>CM060950.1:34606903-35066607 GCA_030765055.1 Mantis religiosa
AACGTTTAAGCAAACCGGTTTCGTTATACTTCATCGCCCAAACCCAGATATACGGAGGACCGCTGACGTCACGAACAATTGGAGACAGAATGTCTGGCTTTCTGCGACAGGTTTCAACATGCATCATTTACGCATGAGTATACATAAAAGCTCCGAAACAGCCAATATTGCAAGCATCAGGATAGAAGCATTCTAGTAAAAGTCAAACAAACCAACCCTCTTCAATGTTTAAGGATGTTTTATTCACAGGTGTTCAGAAATTACTCATTTAATATTACGTAATCTATAAATTGCGATTTTATAAGTTTCACGGTAAACAGTAATGCACATCATTTACAACTCATTAGCTAATCCAGCTTCAAAGACGCTCCTTTATCCCATTTTTCTTCTTAACCGCTTCCATGCGTGCCCTCTTATGCAAGTTTTACTGATTTTTATAAGTTGGAGCAAGCAATTATATTTAATTAAGCATGTTATATTAACCTTTAGAGAAATTATTGTATTCTGTGGGTTTCAGAGAGGCCAACTATTTAAGGTTTTTAGTCAATTTTAACAAATTTATGCATTAAAGATGTGTATTGACGGATTTTTCTAATATTGGAAACGTTTTCAGCTTGCAGACAAGCCCAAAATATGTATATTTCAAGGGTTATTTAAAATATCCCACAGAGATTCGAACCAAGGTCCTATCTGCGTAAATTACCTTTTCAACAACTATTCTGGTCTAATTTGTGTATTTGTACCTTATTTCATAATTCTAGACCCACTGCTAACAGATATATTAAAATAAACCGATTCAGGACTCGAACCAAGGTCACTGGGTGTATGGCATAAAGCTGGTGAACGCTCCTTAACAGTATGAAATTAATAAAGTTTATTTGAAGTTTCTATCGCAAATAGTTTCCAGTTTATGATAATAATAATCAAAGCATTGATATGTGCGAGAGTCGATTCCAGGACCAATGTCAGGGTTAAAGTTACCCTTTAGGATACGATTCCTTACTATAAATTCATTAGCGTTAATTACATTTCGATATCTTGAAGGATTCAGGAGGTATAGACTAAAAATTAGTGGAGAAAAGGTACCGTGTTTTCAGGGTGGTGGGGGAAGGCTGTGACGTCATTTATAACACGTGTCACGAGTCGGGCGGTATTTTGTAAGGAGAAAGGAGTGTGATAATTAGATTACATTGTAATCCAATTAGCGGCATGTCTTTGAGAGATTTTAACATGTTGAGTCCATTCTGTGACGTCATTAAGGCGCGTGTCATTGAGGGGTGTGTCTATGAAGTTCGTTTTGGTCGTGTGCCATTTAGGATGTGGCGGTGACGTCATTTATGGCGCGTGTGACACGGCCCTGGCTATGACATCATTTGGAGTTGGCGCGTGGCCTTAGGGGTGTGGCTATGACGTCATTATAAGTTGGCGCGTGCCGCGAGGGTATGTCTATTACCTCACTCATCTTAAAGCAGCACTTTAAAGTTTATTTCATCGCTCTGGGCCTATTGGTTTCGAAAATATTCAAATTTTCCGATTCGGGACTCGAACAAAGAACCCCTCAGCTACACACTTCTAGGATATGATTAATTAGGATAATTATTACCACATAAAGTTTATTTCATCGCTCTAAACCCATTGGTTACAGAGATATTCAGGTTTACCGATTCAGGACTCGAACCAAGGACAACGGGTATATGAGAGAAAGCCAGCAGATGCTCCTTAACGATATAAAAGTAATAAAGTTTATCCGAGGTCGCTATCATTAATAGTTTCGGAGTTATAAGAATAATAAGTGTAGTGATTTGCACGGGATTCGAATCAGGACCATTGGTAAACTTCCGCGAGGTCTTAAAAGATGCGCCCTGTTATAAAAAATTTATTAGAGGTTATTTCACCGCGATATCTTGATTGGTTCAGGAGATATAGGCGAAAACGTGGAGTAGATAGATTATGGAGATTATTAATTGATTAATGAGGCGTTAATTTAAGGTGGAGTGTGAAAACATGTGTTCAATTTAATGCCTCATTAAACAATTAGAGGCCTACAAAGAGGGGATTACATCTGTTATCAATTGGCGGCATCTCTTTGTCGGCATGCCGACAAGGAGGTGTCATAATTGCTTATCAGATGTCGGCATCTCTTTGAGGGATTTTAAATCGGCTTTTCCTATCTACTCCACGTTTTCGCCTATATCTCCTGAACCAATCAAGATATCGCGGTGAAATAACCTCTAATAAATTTTTTATAACAGGGCGCATCTTTTAAGACCTCGCGGAAGTTTACCAATGGTCCTGATTCGAATCCCGTGCAAATCACTACACTTATTATTCTTATAACTCCGAAACTATTAATGATAGCGACCTCGGATAAACTTTATTACTTTTATATCGTTAAGGAGCATCTGCTGGCTTTCTCTCATATACCCGTTGTCCTTGGTTCGAGTCCTGAATCGGTAAACCTGAATATCTCTGTAACCAATGGGTTTAGAGCGATGAAATAAACTTTATGTGGTAATAATTATCCTAATTAATCATATCCTAGAAGTGTGTAGCTGAGGGGTTCTTTGTTCGAGTCCCGAATCGGAAAATTTGAATATTTTCGAAACCAATAGGCCCAGAGCGATGAAATAAACTTTAAAGTGCTGCTTTAAGATGAGTGAGGTAATAGACATACCCTCGCGGCACGCGCCAACTTATAATGACGTCATAGCCACACCCCTAAGGCCACGCGCCAACTCCAAATGATGTCATAGCCAGGGCCGTGTCACACGCGCCATAAATGACGTCACAGCCACATCCTAAATGGCACACGACCAAAACGAACTTCATAGACACACCCCTCAATGACACGCGCCTTAATGACGTCACAGAATGGACTCAACATGTTAAAATCTCTCAAAGACATGCCGCTAATTGGATTACAATGTAATCTAATTATCACACTCCTTTCTCCTTACAAAATACCGCCCGACTCGTGACACGTGTTATAAATGACGTCACAGCCTTCCCCCACCACCCTGAAAACACGGTACCTTTTCTCCACTAATTTTTAGTCTATACCTCCTGAATCCTTCAAGATATCGAAATGTAATTAACGCTAATGAATTTATAGTAAGGAATCGTATCCTAAAGGGTAACTTTAACCCTGACATTGGTCCTGGAATCGACTCTCGCACATATCAATGCTTTGATTATTATTATCATAAACTGGAAACTATTTGCGATAGAAACTTCAAATAAACTTTATTAATTTCATACTGTTAAGGAGCGTCCACCAGCTTTATGCCATACACCCAGTGTCCTTGGTTCGAGTCCTGAATCGGTTTATTTTAATATATCTGTTAGCAGTGGGTCTAGAATTATGAAATAAGGTACAAATACACAAATTAGACCAGAATAGTTGTTGAAAAGGTAATTTACGCAGATAGGACCTTGGTTCGAATCTCTGTGGGATATTTTAAATAACCCTTGAAATATACATATTTTGGGCTTGTCTGCAAGCTGAAAACGTTTCCAATATTAGAAAAATCCGTCAATACATATCTTTAATGCATAAATTTGTTAAAATTGACTAAAAACCTTAAATAGTTGGCCTCTCTGAAACCCACAGAATACAATAATTTCTCTAAAGGTTAATATAACATGCTTAATTAAATATAATTGCTTGCTCCAACTTATAAAAATCAGTAAAACTTGCATAAGAGGGCACGCATGGAAGCGGTTAAGAAGAAAAATGGGATAAAGGAGCGTCTTTGAAGCTGGATTAGCTAATGAGTTGTAAATGATGTGCATTACTGTTTACCGTGAAACTTATAAAATCGCAATTTATAGATTACGTAATATTAAATGAGTAATTTCTGAACACCTGTGAATAAAACATCCTTAAACATTGAAGAGGGTTGGTTTGTTTGACTTTTACTAGAATGCTTCTATCCTGATGCTTGCAATATTGGCTGTTTCGGAGCTTTTATGTATACTCATGCGTAAATGATGCATGTTGAAACCTGTCGCAGAAAGCCAGACATTCTGTCTCCAATTGTTCGTGACGTCAGCGGTCCTCCGTATATCTGGGTTTGGGCGATGAAGTATAACGAAACCGGTTTGCTTAAACGTTTGGAGGTGGGAGAGAATCTTTAAGGGGTGGTAGGGGTGGTAGGAGTGGTAGGGGTTGCCTGGGAGCAATGGAGGCTGAAATATTTTCTTTTTTCTTTATTTCTCTTTGTTTGTTTTAATCATACAGTTATGGTAAATGAATTTGATGTGATGACGATGATGTTGCTTTTGATCATGATGGTCATATATACTTATAATAATGGTAGAGGTATTTCTCGTGAACTTTTAATTCCTGTTTTCTCCGATAGTAGCGCCGTCTTCGAACCCTGGTGGTGGGGATGATGAAGTTTTCTTTTAGGTTTGCCATAATTGTATAAGTAGAGCTTAATCGAGATTAGTTGTCATTGCGCTAGTGTGTTTCTATCTTAGTGGATCAACTACTGCAGTTAAATCCGAGTATAACGAAGTATTGATAAGTTATCAAGGTGTAGAAGAGAAGTGAAAAGTGTATTAAACAGTTACTGAGTGACCTATTCACCCAAGAATTAAACTGCTTAGTGCTACGATGTGGAACACTAAAGTGATGGAATCTCTTTCAAACGCTATACCGGAATTTAAGTGTAGCAAATGTGGGAAGTGCTTCCTGAGGAACTACCACAAAAAGAGACATGAACTGGCTTGCGGTCTGTATCATGAATGTAAGCATTGCAGAGAGGTTTATGGTACTGAACATCGCAGAGATGCACATCAAGAACGTTGTGGTAGAATAACTGCCAAGAAAATCAAGATTGAGCCTACTAAACATAAACTGCTGTTAATGGTTCCTGACGAAGATGATGTCATTGAATACGAGACAGCTTTTCAAGATCGGCTGAAATCATATTTCATACAGTGCTCTACATGTCAGGATCTAAAGACGTATCTCCAAGAATCAAAACAGCGGATAATTCAACTGATTCAGAAGGAGCTAAGGATTCATAAAAGTATTAAATGTAACATCATGACTGAATGCCAGTTTGTAAATGCTGTTGGAGATACTACTGATAAAGCCTTCAAAACGCAAAATCAAGCAATATTTTTGGAAAGTGACTTGGACGCCATCTTGGAAAGTAAATTTAAGAAACTTTGTACTGAAATGGAGGAGAGTCAACTTAAAGGAAGCAACTGGGCTTTATTAGCTGTTGACGGGGTTCGAGTTAGAATCAACAAGAATAATGGACTAAGAGGAAGCAGTTACATCCCTCTACCGACCTCTGTTGGAGCTAAAGGAGCGTGCATAAATCCACAGAACTATGAAGATGAAAAATGTTTTATGTATGCTGTTCTTGCCAAGTTCATTGAAAAGGATCCTCAGCGTGTTAACAAGTATAAGGATCTTCAAGAAAGATATGACTTTACCTGTGTATCATTTCCTACGAGTTTGTGTGACATCCCGAAATTTGAACGACGAAATAACATCTCTATAAATGTCTTCGGACTGGATGAGAAAAATCAAGTGTTTCCTATGAAGGTTGTCGATGAAGAACTGGCTGAACATCGTGACCTGCTTCTATTAAATGATGCTGCTGGACGTCATCATTACGTCTATATAAAGAATTTCGAGAGACTTGTTCATCAACAAAAAACTATACGTCAGGGAAAGATCTACATCTGCAAACGCTGTTTTACGCATTTTGATTATCGAAATGGAGGAATTGAGAGGTTAAATGAACATAGAAAAATATGTGGTCAACACAGAGTTGCTAAGATTGTTATGCCAACGAAGGAGAAATCTATCGCTAAATTCAAGAATTATGAAAGGATGCTGAAATTACCTTATGTCATCTATGCTGACTTTGAAAGCATTCTTACTCCTTATCATGGGTGTTCTTCTAATCCCGAAACGTCTTATACAGTTCCATATCAGAAGCATATTCCTATGAGTTTCTGTGTTTATGTCAAATCCTCAGCTGCAATTGAAGGTTTACAGACTGATCTTCCTACAGAACCCTATGTATATCTTGGTTATGATGCTGCATCGAAGTTTATGGAGTATGTAAGTTCTCTCGCAAAGAAGATTAATGGTGTATATAAAACTGGTGCTCCATTAACTCTAACAGATGAGCAGCAGAAATCATTCGAATCTTCTACAGAATGCTACTTATGTGGTAAAGAATTTACCGGAGATAATTGGAAAGTACGGGATCATGATCATATAAGTGGAGAATATCGAGGAAGTCTACATAATCAGTGTAATCTAACCTGTAAAACGCCTAATTATATTCCCGTCTTCATACATAACCTGAGTGGATATGACTCCCATTTTATTGTTAAAGAGTTAGGCTGTACTAGCGATAGAGTAGAAGTTATTCCTAGCTCTGAGGAAAGTTACATATCATTTTCCAAGTATGTTGGAAATATAAAACTTCGCTTTGTGGATACCTACCGCTTCCTTAGTACCAGCTTGGATAAACTAGCAAAAAATCTAACATCATATCCTGAAACTCTAAAGCACTTTGGAGCAGAGAAGATCAAATTGATGACACGTAAGGGTGTTTTCCCCTACGATTACGTTACATCGTGGGATGTTTTAAGTGAAACAGAACTTCCTCCAAGGGAGGCATTCTACAACAAGTTGAACAAAGAAGAAATTAGTGATGGAGAGTATGAACACGCAAAAAGTGTATGGAGACAGTTCAACGTTAAAACATTAGGAGAGTATAGCGATCTCTATCTAACTTCAGATGTTCTTCTGTTAGCTGATGTGTTTGAGACATTCAGAGACCAGACCCTAAAAACGCATAAAGTTGATCCTGCACATTATTTTACATCTCCTGGACTTACGTGGGATGCAATGCTGCTGTATACAGGAATCGAACTAGAATTGCTACAGGATTACGATCAGCTACTCATGGTTGAATCAGGTATAAGAGGAGGATTATGTCAAGTTTCTCATAGGTATGCAAAGGCTAACAACATCTACATGAACGAGTATGACTCAAGTAAGCCCTCTCAATATATTACGTACGAGGACGCAAATAACCAATATGGCTGGGCAATGTGCCACGCCCTTCCTTATGGGGGTTTTGAGTGGGTTTCTCCTGCAGACATTAACCTAGAAACACTTCGAGAAGATGACCCTCTCGGATACATTTTAGAAGTGGACCTTGAATATCCTACAGAACTTCATGAGCTGCATAATGATTTACCGTTCCTGCCTGAATGTATCAAGCCTAAGGATTCTTCTACAAAGAAACTAATTCCACACCTTGGATCACGAACTAAGTATGTGGTGCATTACATGACCTTGAAACAGGCCCTTGATCATGGGTTACAACTGATAAAAATCCATCGTGTGCTACAATTTCGACAGTCGTGCTGGTTAAAGCCTTATGTCGAATTCAATAACCGGCTACGACAAGGATCTAGCAATGATTTCGAGAAGGATCTGTACAAACTTTTTAACAATGCTATGTTTGGAAAAACTATGGAGAATATAAGAAATCGACTGAATATACGACTTGTTACCGATTGGAAGACATTGGAAAAGCTGGTTGCTAAGCCCACGTTTATTGATCGAACTATATATGGACCTAATCTGGCTGCAGTACACATGGCTTCGCGGGAGATAGTGTTCAACAAACCTATATACATCGGGATGTGTGTGCTGGATATCTCAAAGACCTTGATGTATCGATATCACTATGATGTGTTATTGCCGTATTACGGGCTTGAAAATCTAAAACTCATGTACATGGATACAGACTCTTTCATCCATAGAGTGACTACAAGAGATATATACCAGGATAAGTTACGCTTTCTTGAACATCTGGATACAGCTGATTATCCTCTCGACCATATATGCCATTCTAAAAACAACAGGAAAGTTTTGGGAAAATTTAAAGATGAAGCCTGTGGGAAAATTATTCATCGTTTTGTAGGGCTGAGACCCAAGATGTATGCTCTCGACATGGATGGAAGTGTAATCAAGAAGATTAAAGGCATAAAGCGTAGCGCAATCAAGCAATACATCAACTTCGATAGCTATGTGGATTGTCTTAAAACCCAAAAGATCCTAAGAACTCCTATGAACCTGATCCTATCCCAAAAACATAATGTTTCTACAGTTGAAGCTAATAAAATATCCCTATCGCCTCATGACAACAAGAGAGTGATTGCCGTGGACGGAGTATCAACATACGCCTACGGGCATTATAGAGTTGCAAAAAGAATGCAAGAGGGGAGCAACTTAGATTAGAAGATAATGGTGATCTCTATAAGCTATCCTACAGAATGAATAGTTACACAAGTGGCATCTATCCTAGGACTCCCAAGACGCCTGAAGAAGAAAGAATAAATGGGAAAAATGGATGAAGGCGTTAACTCTGCCACTAGGATTACATTCTAGTGCTGGTCTCCAGCCCAGATAAAAGAGGAGAGGCGTCTACCATTGAACTACAAGCTAAGTATACCCTGATTTACGTTATACAAACACCAGTAAAAGCTTGGGAGGGGGGGGGTATCATAAGAGAATTTACAAAATATTCCGCATAAAACTAATCTATAAGTACTTCAATATCGGTGGTTAGAGTATCAGACAGTGTTAGCTTTAAAGCTTCATAAAAGAGGATAGAGTAAACCGGAAGTAAGTGCAAAGAATACAATGTGAAAAACAAATTCTTCAAAAGAAACACAAAGATCGGTTAGGTAACTACACCTGATCAATTAGCCAATGTAGCCAAACTACCAAATGTAACCAAATGTAACCAAATGTAACCACACATGTAACCAAATGTAACCAAATGTAACCAAATGTAACCAAATGTAACCACAAATGTAACCAAATGTAACCACGCATATAACCAAATGTAACCACACATGTAACCAAATGTAACCAAATGTAACCAAATGTAACCACAAATGTAACCAAATGTAACCACGCATGTAACCAAATGTAACCAAATGTAACCAAATGTAACCACAAATGTAACCAAATGTAGCCACGCATATAACCAAATGTGACCAAATTAACCACACATGTAACCACGAAAATGTAACCATGTAGCCAAAAGCACAGTTAGGTTAGGTTATAACGGAATGAAATAGTAAAGCATAAGTGAAGGACTTGGGTTAGGTTAGGCTTTGGGTTAACTTAGGTTAGGTTAGGTTATAATGGGATGAAATAGTAAAGCATAAGTGAAGGACTTGGGTTATCTTAAAATGTTGGGTTAGTTTAGGTTAGGTTAGGTTAGGTTAGCTTATAATGGAATGAAATAGTAAAGCATAAGTGAAGGACTTGGGTTAGGTTAGGCTTTGGGTTAACTTAGGTTAGGTTAGGTTATAATGGGATGAAATAGTAAAGCATAAGTGAAGGACTTGGGTTATCTTAAAATGTTGGGTTAGTTTAGGTTAGGTTAGGTTAGGTTAGCTTATAATGGAATGAAATAGTAAAGCATAAGTGAAGGACTTGGGTTAGGTTAGGCTTTGGGTTAACTTAGGTTAGGTTAGGTTATAATGGGATGAAATAGTAAAGCATAAGTGAAGGACTTGGGTTATCTTAAAATGTTGGGTTAGTTTAGGTTAGGTTAGGTTAGGTTAGCTTATAATGGAATGAAATAGTAAAGCATAAGTGAAGGACTTGGGTTAGGTTAGGCTTTGGGTTAACTTAGGTTAGGTTAGGTTAGGTTAGGTTAGGTTAGGGTAGCTTATAATGGGATGAAATAGTAAGGCATAAGTGTAGGTTAAAGTGATAGAAATACCGATTACAAATGAGGAGTAAACGTTTTGAAATGATTAAAGAAAATCATGAACTACAGTAAATAAAATATAGTCTAAGTCAACTAAGTATAACTAAAATATAGTAAATACGCCCCAAAAGCCTCTAAATACCTCCTAAGAAGCTCTAAATTATACCATAAAGTCACTAATGCACCCCTCAGGATACTAAATTGGTCGCAAATGTCTCTATATACACCCCCAGCCTCTGAATACATTAAAAAGGGATAAAATATGCCCCAAAAGACCCCAGAAACACCAAAAAAGTTTTGTAAATACGTCTCAGAAGCATCTAGATACCGCAAAAGACACTAAATGTACACCGCAAGACACTAGATACCTACAAAAATCCTCTAAATACATCCTAAGGAGCTATCAAAACTTCAAAAATCCACTAAATACACCAAAAAGACCCTAAATACATCCCAAGAAGACCCTAAATACTTCAAAGAGCCACTAAATATGTCCTCCAGAGCCCCTCAATACATGATGAAAGCTGCTAAATACAGCAAAAAGTCAGTAAATACGTTGCTAAAGCCGCTAAAAACGCCTACAACCTATAAATACAGCAAGAAGCCAGGAAATACGTTCTGAAAGCTCCTAAATACGTCTCCAAAACCTCTATAGTAGCCCGAAAAGCCAGTAAATACGTTGCAAAATTCTCTAAATACGCCCCGAAAGCCTCTAAATACACCAAAAAGAGTCTAAGTACATACAGCAAAAATAATATAAATAGGAGGATAAACCCTTAAATTTCATAGATTGCGCACGGCCGCCATCTTGCCCTTTTGGGTCTGCGCTGAAACACTCCAAATTACCCTACTCACATGTTTACGAATTAAAACACGTCTAGGTGATATGAATTATCATCAAAATCTTAAAAATAGCATGTAGGGTGCGAATGACACAACACCCAGTCTACACTGTATGAAAGCTGCAAGTCATCTGAACACACTTTGTATGCTTGTCAAGTGTCGTCTCTACGATGTTTTAGAACCGAAATACTTACATTTTATTGGATATAGAAATGTCATGGTACCATAGAGAGCCAATCACAACCTACCTCGCCAGCTGATGGCTGGCTTTTGGAACTTTCATAGTAGCTTCTATAATGTTCACCATTAATATCACGTTCTGGCATCACGTTGCGGCATATAGCCTTCTCATTTAGCCTAGTGTATATTTTTTTTCTGCAGAGCCTGTTGCAGAACACTTAACGGGTGACTATGTCAACATGATAACATACTAAAACATATAATATGTACACACATATATATACTGATATTTATGAACATGATATGAGATACTATAATACACATACTTTGCTAGGAGAACTGGTTATTTGTTTAAGATCTTGTGCCTACCGAACATACATTTTCATGGATATCTATTGCAAAATGCATAGTTTACAATCCTCTGCCATCAGTGTAAACAATGGTTCTAAATTTTGATTATCCGTTTGTGATTTTCTTCATGCAAAATGCTTAAGTAATTATCATTTCGTAATATTTCATAGAACTCTTTTAAGGTTCGTGTATTTTCAACATTTCGCTTTGTTTTATTACATGTGTGGGGTGCAACAAAATGTAGATAGAAACAATGCAGTCGAACACTATTCAAAATAGGACGAAGACAAAAAGAAATTAAACCTTGAGTGACTAATTTACAGACTGGCAAATTAAAAGTGAGCAGATGAATTTTGCAATTGCCATTCAATCAGAATTTCGTACGTCGTTAACTGCTAGATTTTAAATAAACTATTTTTATCTAAGGGAAGAACTATGCAGATAAAACAGCATATAGGCCCCGCCATGGCTGAGTGGGAGAACCACTTGCCTCTCACAAAGGCGGCTAGGGTTCGATACCAGGCGACCGCAAAGTGAGATTTGTGATGGACAACACGGCGCTGGGGCGGGTTTTTTGCGGCGCTCCATCTTCGTCTCATGTATCATCAGTGTCACCGCCTGCGGTGCCGTATTTAGTAAAAGCGAGCGTTAAACACTACTCATGTCATTTAATAGAACAGCACAGTACCCGAATTTAAGCACCGACTATTTACCATATAATGGTATATCTATGGCAGCGTATACATGTAGCAGTTTACCTTAATGTGGCTAATTGTTAAAACTTATTCGAAATCTACAGAAGCGGGAAGCTCCCCTGGGAAGCAGATACTGTATGAAATGCATGTCGAATACAAAATCTAAGTAAAATTATTTTTACGAAGAGAGCTGTAGAAAGAGATAAGTCACTTATAAGGCAGAGGCTTAATCCGGTAAATTGTGTTCTTGCAGTATAGCTCTCTTTATGTTACAATAGCCCAGAAAACGTTTCCAAAATTACCAGTAATAAACAATGCGTCGTACAGCTTGGCTCATGCTTGAGTAATTATACGAGGGTGGGTCAAAAAGTAATGCCTTGCAAAGAAAATTGAATCCAATTTACATAGCTTGAAAACTACAACATTGACGATTAATTTGTCACTATTCAATATAATCTCCGTCCTTTTCCACAGTTTTGGCCCACCTTTTAACTAGGGCATGTATTCCAGTGTGGTAAAACACACGGTCGTGCTTCCTAAGCCATTGACGCACGGACGTTTTCACAGCCTCCTCATCTTCAAAATGAATCCCACGATGAGCTTCCTTCAGTGGCCCGAACAGATGGAAGTCTGACGGTGCCAGGTCAGGGCTTTAGGGGGGGTGAGGTAAGACTTGCCATACCAATTTCTCAGTTTCTGCAATGCTGTAACGACTGGTGTGTGGTCTTGCATTGTCATGCAAAAGAAGAACATCCGCCACAGTTTTTGTTGGGCGAACTCGGCGAAGACGTGCTTTCAGCTTTTTGAGAGACCTGACATATTGGACAGAATTTATTGTGCATCCCTGCTCCAAAAAATCAATCATAAGCACACCCTCTGCATTCCAAAACACTGTCGCCATAAGTTTCCCTGCCGACCGCTGAGTTTTGATTTTTTTTTTTCTTCGGTGACGTTGTGTGATGCCATTCCATTGACTGCCTCTTTGATTCAGGTTCAAAAAAATGAACCCACGTTTCGTCTCCAGTATGAACTTTTTCCAGAAACTCCTCTACCTCCAAGTGCTGCAAGTGCTCGGAGGCTATTGTTTTCCTTGTTTCTTTGTTTTGGGCGGTTAACATTCTTGGTAACCAACGTGAACGAACTTTCGAGTAACCCAATTGTTTAATAATCATCATCACACTGCCTTTACTGAGGGAGGTAATGCGACACAATTCACCTGTTGTTACCCGGCGATCACCACGAATGATGTCATCGACTCGCTGAATGTTGCATGGAGTCACTGCAGTCACCGATCTGCCGCTTCGCTTTTCATCTGCCAATGGTGTTTGCCCTTCAGATTCGATAAAGCGACGAACCCATCCTCAAACAGTGTTGACATCCACCGTTGCATCACCATACACATTTCTTAGCCATTCGTGAATGTGAATTAGCGTTTCATCTTTCACAGTCAAAAATTCAATTACAGAACGCTGTCTAATGCGAATGTCGATGTCAGCCATTTTGCAAGAGGATGCATTGCTGCCATCTGTTGACTTAGGAATTTATTACTGCAGGAGATTGAAGAAGAAGGTTTGAGGAATTGCGCCAAATTCAAAGTTTTCACATAACTTACTTATTTAAGGGAAAACACAGGAGGCATTACTTTTTGACCCACCCTCGTACTCCTATTACGTATCTACCAGCTTTATACCATTTTGAATTGCATGGGAAGTATAATGCTACCGAGTGATTAGACGATGAATGGAACGGAATGATGATCACAAACGTCTGTTGATTTATATATGTTTATAATAACACAGGTCTCAGCTGAACCATAGAATATTGAATCCCCATGGATCATACCATTCGTTCAAAATTATGATTTCGAACCTGTTTCGCTTATATCAGACAGATTATGTGCTTCTCAAAAAATAGAACTGATATTCGCCTGAAGTGACTTTTATGTCCATTTCCGAGTGTCAGGCTCTATGTCCGGAGTATATTCGCCTACCAGAGCTATCTCTTACTGATACTGATATCCTTTCAATTCTTGTGTAGCTTTCACGTTGATCTCCAATTCAGCTCTCTTCCTCATTGCAATTTAAATTGAACGTATAGGGCAATAGGGCATTTCATAGAGAAACGAAGTCAACGTGATGCAAACAATTATAGCTTAAATTATTGAAAGTCGTATTTTGGTTCTTGTGAGAAAATTGTAAATCATAGAAGAGGCTGAAGATGTATCATGCATTGTGTTTTGGTAAATTCCTACCAAGCAGTTTTAATTTCCCTGCTAATGACTTCTAGCTATTGCAGGGTTTGGTCTCTTTAAGATGGTCCACAGGAAGTGGGCCAGTTCGAACAAACGATCTTGGTGCCCATAGGTCATTATAAATCGGCAAGCCTGGAAAATGTATCAGTGACTAAGTGATGTATGACAGTTCTCTGCTCTTATTGGAAGTATACCCTAGTTAGTACTCCACCATCAGTAGTTGGCAAACTATAGATCCTTTTATTTTTTAAACAGCAGTGATCCCCAAAGCTTTATCTAGCGGTGCCCAACCTTGTTTCTTATGTGCTGATAACCTCACCTTGTTTCTCTACTTGTTTATACGCCTACAACATTTTATATTCAAGTAATCAAGCATTAGAGACATTTGTATTTGTATTCCATAATTGGACCACTGCTCGGCGTAAAGCAGATGGAGGCAAATCCGCCCTCCACTCTTTTGTATAGGGTCCTACTTCATTGAGCTTACATCTCCACATTGGGAGGCCCCTGAGATTCCATTCCATGACGAAGGCCAGAGAACACGTTCCGCAAAACGAACTCACCGTAGGCCTGTGTTTCCTCATCCTTAGATCCATGACCAGAGCAAATGAAGCTGCAGGAAGTGATTGCTAGGAAATTTCGGCATTATCTAATCCCTATAGCTTTTCCCTTCCAACCACGTAAAAGAGAGAAAAAAACCCAAGGTCCTGGTGGCCGGCACAACGAAAATCGAGTCCGGAGCTCCTGAAATCGTGAATGCCATCATTGCATACTAATATGGAAGCCATCTCGTTCTGTTACAGCACACCATGGTTCACTTTCAATGGATACAGCTGAGTTTCGTGTATCTGATGTGAATTTAGAGCAGACCAGAATCTCAAACACTGGGATTCACATATCCTGAGATATCCGTAGCGTAGATGGTAGCGTGTCAGCCTCACGTTTAAGAGGTTCGAGCTCGAATCTCGGTCATGGTGAGTTAGCTGGATAGGATTTTTCCGGGGTTTTCCCTTATCCCGAAAACGAATGTCGGGTAACTCTAAACTCAATGGACACTGGGCTCATTTGAGCATCATTTCACCCATTTCATTCATCGTCCGATATGACTTAACGTTGGAAGACCTAAAAATTACACAAAAACAGCTACATATGACAACAATATTATTGACTATTATTGAATGTGATCCTGAAACAAGTAACAAAATCGAACCATTCTTGCTTTATCGCGTCTTTTAGATGCAGCACAGTAGTTTATAGGTCATAAAATGAAATGTTCAGATCTATGCCCAGGAGGAAAAAACGTTATTCGGAT
This sequence comes from Mantis religiosa, assembly GCA_030765055.1. Lineage (NCBI taxonomy): Eukaryota > Metazoa > Arthropoda > Insecta > Mantodea > Mantidae > Mantis > Mantis religiosa. The sequence continues at coordinate 34,622,315 of CM060950.1, forward strand.
GGATATATCTCTTAACTGAATTCAGTTGTTTTGAGCTTTGAATAATCGATTATCTAGAAAAGAAAAAATTAAATATCTGTTATATTATATTAATTGTAAACTATCTCATTTTACAAACTCTGCTATATCTTTCTTGTGGGTTCATCTTTATTAAAATACAGAGGGCTATGGCTTTGCGTAACATAAGGTCCTGGTAAAATACATCTGTTCCCACGACAACTGCAAGAACAACAAAACCAGTTGCATTTGATATTTTAAACTATGGTTAAGTGCAATTTATAAACCTTCCCTTGTATGTAGGTACCTAAGTGTAAGTAATATAAATATTCTTAAATTTTCTCAATATTATGGCGGGTGCATAGTTGTATTTCAAATTCAGATTACATTGTTGCTTTCCTTAAAACTTGAATGTTACGTAATTAAAGAATTTCTTTCAACGCAGAGTAACTAAATGTTTCCCGACATATTACAAAAGATGCGTTGATGCTTTTCCCTAACTACTTTCTTGTAGAAACTGTTCTTACAAATCCTTATTCTAATAATCTTCTAATTCGAAATCCTTATTCTAATTCCAAATACTAGTCTTACAAATTCTTCGATCTACTTCATGTTAATCGAGATATACGTTTGCAGAAAGAACTTTATTATTCATCTATTTTCTTAGGTACAATTGACATAGAGGAACATAGGCTTAAGCGATAAAAATTATGTTTTAAGTTTAAGTCCTGTGTGATGGCTTTTAAATACAGTTCTCTTTGCATAACCAGGAGAAAAGGGTAAAAAAACAACTTCCCATTTCAAATAAGCTAAAACGGATCCCTTATATGCCGCAAATCTGCAAAAACGGAAAGTAAATTTCGGAACGGAGCTCTTTCCCATGTAAAAGAATACTCTAAACCTGAAATCTGCCTAACGCGGAAACGGAAATGCTTTTCGGAAACCGTTTGCTTAAATAACCTGATTAAAACGGATTACTTTATGTGTAATGGGTTACAACGTACGTATTTTAAAAAAGAGCAATAATTGGGGGTGACTGTGCTTGCACCGAAATTCCATGAACCATAAAGTCATTAGCTGTAATCCTTCGAGGAAAAGGGGAAACAAACCATTAGCACCCTCAACTCTATTCCAACGCAGATGGTCAGGATACAACGGTTTTGCAGTGTGTTCATTCTCAGTTTCGTTGTTAAAAATTATATAGTACGAGGGAAGAAAACAGCGAACTTCAGTTATTTTTAAAAACATCGTTTTTGTGCACAAATTCTGTAAAATGAGTTCTAAACATAAGACATTATCCCTAGAGGAAAATAATTACGGTTATTGAAGAACACGAAAAGAACAAATGCCCAGCTAAAGAATCGACGGTGATGTTTAAAATGAGGAACACTCAGATTTATGAATAAAAAATAAACATTAAAGACAAGTGATTAAGGGAACAGCAGGGCATGTGAAACGCATCGCAATATATACAGAGTATAACGTGTTAAATCGTGCTGCATTTGAGTGGGTGCACTATAGTGTCACCCGAATATCGGAATTCCCGAGAGAACCAGCAGCTGGCAGGTAGGGACCAGACGGGAAACATTCACCTACGCCTACCCACTTATCTCGTAGCGCTAACGGGGGATGGTTGGAAAAACATCACTAGCCATCTCTTTCCCGTCCACCTGACGTCTGGAACAGTCGGGATGATTCACTGAACCGCGAGACTTCCAGAAACAGTGATCTTCCTATATAACGCCTGCAGTGGGCGAGTCAGTTCAGTTCTTGGTGAGCAGCTGTGAAGAGCGCCACACTAGTGAACGGACTAGAAGACTGCGTACGTGTATCAGAGGAGTTGTACGTAATTGTGAGTGTAGAGTGGACCTGTGACAGACGAACTGGCGAATTGTAATTGTATGTGCTACGTAATTTTGTGTAATCGGCAAGTGTTCCAACTGTAATTCTGTGGAAATAAAGAACATGTTGAGTTTGTGCAATTGGACTTTTAATTTCACGAACCCACAAAGTCACAATAGGAATTCCCACTTCTGGAACATTGCTTCAGACGCAAGCCTTAGAAATAGCAAAAGAATTTGACAAAGACCGTTTCAGAGCTTCCAATCGATGACTCGAGAGTTTCAAATATTAACACTGTTTTGAATGTTGTGTGTGGTGAAGCTAATGATGTTGATATGCAAACAGTTGCAAATTGGAAAGGAAACATTGGAAAAAGACAGAGAAACTGTACGATAAACTACAATTACCTTATGCAAGTTGAAAATATGGTAAATAATAAGGTAACTGGGCGGAAGATGGAAGTTGGGGGAAGACGGAAGTTTCGTAATATTTTGTTCATCTGAGACTAGATAGCAGCACTTACCACAGCCTAGCATAGGGGCATTTATTTGGAAGTATGCTGTTGTGTTCTTCCGTTTTATATCTTGCTTCATACAGTGATAAACAACAAACTACTATCTGTAAACTTGGTAAGTGCAAGCAATGTAATATTTCGTTGCCCATACGTGAGGTCTAGCACTTGATGTACTGCATGGAGCTTCACCTAACCATGGTATTTTGTCACGTGCGTCTTTGTGAGTACATGGTAGCTCGGACCAATATGGCTGATAGCGTACACCAAAAACAAGGTTCACTTTCATCTACCCTCAGGCTTTGGGGGAAGTTGAAAGTTCTTAAAGAATACACATAAATTACATATGACCGATCATGACGGCTTGACCGACAATTCTTCAAACCATTGGAAACATTTCGGCAGCTTGGATTAATTCAAACCCTGGCCGGAGAGTTACAAGACTGCAGTTTGGTTCTCTCCTTGCTTCATTGCATCATGTCTCTAACTTGCGTTATATTTACATTTTATAAAGTGTCTTACATGCTGTAATACAAATGCTCAATTTACTTTATTTTTTAATTTCAAACTTCGTGTTGTTGCATCTTCCTCCATTTTGCTCCATCTCCCCCATGTTAAATCCCATCTTCCCCTAATGATGGGGTAATATGTAAGTTTTGTTGCAATTAGTTTAATTGTACCTTTTTATCTCCTCACATTTAAGGACACTGATTACTGTTTCTTCCAGTAACAATTAAATATACAGGCAATATCTTGAGATACTTTTTATATTTTTCTCCATTCCTATTTCCATGAAACAAGGACATAATCGTTAAATATGTCATTTTCCCCCAACTTACCTTACATATCAGCCTATTATTATTTACACTTCATTATATATTATTCCTTTACTGTAAACCTGTGAGACTATTTCGTAATTCTTTTTTTTTTCCTACCACGATCCTCTGTAAGACGGAAACCTGTGTAAACAGAAAATAAATGTCGGAACGATCGGGTTCCGTTTTAGAGAATTTCTACTGTATAAGAATTTTAAAATGCAGACCAGTAATGAGGAATAACACAGAAAAGTTAACTACAGAGAAAGATAAATTGTTGCTTTAACGAGATCTACATATTTTATCTCGTGAGATTCTTCCTATTTCTTACGGTTTGCCAGATATGTAAAACTCTTGGGCAGAATTGAGGAGAATTTCATTCGCTATTCCCAGAAAATTCAGGATCTGTATTTCACTTCTCAATAAAGTATGTTAAACACATTATGGTAATATAATCACAGTCATTAGAGCCATTTTTGAGAACTCAAAACAAAAAGAGAGGTGAAATCTACTTCCTCTACCTACTGGAAGTAAATAGCACGTACTGCAGGAGCATTTCCACAGCTGAGGAGGATTTTTTATGATTGATGTTCTGCATTGTACACTAAATGAGCACTAGTAAGCCTTCGCCTCTTTTTCCCCCTCACCCCCCCTCTCTCTCTCTCTCTCTCTCTCTCTCTCTCTCTCTCTCTCTCTCTCTCTCTGATAGCACACTCTCACTGCTCGATAGGAAAAGTGTCGAAAACCCTGCAGGTAAGAGTAGCTGTAATTTTGATTGAGAAAATATTCGGTGAGAAAGCGTCATTCGAAATGTCAAGCAGGAAATCGTTAGCTAATTATAAGTAACAATTAGAAATGGGCTTTGAGCATGCAGAATTTGGACACAATGCTGGAGGAAGTCCTAGAACATACTAAATTCTGAAGCATGATCCTTCGTAGTAGGAGTATTGTCGTGATTTACATAGGTTGAAAACTATGGTTCCAAAATACCTGGAAGGGAAACCAGGATACTTGCCCAGGATACTTGCTGTGAAAAATGCTGTCTGCATCTCTGAGAGAAGAGAGAGAGAGAGAGAGAGAGAGAGAGAGAGAGAGAGAGAGAGAGAGAGAGAGAGAGAGAGAGAGAGAGAGAGAGAGAGATGGGAGGTCATAACTTGGGCGCTTGAACTTTCACTGTATATCTATATATGTCTATTTACTTTAGCAAACATATCACTTCCGCCAGCCTACTACTAGCGCTCACCTGAGAATGCCGTTGTTGACTACATTCATAGCTGACCTGAATACCCAGTCTGTCACGGCATGGGATGTCGAAATCGATCGGTATGTGCTTCAGTCCTACAATGGTGCCCAGTATTTCACTGCATTTTTCATTTTCTTTGTCTCTTTCCCCTCTTTTCTTTCTTTCTTTTTCAGGAAATGCTTGCAGAAGTATAAAACTTAATTCAGGATGTTTACCGCTTTCTGCAACTACTGTTCGTAGTTTAAAGGTGGCCGTCTATATTCCCTCCATCCTGTATACCCTGTTATATATGATAAAGTAAATTAACCCAGTAACATTCTATTTTTAATCAGTGCAAAAACACCACAGTATTTTAAATTTATTTTCGTTTTTATGAATCATGTTCACCAGTCCGGTCTAATTGTATATTTTTCACTAATATTATAAAACATAAATATTATCTTTGTGTTTTCTCTTTTATCTCGAGAACCATTCCAGGGAGTTTGATGAAAATCCCTATTTCGCCACATGGAGATATAATACATAATATTTCAAAACTGAAATAAACTAGGGGGTTTGGGTAAAACTTTTCAAACTTATTTTGTCTTATTCGACGTTTCATCCTGTTTATTGAATACATTTAGAGTTTATATTGCCACTTTTGCAAATATAACGAACTGTTAGAGAACTTCAAACCCCACAATTGAAGAAAGCGCTTAAAAGCTTAAAATTTACACCAAAGGATGGAGATTTGTTAATTGTGTTCCTACCAGAAACATACCATTCGATTTCTTCTAACAGTGCCATCAGAGAGCAGTTGAGGAGCCTCTTTTTTAACTGGACATGTCCATAACTTGCATATAATCAGGAAATGGAAAAAAGCATATATCCGTGCTATTATTTTTTCTTTTTCTTTGGTTTATGGTTGCACATATACTTCAAACCACATATATAGTACTTTTAGTTTTCAAATTAATGGCTAAAAATATTTGTGCATGTTAAGTTTTGATAAAAAATGATGGACATATCCAGTTTTATTTAAAAAAGTCTTGCTAGTGAAAACTAAAATGTTCTTTTCTTTACTATTGTGACTTTGTGGGTTCGTGAAATTAAAAGTCCAACTACACAAACTCAAAATGTTCTTTATTTCTACCAACTTACAGTTAAACACTTGCCAATTACACAGAATTACGTAATGCACACAATTACGATTCACCAGTTCGTCCGTTACAGTTCCACTTTTCTCTCGCAATTACGTACAATCCTCCGATGCACGTGCACAGTCTTCTCGTCCGTACACTAGCACTGCACTCTTACGCTGCTCGCCAAGAACTGACTCAATTCACTCACTGCAGCCCTTTTTATAGGAATATCGCCGTTTTCTCGAAGTCTCTCGTTTCAGTGAATCACCGCGAAGGTTCCAAACGGCAGGGGAAGGGGGAAAAGGCGACCAGCGACAAGTGACACTTCCCTAATCATCCCCTCAGTTAGTGACTGAGATTAATGGGTGGGTGTGGCCCCGATGCCTCTGGTCCCTTCTCAGCTGTCGTTGGTCGGGCTTTCCGATAATTAGGTGACACTATTGTGACTTTGTGGGTTCGTAGAATCAAAAGTCCAATTTGCAGAAATTCAAAGTGTTCTTTATTTCCGTAGAATTACACTTTTGTCAACCCTTACAGTAGCACGGTTACGTCACATACACAAACAAAAGCGTTCACTTTCAAAATACAACTGCAGTCACGCGATTCAGTTCTGATTACACTCTCTGGCGATTGCGGCTCCTTTTTATACGGCAATTCATGATTCCAGAAAGTTGTGGAATGTTCTCTGTCAACCAAGATGTCACTAGAGCATTGTAGTTATCTATATTTATCTGTTTTAGCAAGCCTTTTATCTCCGCACTGCTTTATCCGTCATTTATCTCCGCGCTACACTATCTGCCCTTTGTGTTGCGTCAGCCACGCTTATCGTAACAATGGGTTCGCGACACTATTTATTGATTGCTTTACTGTTCTATACATTAAAGTGAAGGCAGCAAGGACAGGTAATAGCATTATACTTCAGGAATTTCTCAAGAACGCAACATATTAGTGTTCTTAGATCATGGTCTATGCAAACAGCTGAGCTGGGTTATTCTAGATTCCGGATCAGCATATTTTTTCTTTTGGCTTCTCAATTTGGTTTTTGATTTCGGCCTTCCTCTCTTCCTAGTACCGCAATTAATTTCATCGATTGTTACACTGTTTAAAATTCACTTTCGTTCACCTCAATGAGCACCTGATGTATAAAGCTGCACTACTACTAAAAGCTAATGCATACACGAGAAGTAATTGTAGTAAACTGACCGATTAAGAACACATTAAACCCGCATTAGTTAGGGGATAGAATGCCATTATGTAAATTTCACAAACTTCTGAGAAAGGAAGCATATAACAAAGAGAAAAATTCTGAAAATGGACATGTTCAGTTATGAAAACTAAATACTGACTGTATGGTAAATTATACTTGACATGTTCACTTTTGATAACAAAATGAACATCGGACAACAATGTAATGGACATATTAAGTTTTGATGTAAAAATAGAACTTTAAATACATATTTTTACATGAAATGTTCAGTTTTGTTAGAAAAGAAAAACAGCATCATACTACAACCAAGAATCTTAATAGAGTTCCATTCCTAACTCATTTCGGTTTTCGGTGGACATATTCAGTTTTGAAAGGAAAAAAAAAAAAAAAAAAAAAAAAAAAAAAAAAAAAAAAAAAAAAAAAAAAAGCTCCTCAGTTTATGTATTTTGACAAAACAATCTTATTTTACAACCTCCAAAATAAGCTGTCCCGCAAGTTTCGAGAACTTTCAATAACCTTATTTTCATTGACTGAAGTACAAATGAATACTGTTTAACCTGTCCAGATAAACATTTAAAGACGTACAATCACAGAGCCGCTTATAGGCACTTTTAAATATTAACCCTAATATATTTCAGATCTTTAACTAAATGTTGCACCTTTTATCTCGAGAGGCCCTACTAGTTTACCGGGAAAATATATGAGTCAGTTGGATAACTTAATGTCATGATGGCACATTGTCCATGGTAGCTCAAAGGGTAAGAGCGACTGGACGGAAACCAGGAGATCCGTGGTTCAAATACCAGCCGTGACATTGAATTTTTCATGTTGACTCTATCAAAAACCTTAGCCTATATACGGCTAGTGTTATGAAATGATTAATTTCCATCAATTAACTTAAACAATAAGAGTTAAATGATGAAGCCTGGGACACAAGTACTTACGATACTAAGTCGCCACAAACGGTGTATCTCGAATGCGAGATCCCTAGTGGTTTACCGGGAAAATATATTGGAGAATTTAATGTCATGACGGCAAGTTGGCCATGGTAGTTAAAAGGGTAAGAGCGACTGGATGGAAACCAGGAGATCCGTGGTTCAAATCCCGGCCATGGCATTGAATTTTTCAAATTGACTCTATCTATAGTTTTCTTTAATTATACTAACTGATCAACCATTGCACGCAATCGGAAATGCTACTTTTAGTAAATACAATTGCTAGAACTTTTAAGTACTAATAAACAAAACTACTATAGAGAATCTCTTCATTCTTACGGTTGTTTCATAAAAACTTATAAAGTTTTTAATTGGTCATATTAACTGTCATATTTTGTGTAACTTAATAGTTTAGCAGAAGAGACACGAAAGTCTTGGGACCATTCTCTCCAACTTTGTGCTGAAATTTTAAGCCGATTAGATACAAACCACAACCTATGCTATAGTTTTAATGCACAGTAGTCCAAGAACAGTCAATTTGAGACATTGGAAGTAAATAAAGCCATTATACAGTGCCTTTTGGGCATATAAATGGTGAATGTTGCAGCTTTAAAGGTCCTTGAAAGCAAATCGCATAGTATGTAATTAAAGCTAAATCTTTAAAATATGTTTCGAACGTAAAATACATTTTCTTAAATTTTGGTCAAATTTTAACTATGGATACCCGTAAGTAGGAATTTCTAACCTTTGATTCGCCTGGATAAAATAGTGTAGAACCTAATAAAACTTTAGAGTATCTTAAAATCTACAAAGTTAATATAATCCATATTTGCAATCAATAATGCCCTGAATTTTTCAAGAACTATACTTTCCTATCGTTTTCATTCATCTGAACACAAACTCACACTGTTTGAGCAACTAGAACATAAACGGTGCACTTGAAGTATAGCATTTTACTAAACTTATAGGCTAACTCTAAACTTTAAAACGCTAGTTATACTTCAATCCCATAATACAGATCTGGACTATTGATCAACCTGGACAAAACTGACTGCGTATTGTTCAGCATGTACCGAAAATTGTAGGCTGCTTACTTCTTTTAAAAACTACGCCACAATTCTCAAACCGTGAAGATTGTTCAGTTTTTTTTACCATATAGATATTTGCATACCTTTGTTGTATTATCTGAAGGATAATGTGTGATTTTTAAAAAGTATATGTATCCATAATTTCAACCTCGAATATACTTAGCTGCAGCATTTAAGTTGTTTCGATAAAATACTGCATGATTGTTTTATAAGAACTAGCAAAATACATTGCTTACTGCATAAATTCCTAACCAATGTCTTTAACTCATAAGTGCACTGAAGATGTTAAAACCTACCTATTTATTTTTATTTTCAACCTCATATAATTAAAACTTGCCAATAAGGACATAGTTTATGGGTTTACACTATAGTGTTGTACGAAAGCTTGAGGCTGCCTTAAACACGCTATTTCTACTCATGCTTTAAATACATCCAAAATTCTACATCATTTTATGCTGAAAAATACCTACGACACTTACATCTCAGCTTTTATTGAAATAATAGACTATTCAAGCTTTGTAAAAATGTATCCTAATCCTGTATCCTAACCTCTTAGAAAACGTATTCCTGCATACTTGGACAAGATGGCTATTTAAAACTTCTTTCAGCAATATTTCCAGCATCAATTAAGATTTACTGTTAATTGTTCCAAAAAGTTCCAGAATGTTCTACATTACTCTGATTTTCTTAAAGTTTTATACTTTATCATATTTTGTGTCGTTCTGAAGAAGTTGTTTGGCTAAGTTTGTTGCATAAGCAGCAAGTCATTACGATAATATGCGTATTAAGCAGGGGCTACTCGTCCTTGCGTGCTGCAGTGCTGCAGTGCTGCAGCACGCTCTTTTCTGTTTTATAAATCATATCGTATAAATTTAAAACACCATGTAAATAACAGTGCATTATTGTAAGTATAAGAAATAGAGTATGACCAATGATGAACTCTTGATGCTTGAGAAACACCTACGTAACTAATGGAACGTATCCTTGAGTTCAACGTGCTGAGAGCCAGCAAGCACGGTGATCAGTATTGCGCATGCGAACAACCTTCCCATCTTGCCTCCCTGATGTCCCAACTTCCCTAGATTTTCAGACAAGTGCATGCTGAATCTGCATGTTGCGCGGTGATCATTCGCTGCACGGTGAAACAGGGTCCTCAACACTCATAGTTATAGCAATAGAAATTGAATGCGCATTGAAAATCATTTAACAATCTATCATTGCGTTATATTTTAGTTCTAGAAACAAACTCCATTCTTCTCACGTAAACAGATCCAATACCTGATGGTTAATAAACCGCAGGGCAGATTGTTTGTGATGCATCTATCATGCTGGCACGATACTCCATTCCTGTGACCATAACGGGAATCCCCATAACAAGTGCATGGGTTCGTGTGCTCGCGTTGTATCCAAGTATGTCTTTGTGTAACGTTATTTGAATAATGAATAACTCATTCGTGCAATTTCCTTTTTACAATCTTTTACGTTATTCCTTATAATTGTTAATCTATTACCTTGTGGTAGCGTTATTTAGTGGCTGATATCAGCTTCTTTACTTTGTGTGTGCGTGTGAAACGTGTTACAAATTCATTTAATTAAATGTATGAGTAATTTAGTATTACGAGAACTTTAACCAATAAATAATGAACACGGTTAATGAACTTCTGAAAACTCCCTTTTCAAGGAGAGCATTAGAAGAAAGGCTTAGTATAAAAATGTTAGGGCGCCCAATACCCGATCTAAAATTTAATCAAAAAGCGAAAAGAAGTAGAAATTCTGATTATACCATGAAGAAACATCGGTGCATGGTCTCATGTTTTTAAACTAGGTGAGTTGAATGGACTTTCACGCAACACGCTGTTATTTTTCGGCACGAGCCGCCACTGCTTTTAAGATACAAATTTCAGCTGTGTTATAAAAAGTCCTCTTTACGATGAAAATTTCATAATTTTTAAATACCTTTTCACTTATAACTTTCATAGACAGCTTGAAAACAATTTTATAATAAATGTAAGTTAAAATTGGTTTTTAAAAATAGGTTTTGCTCAATTTTGAGTTTTCGCATTTGCAGAAAAAAATATATAGCGTTAATAAACTAGACTGGATTTGGGAGCATATTACATTTTCTTAGCCAAAGCAACTCTATATCAATATTTTGTTGGCATTTATTTGGGGAAACTATTATTAATGCGGAAGATTGCCCACAATACTACAATCGAGAAAATGCACGCAATATAAAATTTTCTCAAATTAATAGACCTGATACTGTGCTTTTATATGTTAGTTAAATAATAGGATACATGTTACTTAAATGCATAATTTAGATGGCGTTTAAACACATGTGCACTAAATTTTTCAAAATTTAACATTTGAAAACGCGAAATAGTGGATTCCATGGAGAAAGCAATTTTAATACTTTCAAGGAGGCTAGAAATTACCCTCACAAGCACATGTTCGTCGATATTGAACGCTGCTAACCGGAATCAACCAGAACGGGGTTGGGCTCATGTGCGCAAGCCTATACATGCACATCTCCTTGGTGTGCACCCAGAAAGCTCACGCAAAGTACGGAGAGAATTTATTTATTCAAGGTTACATGTACACATAAAGAGAATAAATATAGTAGCCAACTACGAGCTACTTCACCTAGAACTTCAAAGACATATTAGTACACTATAATCTGTGAAAACGTTTACGTCACAAGCTCACGCTTTTTCTCTGGTGTATTTTGAAGGTAATAATAACTTTCTGTTAAACCAATTATTATTATAATTATTATAATTATCATTATTATTATTATTATTATTATTATTATTATTGGAAATTAATTTTTCTTTCACACTGGCCGTCTGTAGGCTAAAGTATGGAAAGATAGAGTCAGACTGAAAAATTCAATGCCATAGCCGGGATTTGAACCACGGATCTTCTGGTTGCCGTCCAGCCGCTCTAAGCCTTGAGCTACTATGGCCAACGTAAAGGATAGTAAGTCGCCATTAAGCTAGTTAGTTGTCTCACGTGTTTATGAGAACTGCTAAGTGGTCACCGGGAAAAGCACGAGTCAGTTGGAGAATTTAATGTCATGTTGGCACGTTGGTCATAGTAGCTCATATTTGGCCATAAATTTAACATTTTTGAATGTGTGAATACCCCAAGCTTGGAAGGATATAAAACTATTTTCAAAATACGTAGGTAAAACATAACACACGGAGCGGGATGGCTCTGGTGATTTCATCTGTGACCCGCATTCGGGCGATCTGGGTTCGATTCCCGTGGCCGGCCTACTTTAACCATGGGGTTTTTGGGGGTTTTCCGGGTCGCCAAGGGAATTCTGGGTAGGTTAATTACAATCCCCGAATTTCCTATCCCTTCATTTCATCTCCATTGTCACTTCACATCATCTCTCATCTGGTGGTCTCTTTCAGGGTAGAAGTCGGGAGTGCTTGGCATGGCCACCCTCTGTCTCCTCTCACTTCAGCCTTCCTCCGTGGATGCCCCATTTGGGGGCATAGGTAAAATAGATAAAGTTTGGATCTCCGTGCCGAATCCCCTCCGTAGAGCAGTCCAGTCTTATGAATGTAATAGTTTTGGATGTACGAATACCCAATGAATAAGTTATAAAAACGTATTTTCATAATAAATAGATAAAACATAACGCAATCCGTATACCTTATTTATAGCATATACGTGGAAAGTGTTTTCCAAACTAATTGTAGGTGTATATTTAAAGCTCGACACAGATTTGGTCATCAAGACATATAGTTTCTGGACAGCATCCCTTAAACTTAATTTCGTATCTGGAATTTTAAGTATTCCAGAACCTTCTAGCATTAATGGACTTGCTCCTCGTATTGCGGAACTATGAATATTACACATTTTGATTAATTACCTGAATAATCAAATTAACAAGGCTGTTGTATAAAACTCAAGTTGCCTATGTCTTGGACATAGACGCAGAATACTCAAGATATGTTTGTCAGTCCTAGCACATATTCATACTTTTCTTTGGAAGTTTTCAACTACAACTTCCCCTCGAACTTGTCCTTTGGAAATTGGCGTGCATAAAAGGAGCCCATAATGGAGCTCGGCTGATTATGTTGCTACTAGGGATGGTACCTCAATACCGTCGATACTCTTTGGTAACCAAGTAGTTCGAGATAAACTTTTAATACTTTGATACTTTCAAGTTTTTCATTTTTGAAGGTTGTTACGTTTAACTTCATGCTACATCAGTGGTGTTGTGTTAATGTTGACTCTGTTGCCACTGGAAAATGAGTGTATCCAACTTTTACATTATTATTTGCTCAAAAAGTAATGGACAGACCAAGCAATTTCACTTTCAGATTTTAATTGCGTAAATTTGTGACCGATCAGCCGAGACCGGTCGATGACAGATGCCCCGAGACCGGTTAACTAACATCTTCTAGTTCTAAATAGCTCGTTATTGAGCCACTGGCGCTCACCGACAAAATCGGAGCTTACAGATTCCTGTTGAACCTGCGAGGGTTCAGTTTCTGTTTATAGAACGATTGCTGCCAGCGCAGTGAAAATGCAAATCTTGATTTTTGGTGTTAATTCTTTATGTATAACAGTAATATGGTGAATGTTTAATGTTAAGCGTACAATAAGAAGAATGACATGATAATTTTCAGGTCAAAGCGACTGTTTGTGTGATCGAAAACCTTTTAAATCGGTCCTTGAGTTCGAAGAGTTAGGTGAAAAATGTTGCACAATTTCGACAGCAACGCCGGCGACTGGATAAAGGGGAAAATGACACAAAATCACAGTATCGACGAATATTTTCTGAGATCATAGATAAGATCCTTCTCCAAATAACTAACAGATACTGGGATATCGACCAAATACAGTCCCTATCATTAACGGTCAGTTCTTTATACGTTGAATACGAGAAGACTTTCCCATAGAGTGTGTTTAAGACTTTTCTTACTTAATACGGACAGTACTTGAACATAGTGCGAATAGCAAAGTAATGCTATTAACACAATGTCAAACACCTTGCACTCCCTGGAAGGCAGATGTACCTGCGTGGGGAGCAGTAGTTGTAATGAAACTAAAGCTACGCGTTGCGAACCGGAATATCCCTGCGTGTTGTCCCCGGGACTGACGTCAGCAGTTATATACTGCGAGACTCGTAAGCTTCATATTCTTTTAAAGGTGGATGGGTGCTTATGAATCACCACGCCACGCCACTGTGCTACATAATAAATGAAAGGAGATGAAACTTTAGGTTATCGCCTCGCATGGTTCACCAGTCTTGCTGGAATACATTTCTTCATAGACCTTGACTGTGTGTCATAGACCTTGACGCTTGTATCTAAATGCAGTGTTGCCAACTTACGTCCACAAAAACATTTTTTTTTTTTTTTTTTTTTTTTTTACCGTGGAGGGGAAATACCCAGTTACAGGCGACGGCCCACGTGCGATGGCCGACAGTGTGAGGGTCCACGTGCCCTGAGGGGCCAGGCATACTCACTAAAAAAAAAAACCTCCACGTGTTAGTTTCGTGAATTCTTATATTATTTTGCGTGCATTTATTATCATGCTTCTTTGTCGGGTCCCACATAGCACCCCGGTTAGTATGTGGTAACTACTGTGCTGGCATGCGATGCATGCGAGCGCGTCAACGTTACCTCTTGGTGGTGACCATGAAACCTGGGCACCACCAAGTGTTAATCATGCGTTAGTATTGTTATATACATGTGGTTCAGACTGGGCAGGCCTGTTAGTGTTGCGCGTATGTTACTTGATTACAATTTATTTGCTTCTTACTTAATTTTATTAAGGAAGATTGATATTTCAATACTTTTTGTACGTGCTTTGTAAGCCTATGTGTATTGTAATAATAAATTTCAGTCCTTGGTGACCTGTTAGTCAGGGATTAGTAATGGTATGGTTATTAGTGTTCTACTTATGTCCCCAGTTTCCTGGGTTTGTCAGTGGTTGGTATGTGGCATGCAGTTTCGAACTATGTGTTCGGTCGTCCTAACGTTCCGGCGTGGCCGTTCGTCAGTTCCTTAGTCCATGCGTTGTGTCGTCGGTGTGTCCTACTCCATCTGCAGTCCCCCGCTGTCTCTACGCCTGTAGGACACTGGTGGGAGGCCCTCTAACTCCCGGACCGCCTTGACTGATGTCAAGGGCTTGGAGGGCTCTGTGCGGGCAGCGTTCTGAAAAGAGTCAGTAAGAAAAAGATTAATGAAGGGAAAGTAGGAGTACAAAAACAAGCTAACTGGAAAATAAATAAGTACCAAAAGGTACCTAAATGGTAGATCAAATAGGATAAATAAAAAGCTTAATAGTTATACACATAGTCACTAACGTATAAATTCGCAAAAATAAGATCGTATTCTTCCACTTTCCCCTGCTGTTTGTTACTTTCTGCTGAGGAAGTTGAAGCAGCTGCTGTTGAAAAATTAGTTTTGGTGTCAAATCATCTGAAGTAAAATTTCAGTCAGCTTATAGGGATAACATCATCTAATAGTTATTTTAAATCCATAGCACATAAAAGCATGATATTTAATGTTTTTGTTATTAGGTTTTTCAGCTTGCATTTAAGAAAATTCACCTGGCTGTTTAGTACATTCCAGGTCAGCGTTTGTTAAGGCAGATTAAGAACTGAAATTGTTAAACTAAACCAGTTTATAATATCGATTTTCATTGTTTGCTTCACGAGATTTATCTCCTTCCACCCAAAACTATTTTTTTCATTTTAGGCAGTCATATTCTTTACAATCCAATTCAAGTGTAATATCAATTATCGAAGTTTTCAACACATTCAAAGTTTCCTCTTTGTCCTTTTAAGTGCTTACAAATCATAAGGAAGGCGAGATAGAAGTTCGTCTATAAGTTTTACAGCGAACATTATGATTCTTTGCCGAGTATGTGTTCTGCATCGTATGATATATTTAGATCAAGTATGGCAGATTCAAATTTGAAACTTAGAAAAGCCCTAGGATCCACATGAGCTGAAATTGAAGTAATTAAGGGATCAATTTGTCCAGTATTAATTAGAATTTTTTCGCCTACTGGTTCCACTAGTGCCATAAGATCATATATAATTTTAATCGGATCTACGGTCTCTGATTCAAATGCTTTATTAAAAATTCTTTATACATTTTTTCTGGAATAGCTAGGCGTCAGTGGTGAACTGCCTGGATCGTGCTAGTTCAAAACAAAGTGAGTACGTCACGTCCCTTTGCAAGATACTTATTTTTCATCTTCCGAATGGTGGCGTGCGTTAACACATGAACATTACATATTATGGCCGTGTGTAGGCTAAAGTATGGAAATACAGAGTCAGACTGAAAAATGCGATGCCATAGCCGGGATTTGAACCACAACGTCCAGGCGTTTAAGTACTTACACGTTGTAAGTCACCATTAAGGTAGTTGTCTCACATGTTTATGAGAACTCCCAAGTGGTTTACCGGGAAATACACGAGTCAGTTGGAGAATTTAATGGCATGACGGCACGTTGGCCATAGAAGCTCAGTGGTTAGAGCGGCTGGACGGCAACCAGAAGATCCGTGGTTCAAATCCCGGCTATGGCATTGAATTTTTCAGTCTGACTCTTATCTTTCCATTACATATTATCTTTGGAAGATTGATGTAAATACCAATAGTACTATATCACTATTTGATTGTTCTTGCAGCACATAGTATCCATATTTATCTTTTATTAATTTTAGGACTTCGGTAAATTGAAAAATAAATACCTGGCAAAGAACCCACTTTGACTATCCTAAACAGGAGCACAATACTGGACTCTTAATGACAAATTCATCACTATAGTGGTGAATTGCTGTGAATTTATTCCTGTTTAAAATATACATAAATTGACAGGTATTCCTTTTACATGAAAATTATCTTTTCCCTCGGTTTTTCCGGGTCGCTAGGCGAATGCTGGGTAGGTTAATTACATCCCCCGAATTTCCTGTCTCTCCATTTCATCTCCATTATAATTTCATATCATCTCTTATCTGGTGGTCTCTTTCAGGTCACAAGTGTCGGTGGGAATCTCGGCGCTGTATGGCAGGATGTTATGCTCCTGGCAAAGGCTTCCTTCGGGAGGCTGGTCATCGGTCTCCAGGCCCACCTAGTGGGCCGTTTCAGCGCCACAGTGGGTGGGATGCCGGTTGTACTGGCCTGTCTTGGATTTTCCAACCGGTAAAAATATAGAGACCCTGCCCTTTGCTCTGTCATGACGCCTTGTCTCGGCTGCCCTTGTCTCCGCTCGCCTCATTCTTCCTCCCTGGGATGCGTCACTTGGGACACTTTTATATTATTAGTACTATATTTACAATAAGCTCTGTTTTGTCATTAATAGCTAGTTGAAGACAATCTTTAAATGTGCCTATAGATTCCCACTCCCACCTATAGCTTTGAGTGGCATATTGCTATTTGGAAAGTAATTTGCAACAACACAGACCACTGTTCAGTGACTTTGCTTTCAGCACAAAGCACACGAAAGTTTGCACTCCTCACTTAGATCCAAACCGGTCAGTGAATATCTTGTGCTCAGAAATGCCATTTACATTGCCCACATCAATTGCCTCATATCGCATACCTGAAGCAGCAGAGCAAATGGCTTTCCCCAGAGTTTTGCCTTTAGCAATATGATTGCTATAATTCGGGGTACGGAATTATACTGTAATGTTTGACTATGATGAAGTAAGAAATGATCTTGTGACGTCCAATAAATGTTTCCTTTGATAATCTACCTATTATTTACTATGCAGTAAATAAGCTGGCAAAAGCTACAGTTTAAACGTACAAACTCAGAACTGTAGCTAAAAGCTGAATCCAAATGTTCTGTCATTTATCTCTATAAAGCCGCTAGATTTCTCTACAAAAGTAGAAAAGTTAGCACCCTGTCTAAATGAAAACATGAAAATCTATGGGAGAAGGAGTAGAGGTACTGATGTAATGTGGATGTACTGATGTAATGTTGCTGAAATCTCCTTCAAGGAGATATGTTCCTGCATCCTTGGTGGGAGAACAAATGGTGAAAACTTAAAAAAATAAAGCTCTTAAGTTTTGTGCAGTTTTACTGACTGGCATTTCCTTTGGAACTCACTGTATATTTAATAAATGTCGCCACATTACTTATATTTTAAATACGACGGGGGAACCAAAAGAAACCGGACTCCAAGATCGCTGCCACTCGTAGACGTAGTGCAGGGTTCTCACGCTAGATGGTGTTAGTAGAGACCCTCATGAAACAACTGTACAGACGGCGTCAGTGTAGAGCTGAACGTGCAAGTGTGGTATTGTGTTTGTTTGACTGCTTGCCGGTTACCTCTGCGAAGTTATTATGGTAACTTTAAAAGAACAAAGAGTGTGTGTGTAATTTTGTTTCCTGCCTAAAACAAAACTGCACCGGAGACACACCAAATGCTTCAGAAAGCTTTCCAAGAGGACGCTATGAGCCGCACACAGGTTTTCGAGTGGGTTGGGCTTTTTAAATGTGGTGAGATGTGTGTTGCAGCCCAAGCTCGTCCTGGACGCCCTTCAGCATCGCGAAATGAGTAAAACATTGAAAAGGTCCGCCAAAAGATCAACGAGGATCGTCGCCAAACGATGGACCAAATTTCAGCAGCGACAGGAATCAGTTGGAGCTCGTGCCAGCGGATTTTGAGCGAGGATTTGCACATGAGACGTGTTGCTGCTAAATTTGTTCCGCGCCTTCTCACACAGGAGCACAAAACCATCCGCATGAATGTGCGTCAGGAATTTAAAACAGCGATTGCACGTGATCCAAACTTCTTGAACAAAGTCATTACAGGGGATGAGAGTTGGTGTTACGGATATGACCCAGAAACCAAGCAAGCGTCAAGCCAGTGGAGGACTCCCAACTCTCCCAGACCAAAAAAGCAAGGCAAGTGAGGTCAAAGTGAAGACGATGATCATTGTCTTTTTTTATTTTCGTGGAATTGTGCATCGGGAATTCGTACCATCTGGCCAGACTGTTAACCACACTTTTACTTGGATGTTTTAAGGCGTCTGCGAAAGGATGTGAGGAGAAAACGCCCGGAACTTTGGCGATCAGGTGACTGGTTTCTGCATCACGACAACGCTCCAGCACACGCGGCCTTACGTTGACCCACTATTTGGCATCTCAGAGGTGGTCTGTCGTTCCCCACGCTCCGTATTCGCAGGACCTAGCCCCGTGCGACTTTTTTCTATTTCCACGAATGAAAAAAACGCTAAAAGGGGAGCGTAATGACGATGTGGAGGCGGTAATAGCAGCTTCGCCAAGGGCATTGGACAATATCAAACTTGAAGAGTTCCAAACATGCTTCCAACAGTGGCAAAAGAGACTTGACAAGTGCATTGCATGTAATGGAGAGTATTTTGAAGGTTACTGGCGTAATTTTGAAAAACGTTCATCAATAAAGTTTTTATGGCAACAATCCGGTTTCTTTTGGGCCGCCCCTCGTATATGGTTAAAACATCGTTATTCTGCCATTGCAGTATAAATGTATTATTAAAAATTGTACTAAAATGATATATTTAGCACTATGAATTTTGCGTTACTTTGCATAAGAAGAAAAAGACTTAGCTCCTACACAGTTTGGAGAAGAGCATCTTTTAGTGCCAGCTTTACTTTACATGGATAGAAATTTTACTATTAAATGTAACAGTTTCTGTATGCACAAGCATACCAGAGTCTGTTTTTCCCACTTTATAAAAAAAAACAGGAATGACATTTGTGAGTGATATTTTGGATAACTGACCAGTTGTTAAAAAAGCTATGTAAGTAACTAAATTGATATTTAGGATAATTATCTTACTGTTAATATATCACACTAATTTTGAGCCATAAAATGCTATAAAGCGACGTGTTTCAATCAATCATGACCACTTATTCCACATTTTATCAGCTTGTAGCATTTTTCTATTTCTGAAGGCTACTAGCACATGTTGATTTGTTAGCGATCATCGTTGTTCTCCGCATCAATATTCAAACTTAGCCGAGCAACACACGCCAAACAACACAAAGCCAGAAAGAGTACGTTGAAGCAATTCGATTAATTAATTCGGTAAGTCATTTAAATACCACTCTATTATGTGTTTCAAATGGGAAGGGTTCTGGAGTCTAGCTAATCAGATGCCGTATCACACTCAGCGTTGCCAGCTTGTTACCTCACTCCTTTTATATTTCCCTCTCTCTCGCTCACTCATACAACATGCAGGTCTCCTTGGTGCTAGACGTAAGGGTCAGCGAATTCTATTTTACAAACTTTTACAATGATGCAGTTGCCAAAATCAAAATTGTAAAAAGCACTTTCACAAATTATGTATATTTTTAAATACTATAACTATAATTATAGTTTATGAATTACCTGCTTTTCTAATCCAAATGCGGGACACGCTTGTTCTACCTACACCACACGCTTCAGCAGTAAGCCGTTGAGCATTTTTTAAATCGAGCTGATTTCTATATTCCTCATTGCCCAAATTTTTGAAGAACGTGTACACCTTAAAAACAATACTTCGAGCCTGACTTCGCAATAATTTTCTTTTTGACTCACCACTTAATTCCTCGCAACAAGCCATTGCACTATTTTACTCTTACTCTATTGTTGTGCAATGTTGAATAATATTGATCTGAACTCTCCACAGTAAATAAACACTTCTTATCCAGCATTCATTTATAAACATAAGCATACAGCATTCCACAGGCTAACAGAAAATGAAGTGTTTGCTCTTTCTCGAATTTAACACCTTGATTTATTCACAGTCATTCTTTTATCACGTCATGCAGTCAGTTCTGAGTAATTAAAAGTATATGTACATACATATACACCAACCACCTTGAACCGTCTAGAGTAAATAGAGATTACGAACCATTCATAATCGACGATATAATGTGACCAGACACGTTCTTCCAGGGCAGCAGGAAATTTATTGTTTCCTCTCGCTCGAATTGGCTTATTCAATTTTATCACGTCATGTCAAACATTTACGTTTCAGTTCTGAGTAATTACAAATATAGTACAAGCATACATGCCAACCAATAATGATATTCATACAGTGCTTACGTCGCGATTTATTGTTATAATAAATAGTGGTTTATTTATTTGTATTATTTGAGCTTATTTGAGGTAAAAATATGGGGTTCTCATGGTTATGTTAGATACATTACTCTCTACCTTCCACATGAATCAGTTTTGGCGATATCTGAATTTTTGTCTTAGCGCGAATAAATTGATCAGGTTGGCGGTCGTCACAAACCACTTAGCGGGAATGCAATACGACAACACCGCAGGACTCCGGATTGGTTACTCGCCTAGTATCGCTCAAGGACAAACATCTTCCCATTTGAAACACATAATAGTTTAGCTTTTCTGTGGATAAACAAGAAACTGAAGTCAGTTTACTATTAACCAATAAATATTGTTTTGCGTATATTTTGGTGTTGATATCATTGCTGGTTAGTTTTTAAATTATAATTGTTCGTTAATTTTAATGAAAGATGGTATAATTAAAAATAATTCAACCTTCTTTAATAAACTAATTTACTGTATGAAAAGAGATCGTCGAAATTATAGGCACGCATCTATATCCTATGAAATTTTCAGTCGAAAGTCTGAACTAATCTCCGAGTTAACAGGCCATGAATTCAGCAGAAATAATATGGGTAAGATAGGACTCTCAGTCTCGTTTACCAACATTTTGACCATTGCATTTAAATAACATTGCATTACTGTCTGGCTAGGTGGTGGTATTGTTTCCTTTCACTTTACGCCAGCACTTTGTAACAGGATCAAAGGAATACCACACTTCGAGAGCGAAAGCAGATTCTCCATGCTACAAACATCTGCTATGTTTGCTTTTTGGGTACTGATACTCACTGTTGTGACCACTGCTCGCACTACTTGAGGGTCAAAAAGCAAATTCCATATAACGATGAACATGATCATATTATGCTCAAGTTGTTTTCGGGAAGCAAGCCAGGTGAAAAAAACAATTAAAAATCGACGTTTGGGAAGTGTGCATCTCTCCCATCATCAGGATATGTATTAAATTTTATAACCACAAATGAATCACTGGATATAACACAAATATAAACAAAGACAAAACACTATCAAAATTCGCTTTACTGAACAAAAGACTGTTTTCATTGAATTAAATGCCAGGTCAGGTGATGGCGTGACCATATAAAATTAATTGGGTCAAGGAAACGTACTTACTTAACCTGATTGTCAATCTGTATTTATCTGTGCTTCTTAAGTCGGCGATTTCCCATGTTAAGGCCGGTTTCCAAGAGGAGCTGAAATTAAATCCATCATCACGATTAAGTTCCTCTTGGAAACCGGCCTTAACATGGAAATCCGTCTACTTAAGAAGCACAGATCAGTACAGCTTGATAATCAAGTTAACTAGTTAGTCTTTTCACCTGGCTTGCTTCCCGAGAACAACTTGAGCATATTCGTCGCCAGGAAAGCTTCAGGTTTTATTTTATGATCATATGATTTTCTTTACGGCTACACTGAACTGAAAATCCTTAGAGTTAGTAAGTACTTTCGGCTTCTCTTACAGCTGAAGCTGAAGAGCTCGGCAGGACATCAGAAGAGCTCAAAGGATAGGGGAGGAAATTTGATTTTTGGAAAGTAAACTGAACCCTATAAATAACTTTTTCTGAGCAATAGGGTTTTTACTCTCTTCTGCTCATGCTAATATACATGGCAATTTGAACATCCAGCACATCGTGCATTTTGCATTTTTTTATCGCTGACGTTTGTAAGATATACACAGTGTTCATTTTTATTCGTTATTTCCCGGCCTTCGATTGAGCAAGAATGACGTTATAATTGACTGGCGCGTCTATCTTGAAATCATAGTGACCTCTACGGAGAAGAAGCGGTAATTTTTGCGGAGCAGTAAGCAAATTACAGCGCTCTGGTTGTGTTTGCGCTGATAACTAATACAACCAGCTTCCCCTGGATATGAACACAGATCACTGCGTCTTCATGGTTGAATGCTACTTTCGTACCGGCATTAAAATTTGGGCGACATATAAATATATTTTAAGCCGCTGCATGGAGAATTTATGCAACGCTATCCAGCATTCAGACAAGTCCCTCGGAGCGAATGTTGTCAAACGTGTACAGGTACCATCAAATTGACATACTTTTGTTTGCAACATAAACGTCTTACGTTTTATCAGTAATATATGATATAAATTTTTCGTCATTCTCACGTCAAACTAAAATTTCTATTAATGTTGGTATCTTTATTTCTTTTAAAACCAATAGGTGCATCAAATATTTTTAAGATACCGGATCAGTTACTCGCAAAAGAGAGACACTGGTTCCAATCTAGAAGCAATAAATAACGTTATGACAGAAAAGTCTCAAGCATACCTTCTCGCAATACAGAAAATGTTTAAGGGGAAGAGAGAAAGGAAATATAAGAAAATGGACACATAAGACTATGTACTGGAAACACTTTCTTGTTTAGACTTGGATAAAACATATTGTAACACTAATTTATTTTTCATTCCTAGAATATGTTCTGCTAATTTTCTGGTTTGTAATGAAGTTACATTGTGAAGAAACTGTGGATGATAGAAAAGAATTGAGATCAAAAGGAAATATTTTTATTTTATGTGACAGGGTTAGGATATGAATATATACCTACTATAACAGAAAAACAGATGTGCATTGTGAAATAAGTGTTCATTGACTTATTACTTCATATATTCGTCATGGTCTGGTTGCATAATTAGCTTCACAGTACACTGCATGACAGTATATAATTTTTCAAAAATAGTTATCATATCTACGCACCAAATGAAATTACGTACCTTTATATTAAGCGGGAAAGACCCACCTCTCAAATAGTATACCTACCTGTCGGTAGAGCGAGGCCTCAAAGTTGCCGTCAGCATATCAAGTACGACAGCAAGCCGCTAGGGGAATCGTATATAAACTCGCTCCATCAGCAATGCTATTAATGACGTCAAATTTTACGCGGTAAAATCACAGATAAATATGAACACCGTGTTACTTTCAAGAGAGCTCTTCTCGATTTTATTGTTATACCAGTTGCGGCTTTTCCCCTATATACTTAAATATTTATAATATGTCCTGACTTTCGCTACAATATAAAAATATACGAAAAGTTCCTAGAGAATTTCACTTATTTATAGGTTAAAACGCTAAATTGTAAATTTTTACAATTTTTACTTATTTTCATCCGCCAGTACACATAACCAACTACCACGCTACCCGGGGCGCCTTCACTCCTAAAATACAAGCCCCATGCACAGGTCATTCTATGTGAAGAAACTTGAAACGTATTTGTTTAGTTACTTTGTCCTTTCTGTAATTTACGTCCTCGAACGTTGTCATATCGGATGATGAATGAAATGGGTGAAATGATGTTCAAATGTTTCCGGGGTCCATGGAGCTTAGAGTTACCCGGCAGTCGTCTTTCAGGATATGGGAAACCCCCGGGAAAAATCTTATCCAGGTAACTCACTCTGACCGAGATTCGAACTCGGGACCAACTGAACGTGAGGCAGACACCTTACCATCTCCACTAACGAGGTGGGTGTAAATGGAAACAACGAAGGGGACTCCGCACTGAATCTTCTGCAAGTTATTGTACATCAAATCCCCGAAAGAAGGTTATTCGTAGACCAGAGGAAAGTCGCCATGGTAGGTCAGTAACAGTTGCCGGAAGCTCATTCCGGCGCCAGCATCTGCCGCGCTGCCTCTAACGTCCCTCAGGAGAAGAGCAACCACAACGCCGCTCCAACGCCAAGAACAGCATTTCACTATGTGCAATCGCCACCAGGTAGCAGCACCACCGCACGACACTACCGATCCTGAAAGACTGAATGTATGATAAGGTAGAAATGAACTGTAATGAGGGGAAGTCGTGATTCGAAAATTAAGAAAACCATGTTCGCCTACTGACCAAGGAACATGTCAATATGTCAACCTTCGTTCATATTGCTCTGTCACCTGGTATTGAATAACGCGAGAATTCGCGAATATAAGTCTTAAGCTTTATCACGTGAGCCACGTCGCAAAGTTTGTACTCCTAACTTAACTAACACCCGTTTCTCGACACCACATTGCAATTCTAAGAAGCAGTAATGATCAGCGACACACCGGTTTCGTGACTGTCAAGCATTCCACTTCGAGGTAGCTCCTCCATTGTAAATAACATAGTTCCTAACGTGATATCAACTCTCGCTTCGTGGAAAGGCTTTTATGATTGCTGGTTGGTTAACTCCACTGAGTAGACACGCTCCACAATCTGAAGGAATATCAGATTAGTTCGGTGGCTTCCACATCGGAATGTAAATCGAAATGTCGATTTTCACTCAAGGCCATTTGTCAACTTCTCTTTCGATTTTCTTTTAAAACCATTCAGCTTACCACTAGTTGTGACATGTACACACAACGCCAAAGAAAATCTTCGGATGATTTTTTATGATTTTCCGTGGTGCTTTTAGGTGAGTCTTTTTCGTTACCTATCACTAAGCGTGGTGGCTTGATAACACAGCAATAAGGGGTAAAAAGGTAAGACAGATGCCGTTGCCTTTTCTGATGTTAATTTAAACTACATGAAACATATTTACTGTCTCCGAATCAGCCATGCGAAATGCGTGCAGGACCGGAGCCCCCCGGACCCTTAAAGGTTCCTTAATTGCATAGTCCCAAGCCTGCCGGTTCCAGTTCCTAATTACATAGGCTCAAAGACTCCCGGTCGAACAGGTTGAAGATGTTACATTTTTTGCGTTTATGATTAATAACAAGCAAACACGGCTCTAGTATCAAAAGAAAATGAACATACAATTCTTAAATTTGAATTAGTGGTTGTTGTTCCAGCTCGTTTAGCGTTACCCAGGGTGCACCAAGAGGAGGCGAACTGACTCACACACCAAAAGATTGCACATTTATCACCTTCTTCATTATTTAGTTTCTGTAATTTACTCACGATAGATATACATTTAGATGCTTCGTTATTTTGACATTCTGAACCTATATCATATTGTAATATGTATTTTTCGTCTTTAAAATAAGAGGTATTTTTCACTTTAGATTTTATAGCCATGCATTTCCAGGTTTGGTTTTATAAGAAATCGACTTTAATTATTCCATTTTTTAAATTGTTTCCACCTATTAAATTTTCTACTTGCTGTATCATGATTTTCAAGTCTGGATAAAACCTTTCCTTTCTTATTTGTTGAGGAATTAATTGCTGTTTTAGTATCCAGCTGAATTTGCTTAAGAACTTCAAAAAATCTATACATATCTTGGCTTCAAGTGTAAAACTGTTTGTTGAATTTGTTGTGGAAACTCGCAAGCGTTGGTAGTTCTGTCTATTGCAACTTAGTTCTGTCCACATGGAAGGAGGGAAGAATGCATCTTCGTCTATGTACATTTCCACTAAATAGTCGCAAAACATCTGTAGTTTTTCAGAGACAGGCATCACTGCCATGAAGTCTTCAGCAAACCAGTCACCAACCGTATGAAGATCCAGCATTGGCAAACAAAATATGTAGTTCAGAAATTTTCCGATGTCATTTCTAGAACAGCAGTCATGTGCAAGTCCCAAGTTTTGTACCTTTCGCCACCAGCTTTGCGTCAGATGAAATTTATATCCTGGATTTTAACATCTGTCCACACTTTTCTTCCAGCATTCATGATGCTTTCTTCAAAGTCAGAAAACACTGTTGATGGAGAGATTTTCAGATCCATTTTATTACACCTACCAACATCTTTTAAAAATACCTGCTGATATGATAAAGTTTTCTTGTCTTTCAACAAAGAAGATACCATTGGAACGTAATGTCCATTAACGAGCCCAAGGATTGTAAATAGCTGGCAAAGAAACTTTGTCGAATACTTGAAAGTTCCATACATATATTCTGTCACACTGACCGAGTACTCTAAGATTTCCGGATTCACAAAGTATTACAACGTTCTTCCTAGCACCGTTGTGTAGCAAAACCTCGGCTCCAAATACAGTTTTCACATTTAATATGTTCAAAACATCATGAACTTCCTCTATACTCGTGAGTAATTTTGGCAGAATTTTCCGCCTAACTTTGTACATGGACTTACGTATACTATGGACGATTCCAGTGATTTCTTCTTCTTTTTTCCTCTTCAGTTGCTGGTATATTAGTTCTGATGGCCTTTCACATATATATTCCGTAGCTTTTCTCTTCAGTTCACGAAGTACTTTCTATCTCTGAATTTTGTCACTAGGTGGTGCCGCGTGGTTATGGTATTCTTGAATATCCTGGACATCTATTTCTTCAATGGAAAAGATTTTAATAAAACTTTTGCAACTTTTAACTTGCACGTCCATCACGCTACCCAACTCTTTAAACAGTTATGGAATCCGAAAGTGTAACCGTTCCGAAGTATAATTTTCCTTCCTGTTCTATTCACCTTAATTTCAGTCTCGTCGGAAAACATGTTAACTGGTGGCTAATTACCGCGATTTTGCGGGAGGCTTGGGGGTTGTTACCTGCTAAGTTTACCTGGGTACGGGAGGCTTCGGTCTTGCACCCTGCGAAATTACTCGTGGACGTATCGTGGATATGTGGGAGGCTAATCGCACTGTTACAGTAATTGCAATGGCTGTGCATAAAAGTTTTCATAGTAAAATATTAGATTAAAAAATTCATTAAAGTGAGGAACACGGTCTAGGTACTGATTATGTTTTCTTATAAATTTCTGCCCTATTATGTATTTAATGAATACCATTCAAGCTTTAATTTCCAACTTCTGAAAATTTTATCACACATGCAAATTACAGATTTCGCTAAACATTGTGCTCATTACGTGTTCCCCTTAGCATAATCCTCTTAAAAAGGCGTGTCCTGCAATAGCCGATACGGTATAGCTACCAATCTTGATACGAAGACTGAAGATAAACTGAATGAGCATGCTCTACCTCCTTCTCCTTTAGCCAAAACGATCGAACTCGTAAACACATAAATGTCCTTTCTTTGCCATTTTGTAACCCCTGATGTGGTTATTGAGCAATTAGCAAAAGGAGTGCGAATTCAGTTAAAGCAAACAATGAAATATCCATGGTTTCGCAAGACCATGTGCAAAGGTAAATGGACGTGGACGCAAAGTCCGGTAAGATTCTTGTATGTCCAAGGATCACTATTTATATTTTGAGCCTTGGAAACCCTGAAAGTTGTAGATGCCATCTGACGTTTCCAGTGGAAAGTTTGACATTTTTGACAACAAAGTACTTCAGATATTTTGTAAATAGAGTGTCATTTGTTTTGTTTACATTAACTTGGAAATTGTGTCGTGAAAATGAATTGTTACGACCTTCGACGTGGATTATCAAGATCAGAGTGCATCCTTCAACTAACTTCCACATTTGGCCACGAAACTCCATCCTTTGCCACTGTCAAACGCTGGTACACGAAATTTAATCGTGGCCACCGTTCGCTCAATGATGAAGTTCGTGAAATTCGTCCAATATCATTTTTTGTGCCAGAAAACATTGATGTTGTGCAAAAACTAATAATGAAAGATCGTCATGCGAATAATGTGAGGTTGAAGCAACCTTAGGCATTAGATCCACTAGCTCGTATAAAATACTGAATGATCATTTAGCCGTGAAAGAGGTTTGCTCTCGTTGGATCCCACATAATTTGACGCAATCTCAGAAAGATGCGCGTGTCGATTGGTGTAGAGAAATGGTCAATAAATACAATATCGGTGCCTCAAAAGACACATATAAGATTGTAATCATGGATCTATTCGACTATATGCGTGTTTCAAGGTGAACAAAATCTAACAAAAGTTGTTCGCACTGGACGCACTTGGTTGCCTGCTGACCATGTGGCAACAGTGCCTTTAGAGGAACGTAAAACGGTCATTGCTGAATGTTACACAACCATTTTTTTGCCGGAAATCTTAGGCGAAGTAAGGAAAACCACCAAGAACCACGATATCGTTTTTATCAGACAATGCGAGCACACACACACATACACACACACATACACACACACACACAAACATCTATTCCAAGAACAGAGTGTTTAAAAGCTCAAAAAATCGAATTGATAAGTCATCCTCCATACAGTCCTGATTTGGTACCCAATGACTTCCTTTTGTTCCCGAGCATCAAGAATAAATTGCGTGGACAACGATTTTCGTCGGCAGAAGAAGCCGTTGATGCGTTCAAAAACCATGTTTAGGATGTGTCTCAAGAAAACTTTAATAAATCCTTTGACAGCTGGTTCAAATGGATGCAAAAGTGTATTGATCATAAAGGAGACTATTTTGAAAAACAATAAAGCAGTTTTCAATCAGAAATTACTTTTTTATTTATTGGGCTCAAAATATAAATAGTGCCCCTCGTAATAATTGTATTAGGGATGGAATCTCGATACCTCGATATTTGGTTGTATGGATCTATGTCCAATACTTTAAGATAAACCTTGAATACATGTTCTTGATTGAACGCTGTGCTTAACTTTACACTAGATAGCAATGAAAGGAGTTCACAGTTCACGTTATTACCTCACACGTATTCTCAAGGAATAGTTATACTATACTACTTTATAGACTATGATAAGGTTTCCTATGAACGAATGCAACATTTCATAGACTCTCGTGTCTAAACAAAAATCTGCAAAACAAGAGGAAATGAGCAGAAGTACTCATGTAACATCCAGCGTCAACTGAGCTTAAAATGAAGCTGATTAACTCATGCACTAAATAACGTGCAATAGTCTGGCTTGGTGTCTCACTATACGCCATTATATTTACCTGTGCTAATGGCCAACATCTGTAAATCCAGCAGAAATAAATCAAACTTTAAGACGTTATGCAATACGGGGTATAGAAATGCTTGTTCATTGTTATGCAACATTTATTTCCTGTGGCTCGAGTATGGGCAAAGCTGGTTGTTGATTATTAAGCTTAAATTCTGCTGACTGGCAAAACTTGTACTTTGGAGTGGTGAATCACATATCCCGCTGATTAGGGGAAATAATGCACAGGTGGCCTGTAACAAGCCTCAACTTGTTCTCCATGGTGTAAACAATGAAAAACACATCCTGATGATGAAGGGAAATAATGCTTAGGTGGTCAGTAACAGGTCTAAACATGTTCTCAATGATGTAAACAATGATTGCACAATATGTTGCAATAGCTGGGAGGAAATTAACAGTTAGCGAGGGAATCGCTGAGTTGGCTTTTGGGTAGGACCCTTATTTAAGCTTGCTTGAGTTAGCACCCAGGGGACTTGACAGAGAGACTTGAGAGGGGACTTGCTGATGGTCTTTATAAACATTAACAAGAGTTTATTTTAAAGTGCTACTACAAGTAAGATCGCCAGCAGGGTGCACCAAACCGTATATCTCTTGCCAGTTGCACAAGGTTCAGCCATACAAACAACGCACCTTTAAAGGTATAGTTGCATTATGTTATTATGAATTTAAATGTTACTAAAGCGCCCTCATCCATCCAGGGAGTGCCCTGTAGAAACGCTAGCATCTCTGAAATACAGTTACTCAGTTCATTTTGAAGTAGATGTTTTTTCTGCTCTACCTTATCCATAGCTACTCTCCCAGTTACATGCGGTTAAAGGTTAAAACCCTTTACCTTTTAAACCCATACAACACCTGGTAGTTTTGTCATGTAGCATATGATCTCGGCACCGGGTTCCAAACCCTGTAATTTGCACCTCTCGCAATTCCTATCAACCCCCCCCCCCACAAACCGTCATGTAATAATATGACTAATTTCCCTAAATATTCCGTCTAACCGCGATGAGTAAAGTGTGGGACTATTTTCAAGTAGACAGTACTAACAATAATAGATCAGTGTGTAATAAACCTTTTGCTAGGTCTATTGAGTGTTCATTCAAGATGGTGTCGCGCAGATGGCTTCTTTCCATTTATTCAAACCGTCTATGCTCATTCGACCTCTTGAATACTGATTCTTGAGAAGACATCCATATTTGAGTCTCTTGATTCTGCCTTCCTATATTCATCTATATCCCCACGGTTGAGGACTTGATCAAAGTACATTTCCCAGTTTTCACTTATATCGCCGATGCGAAAGTCGGTTTCAGAATTGCGTAGGAGTTTTCTTTTGCAGCGTCTACCAGCGTATTGGCTTCTTCCCTTGGAAAATCTCATTTCTTTCTATGGTTGTGTATTGCCTTCTTGCGTCTCAGTATTGCAACAGGTCATGGAGGTTCGCAGTATGTTTTGCCTTGTGGAGCATTTCTAGGACTTCAGTGCTATTCTGATAGCAATCCATGTCAAACTGTTTTTGCACTCTCCTGGAGTGCACTCGAAACTGTCGTGTTTCTTTTATTGTGCTGTTTATATTCTGTATTGCCTCATTCCAGCGTCCCTCTTTTATCATTACTTTGGTTTCCTCCATATTTATATTTGATTTTCGTAGTGCTTATCTTCTTTCTAGTATACATCTTAGATTGGTCTTTCCTGGCTTCCTCTCGTTTGCCGCTATTGTTCCTCTTTCTGGGTGGTGATAAGACTATATATGTAAGCAGTTTAATTTTCTTCTTTCCAACATTTGCATTTCCGAAGATTAAATCCAGATGCTTTTCCCATTGCAGCAGATGTATGCTCGATCTTCGTAATTGATCATCAGTTTAAAACCTTTTCTGTCTCATACTTCATGAACAGCTAGGATTTAACTGCTCTAAACATGATATCACCCGCTACTATGATGCTTTGCTGCTTTCCTGGGGCCTTAAACACCTGCCATTAGTGATCAATAGTGCTGAATAGTATAGTTTAAGGTATTACATAACCTCTGGCTACCTTTTCTATTAAGCCAAGAATGGCACAGTTTAAATGGCACAATGTTGTTGTTGTTTTTTTTTTTTTTTTTTTTTTTTTTTTTTGTAATTTACGTCCTCCAACATTTAGTCATATCGGACGATGAATGAAATGGGTGAAATGATGCTCAGTGTGTCCGGGGTCCATGGAGCTTAGAGTTACCCGATATTCGTTTTTCAGGATAAGGGAAAACCCCGGAAAAAACCTTATCCAGGTAACTCGCCCTGACCGAGATTCGAACTTTTAAATATGTGGGTTTAAAAATCGATATTGTCACCCGGGCGTTGGAACACCCTGTGGAAGCAGCTGAGAGCGGAAGACAGGGGAGGTCCGTGTTAGCCACGCCTCCCCCTCGTCCGTCTTATAGTGGTGACAGGGACGGCTGGGGAAAAAAACATGATTGTGCGGTCTGTTTCTGTTCCAACTGTGTTCTGGAAATTACGGGATCCTTCACCATCTGGAACCTTCCTTTGGAAACTGGAGAAGTCGAGAAAGCAGTGACATTCCTATAAAAAGGGTTTCAGAGGGAGACAGTCAGTCAGTTCTTGGTGTAAGAAGGCAGAGTTAGTCAGTGATGTGCTGGCAAGGGGAGCGGCGTGTTAATGAACGAGAAGATTGTGCAACGGAAGACTGTACGTAACTGTGTATGAGTATCGGAGTTGACGTAATCGCGAGTACAAGTGAAGTTGTAACGGACGAACTGGTGAATCGTAATTGTGTGCATTACGTAATTTTATGTAATTGGCAAGAGTTTAACTGTAAGTCGGTGGAAATAAAGAACATTTTTGAGTGGTGAAATTGGACTTTTCATTTCACGAACCCCGAAAGTCACACTGGTGTCAGGAAGCGGGAAAACAACATCACCGAACATTACAACCATGGACGCGGCATTGGAAAAGATTTTGGAGAAGATGATGGAAATGAAGGCCGAACTAATCTCGGAAATGAAGACGGCCAACGACAACATCACCGCAGAGTTGAAACAAATGAAGACGGCCAACGACAACATCGCCGGGAAGATGGAAGAAATGAAGACCGAATTAACAACGGAAATAGAAGCGGCAAATAACAACCTGGCCGCAAAGCTGGAAGAAATGAAGACGGCTAACGATAACCTCACGGAGAAGACGGAAGAAATGAAGGAGGCGAACGAGGTCCTCGCCGCCAAGTTTGAGGAACGGTTGGCCGGCGTGAGGGATGACGTCACGAATCTGGGCAAGCGGATGGGTCAAGTAGACGACAGCCTTAATGATTTAGAGGAAAAGGCCGACAACATCGCAAAACCCCTCACCCGCCTGACGGAGGAAAACCGGCCTTATGTGTGGACGGAGGACGCCGAAGACGCTTTCCAGCACCCGACGGAGACCCTGTGCAGTGCTCCAATTTTGGGTTTTCCACAGCCGGGTGGCGCCTTCATTGTGGACACCGACGCTGGCGACCATTGCATTGGAGGTGTCCTATCGCAGATCCAGGACGGCCATGACCGGGTGATAGCCTACTACAGCAAGACGCTATCCAAGGCAGAGAAGAACTACTGCGTCACCCGACGAGAATTATTGGTGGTAGTAAAGACCTTGGAGCACTTCCATAAGCACCTGTACGGTCAGCCATTCCACCTGAGGACTGACCATTCCGCCCTAACCTGGCTATTGAGCTTTAAGAACCTGGAAGGCCAGAGGGCACGTTGGGTCCAGAGGCTGCAGGAGTACGACTTCACCTCGGAACATCGTAGAGGGAAGAGCCACGGTAACGCAGACGCCATGTCCCGAAGACCCTGTCCAGTAGAGTGCGGCCAGTGCACAAGAGTGGAAGAGAAGGAGCGTGCCGCAGCAGTCCGAGTAGTTGTGGCAGTGCCTGCTGAAGGCTGGGATAGCGCAGGCCTGAGGAGGGAGCAGCTGGCGGACGCAGACTTGGGGCCACTCTTGAGGGAAGTGGAGGCAGGGATGAGACCAACCTGGGAGGACATCGCACCGAGGAGCGCCACCTACAAATCGTACTGAGCCCAATGGGACTCGTTGAGGACCAAAGAGGGCGTGCTGTTCCGGGTATGGGAGTCACCCGATGGGAAGGCGCAGAGAGAACAGTTGGTACTCCCCCGGAGTAAGGTCCCAGAAGTCTTGGAGGAAGTGCACGCCGGTACTTCAGGAGGACACCTGGGAGCGAACCGTATGACTCACAAACTACGGCAGCGCTACTTCTGGCTCAGACTCCGGGCAGATGCTGGTGGTACACCTGGACCACCTGGCACGCTACGATGGTGCTGTTCGGGGCGAACAGCTTTGAGGAGGGAGCAGTGTCACCCGGGCGTTGGAACACCCTGTGGAAGCAGCTGAGAGCGGAAGACAGGGGAGGTCCGTGTTAGCCACGCCTCCCCCTCGTCCGTCTTATAGGGGTGACAGGGACGGCTGGGGAAAAAAAACATGATTGTGCGGTCTGTTTCTGTTCCAACTGTGTTCTGGAAATTACGGGATCCTTCACCATCTGGAACCTTCCTTTGGAAACTGGAGAAGTCGAGAAAGCAGTGACATTCCTATAAAAAGGGTTTCAGAGAGAGACAGTCAGTCAGTTCTTGGTGTAAGAAGGCAGAGTTAGTCAGTGACGTGCTAACAAGGGGAGCGGCGTGTTAATGAACGAGAAGATTGTGCAACGGAAGACTGTACGTAACTGTGTATGAGTATCGGAGTTGACGTAATCGCGAGTACAAGTGAAGTTGTAACGGACGAACTGGTGAATCGTAATTTTGTGCATTACGTAATTTTATGTAATTGGCAAGAGTTTAACTGTAAGTCGGTGGAAATAAAGAACATTTTTGAGTGGTGAAATTGAACTTTTCATTTCACGAACCCACAAAGTCACAATATGGATATGTTAAAATGAATATGAAAGGAAATTGTTAAAATTCAGTAGGTCATGAGATGACGCAACTTGTAAATGAAATGATGTGAATGTTGTATGATTGGTAGTTTTAAAAATGAGATTACGTAATCTTTGGCTTAGACCAGTAAAAATTAAGTTTTATTGGTAGTGATGGCAACTACAGAAGGAAAAATCAATACTTTTTGGTAAAAGAGCTGGGAAAGAAAGCGTTTTTCTATTGCATAACGTCGAATATAACAGACGTGTTTTGGATTGTGGAATGTCGAAGCGAACGGACTAAAATATTAAAAATAGTTAAAATTGATTTTCAGAAAACCGTATCGAATAAATTTTAGTTAATTGATGGAAATTAATCATTTCTCCACACTAGCCGTCTATAGCTTAAGATATTTGATGGATAGAGTCAACTTGAAAAATTCAATGCCATGGCCGGGATTTGAACCACGGATCTCCTGGTTTCCGTCCAGTCGCTCTTAACCTTTGAGCTACCATGGCCAACGTGCCTTCCTGACATTAAATTCTCCAGTTGACTCGTATATTTCCCCGGTCCGTGGTTCAAATCCCGGTCGTTGCATTGAGTTTTTCAAGTTGACTCTATCCATCAAATATCTTAGCCTATAGACGGCTAGTGTGGAGAAATGATTAATTTCCATCAATTAACTAAAATAATATGAGTTAAATGATGAAGCCTGGGACTTAAGTACTTACAATAGTAAGTCGCCACAAACGGTGTATCTCGGATGCGAGAGCCCCTAGTGGTCTACCGGGGAAATATACGAGTCAACTGGAGAATTTAATGTCAGGAAGGCACGTTGGCCATGGTAGCTCAAAGGTTAAGAGCGACTGGACGATAACCAGGAGATCCGTGGTTCAAATCCCGGCCATGGCATTGAATTTTTCAAGTTGACTCTATCCATCATGTATCGAATAAATGTTATTCTTATGTAAAGTGTTGTATAAAAGTGGCATAAAGTGGTAGCGTAGATGATAGCGTGTCTGCCTCACGTTCAAGACGTCCCGAGTTCAGATCTCAGTTAGGGTGAGTTACCTGGATAAGGTTTTTTCCGAGGTTTTCCCTTATCCTTATAGACGAATGTCAGGTACCTCTAAGCTCCATGTACCCCGGACTCATTTGAGCACCATTTCACCCACTTCATTCAACGTCCGATGTAACTTAACCTTGGAGGACGTAAATTACAAAAAAACAAAAGTTTGGATGTTTATAAATTAAAAAAAAAATTACTTATTTCTAAGTTCATTTAACAAAATGATTATTTCTCTTGCGACTACTCTTGAGGAAAGAGTAACGACTAAAACAGCACAGGAGATTTTATATACATCGATACATCTTGGTGAGAGATCTGAACCAGAGATTCAGATCGGGAAGGCATAGCAACTAGTGGCTTCATCGTCACCATCCAGGAAGGCAGCGGACTTGCCACGACTCTCGCAGCAACGTGGGACATCTTACACGTACGTAAAGGGAATTCCGGCTACAAAATGTCTTCCCAACCTGGTGCTTCGAGATAGTCAACGTGCCTCCCATCTTCCCATCACCAAACTCCAGTTACAACCTTTATTTACTACTATTGGTCGCTCTAATAATTCCCGCTTAATTGCTACATTAAGACCATATATAGGATATTGTGATCAAGAATTTCATTCACATTTCAAAACCTAGGTATAACACTAAAATTAAGTGCGAAAAGAAAACTACAACGTTTTTTATTTTAGGTCCCAATTACATAGTTGAGTTACCTTAAAGTAGTTAAATACAATGGCCTTCTAATGCGTTTCATTATTCCAGATACTAATCCTAGCAAATAAAATAGCACTTATGTTACTAATTACTGATATAGCTCATAATTCTGCTGTTAATACTTTATATATAAAGGTTCCTTCTCAGTGTCCCTTACTCACTCTCTCTCCATTTTAAGGAGAGTCGAAATAGAATATTCGTGGATGTTTTCCATTTTCAGATTGTAATTACATGTGAACATTCCGAATCTTACACTCATTTCGGTGTGACTTTCATAGAGCTACGCTAATTATAAATAAATTTAAAATAATATTGAATATATTCCTACGTAGTAGTTCTTCTAGAAAGCTTTGGTACAGTCTCTTCGTAAGATATCAATAAGTAAGTATTAGCGTTACAGAAGAGATCTTTTTTATCGGATGGTGATTCTAGCTCCTTCAAATCAGTGATTGCAGCTAAACTTTATAAAGCTCTACTGCCAATCAAATTGGAATGCTTCTGCCATAATTAATGCCAAAGAATGTGTACAAGATTAGACAGACACTTGGGAAAAGAAAATTAACTGATGAGAAAACAATCAGAGGCCATCTGACAGTCTCAACCATCAATCAGGTAATGGAATATTATCAGGAGGCTATCAGAGAAAATTCAAATTACCTTGAGGTCATGACTAGAGCAATGTGTACCACCTTCTTTCACGAACCTTCCATTAATAAACCGCTGTACAATTCGTGCTCTGTGGATTGTTGCAAATATAAAAATGCAGAAAATGGTGGTAAATTGGATGAATTTCATCACACGAATCCCATACCTAAGGCAGTCATTTTGACATTGAAACCTATTTATGTAGATCTGGCTAATCCAGAATTACTGAAAAAGTGTTTGACAGGGAAGACTCAAAATGTGAATGAATCTTTTAATAGTGTAGGTTGGTCTGGAGTACCTAATTTTTTTGGTCTGATCACTATATCTTGATGGAAATGATTAAGCTATCACATTCAGTGAAGGGAATACTGGTATAATAAGTGTACTGCCTGGAATGGGAATGATTATTGGGTATAATACCAGAAATACTCTAAAAGAACTGGATGCGTTAAGGGTATTTAAGGCTGAAGAGGTGGAGAACTTGTCTTAGTGGCTTAGGTCACTATAAAGAACAAAAACTAGCCATATTTAAGTAACTGAAACAGAAGACTATGAAGCTGGAGCACTTGGAGACATTCAGTACGCCACAAGTGGTAAGATATTTTAAATTTTATGTTTGAAAGCAATTTCTGAAAAAAATGTTCTATACAAGTGCCCCATTACCTCAAAAACTAATTGACACTAAGGGCAGAAATCTTTACCACACATTCGCGTCGAAAATGGATTTACTTTAATGTAAATTTTTATATACATGGATTAGTTATCTGTTTTACTTTAAAAATGTTCATTTCTCATTTTGGTGGTTAGTGTGCTAGGCTTCATATTAAGAGCCAGGTTCGATTCCACCCTTGCTGGAAGGTGGAAGTTTTCTATACTGGCCCCCAATGGCGTCTGTTTAATGCCCGCGCAGGGTATCGCGGTTTCGAGCCCCGCTAGGGGCATGGGTGCTTTTGTGTTTGTAAATTTGTGTGTGTGCACCAAACAGGAAAAGTAATAGTACACTAAGAAACAAGGAGATAGTGGTTCACATTTCTGTAATCCCACATTTGATCCTTTCATGATGAAGAAGTTACCAAAGTAATGGCAAATAAACCTTTCAGTTTTAGTACGTCTAAAGAGAAAGGAGAAAACGGTTTCTGTCAACTCAGTAGTAAATGTTTCACAAGTTATGAGTTTTTGAAGTATTGCTCATTGTGTTAACTTTTGTGTGTAATATTTCCATAATTAAAATATGCATTTACCACATAAACTGTTTCGCGGAATATTTGTGTTGCCTCATAAGGAATTGAGCAGATGGAGAAATAAATCCTTTAAGTCTTGAATCAACTTCTCTTCCTTTTAATAGTATAATTAATAATATAAATAATATAAAATAATAAATAATAAATATAAAATAATAATTAATAATATAAAAATATAATAATAGTCAATATTTTGAAGTATTATACAGAAAATCGCATATACCATTGTTTCAAACTACAGCAGGTAAAAGAGTTAAAAGATCCTTAGAACCTTTCAAAAATATTGATAACTATCATTAGGATCATATATATTATTGTTCACTCTTTATGCATATTAAAATGAACATTCTAACAGTTTCGCTACCCACATATGATGTAGTTGAAACAGTCAAGCTCAGTTGCTGATTTATTTATTCCGACTAAAACATTTTAAATCCACAGATACACCAAAGGGAATAAAATCAGTTTAATCACTAATGGATATAAACTTGTAGCAGGACATTAATGCACTTATGACGAAGAGAAATCCTTTCCTCTCCATTTGCTGTTGATAAACCTTTTACTCCACTCCCGATTCGAGACAAATGCACTCAGGGAAATAAAATCACCTTTAGCTAATTCTGTTGCAATGGATAAAACAGTCCATGAACAAAATAATGCACTTTGCGTAGGCAAGGGCACAAACGGGATTATTTAGAGTCCATTGCTTTAAATGGATGAACGCTGTACCGTATGAGAAAACTTAGGTATAATTTATTTTCCACGTATCAAGGTGGTTTCGAATTTCAAAATCCAGCTGAACGTAGTAGTTTCCGTTTAATCAGAATTATTGAGGCAAGGTTTGTGAAAAATTAACTTACGTCACTTCTAATTTCCCTGCTGGGTATTTACTTTGAATATCTTGCTGTATTTAATTCGTCGCCTACATTTTATCACTATTTTGATACTAGTTTCTATCTCCTCAGAGGTAACAAAGGCGAAATAAATTTCTGTTTAAGAAGTTGCCTAATTATAGTGCTCTCCGTCCATCAAACAACGCAGCCTTTTTATAATTACTTCCTCATTACGAGAAGCACTAATTATATTTTGAGCCCAATAATTAAAACAAAGTACTAATCAAGGCTTCGCGGGTGATCAGCCCTGTCAAATTAATAAACGTCGAACTTTCGGCCATGGTAAACTCCATGGCCTTCTTCAGGATCCTACAGCATCCTGGAGTTTACAATGGCCGAAAGCTCGACGTTTATTAATTTGACACGGCTGATCACCCCCGAAGCCTTCATTAGCAATGCACGCCGTGAAAGCTTCAAGTCTTAAAATAAAGTAATTTATTATTGAAAACTGCTTTATCGTTTTTCAAAATATTGTCGCGGTAACGGGCATTATATTTTCGGCGTAAATAGACAACAGACGGATAGGTTTCAAGGAGATAACGAGCATGCATAAGCAGATAAACATAGCGCTTGAGATAAGTGAATGGTCGTCCCAGATAGGGTTTCACACTTCTGGAAGATGGTAGAATATTCGGATTACGTCATTAGATACCTTGTTTATTCCAGAAATATCTAGTGATTGTACATAACAGTCTCGAATTATGATTGAGGTATTTAAGGAAGTGATGAGTTGTGAAATGAGAGACAGCCGTCTGTGTTGTAACGAGAGCTAAGGATGTAATCTGCTGTCACTGTTTGTTATTGTGATCGACCTTGGAAGACTGTGTATATGTGATGTGATGTTGTTACGTGAGAATTGAACAGTGTATCTCTACGTAAATAAAGAACATTTAGAATTTCTGCAACTCGGCCATTTATTTCTACGAACCCACGAAGTCACAATATTCTCCTTTATGTTCAAAACACTTTTGCATCCGTTTGAACTATTTGTCAAAGCATTTATTCTAATCTTCTTGAGAAACCTCCAAAACATGGTATGGCGTATGACCCATCACTTCGACTTTTTGAGCTTCCTAACACTCTGTTGTTGGACCAGAAGTGTGTGCTCTCTCACTGTCTAGAAGAATGATCCTACGGTTCTTATTGATTTTTCTCACCTGAATGAAGACTTCCGGCAAACAAATGGTTCTGTAGCATTCAACATTGAACGTTTTATGTTCCTCTAAAGGCACCGTTGCCACGTGGCAGGTTTTGCTGAAAAAGCAGGCGACCATTTGCCTCGAGTGCGAACAACTTTTGTTAGATTTGCTTCATCTTGAAACACCCACGCAGTAGACTGTTTACGTTCCGGTGCATGCGTATAGATTCATGATTCGTCACCTGTTACAATCTCATATACGTCTTTTGAGGCACCGACATTGAATTTCTTGAGCATTCTTGCCACGAGCATCTTTTTAAGACTGCGTCAAATTATGTGGGATCCAACGAGAACAAACCTTTTCCACAACTAAATAATCATGCAGTATATTATATATGCTGGTATAACTAATGCCTAGGTTGCCTAAATCGCACAATATGTCACATGACTATCTTGCATTATTAGTTTTTGTACAGCGTCAATGTTTTCTGGCACAAGAACTGATTTCGGACGACCTCCACGAACTTCATCATTGAGCGAACGGCGGCCACAATTAAATTCGTTATACCAGCGTTTCACAATGGCAAAGGATGGAGCTTCGTCGCCAAATGTGGAAGTTGGCTGAAGAATGCACTCTGGTCTTGATAATCCAGTTCGAAGGTCGTAACAAATCATTGCTCGAATATTTTCACGAGTTCATTCTATCTTTCTGTGGAGACAATTTTTAAGTTATTGTAAACAAAACAAGTGACGCTCTATTGACAAAATGTCTGAAGTATATTCCGGTCAAAAATGCCAAACTTGCCATTGGAAACGTCAGATGGCACCTACAACATTAAGTGTTGCCAAGGCTCAAAATATAAATAGTGCCCCTTGTAATTTTCTTTCACAAGTTCTTCATTATAACAATTCTATTTAATTTTTCTGAACTTTCGTATTATTTTTTATAATTTTTCGTTTTATTAACACCCATTCACTTATTTGTAAAACACAAATACATTAATAGCCGGGGCAGGACTCGAACCTTCAATTCCCAGCAACACGAAACGCCAAAGCTCTGCATTTCGGCCAACGCTGAAGTAAAAACTAAACCAAATTCCGCAGCTTAATATTCCGTTAGAGGGTCAGAGACTACCGCCCGATCGCTGCATTCCTCACCTCAGTCCACAACGGGTGTATGACTGTGCGCAGTACTGAAGGGTGGGACATGGTTATCACCCCGAGTTCCTAACCGCCTCAGTAGCGTAGATGGTAGCGTGTCTGCCTCGCGTTCAAGAGGTCCCGAGTTAGAATCTCGGTCAGGGTGAGTTACCTGGATAAGGGTTTTTCCGGAGTTTTCTCTTATCCTGATAGACAAATGTCGGGTAACTCTAAGCTCTATGGACCCCGGATTCATATGAGCATCATTTCGCACATTTCATTCATCGTCCGATATGACGTATAATTGCACACACAAAAAACCGAGTTCCTCCCGGCCGGCGAGAGCTGTGGGAATCTATATTTCAATCCACAAAGATTGCCGGCACAGACGCAGGAGTTCAACTACTGTTTACGTTCAAACTTATCCATTTCAATTCCTATATTGTAACCGAATGTTGGACGGCATCTACTTCAGGATGTCTTTCATTAAGAACATTCCAAATCCTACTTCAGAAAAGGCGTTCTCGTTTAAGGAGTACGTAAGTTTATCAACCGCTGTGTAAGTAGTATTAAAGAAAGAGATAACTAATTTCAACACATGTCTCGAAAGACGACAGTTAAGAGGCAGGTTAAAACTATCTTTTAGTGCCGTTGTGCACCTAAAAAAGTTCCCGTGCAAGATTTAAGTTAGTTATAAGTAACGGATGGATTCCTATAACATGTCATTTTTTAAAGAAGCCTATGAGTTACAAAGAACTAAATACGTGTATACATATCTTCTGATTAAGGTTATGCAATGTTTATTTGGTCTTAAAAGCCATATTTCTAGCTTTTTCAGATCTTTGGTCATATCTATGCTTATTTCTATTATAAAGTAATATTTTGGTCATATTTTGTGGTCTATTATAATGTAGTTAGCAGCCGTTT
This sequence comes from Mantis religiosa, assembly GCA_030765055.1. Lineage (NCBI taxonomy): Eukaryota > Metazoa > Arthropoda > Insecta > Mantodea > Mantidae > Mantis > Mantis religiosa. The sequence continues at coordinate 34,664,527 of CM060950.1, forward strand.
GAAATAAATTAAGCCAAAATTATATCGAAAGTCGTCAGCAGCACTGTCCACTTGTTTTTTAACGTTCCTTTAGCAGGTAGCAAACGTTCGTACAGGTGGGCTTAGGATTTCATTACGGAGGGGATTCAGTACGTAGACCACCATGCTGGGCCCACTGTTCTTATGCCCCCAAGTGGGGTTACCCCCATGAGGAAGGATGAGGTGATGGAGACAGAGGGCGGCCGACCCAAGTAGCCACGACAGTACAGAGGGCAGGGTCCCTACAGTTTACTTTGATAGAGACCTCCCCTGACAGGCCAGGACAACGAAATTGCTCCCCTACTGCGGGACGGCAACGAGCCCAGCAGCCGAGCTCTAATGGTCCCAGGCAGACGATCTGAGCCCCAAAGGTTCCTGGCTGGTGGTCCCGAAATGGTCTCAGCAGAGGAGCTGAGGCCGGCAACCGACCTACCGGAGGAGGAAGTAGTTTTCCTCAGAGCATATCATCCTGCCATGCACCGCCGAGACACCCGCCAACACTTCTACCCTGAAAAAGACCACCAGATGAGAGATGATATGAAATGATAATGGAGATGAAATGGAGGCACAGGAAATTCGGGGGATGTAATTAACCTACCCAACATTTGCCTAGCGACCCGGAAAAACTTTTGAAAAAACCATGGGTCAGGTAGGTTGGCCACGAGAATCGAATCCGGGCCTCCCGAATGCGGTCCACAGACGAAACCGCCTGAGCCATCCCGCTCGATACAGGTGGGCTTGAAGCAAAGTTCGAAGACTCTTGAGCCGTAATTTTCCCCAGATAAATTAACTTAATTTGAATATGCTCCTATAGCCTCATGTGATATGGAACATAGATTCTCCGGATATAAGAACATTCTGCCTGTCAATTGAAGAGACTTCCAGTTTGACAAATTAAAAATACACGTTGTCGTTCAACGAAATTTTGTTGATGATGAAAACTAAACCCCGATAGTGAATATTTTATTTCTCTTAATTTTTCTTTTCTTAAGTTACAATGATTATTTGTTTAATTTTGGATTTTTTAAACGTACAGATTCCATAAAGTGCTGAATCAAGAAGTAGAGTGGATTAATTGATAATTAATGTTTAAGTGTCAGTTAATATATGATTAATAAATTCATTAAGTTATATAGGTCACATTTCATTTTTAGTTCATATTTAAGCTATTTTTACGTAATAAATGGATGCATATTTTTTTTCCATTTTAGGTCATAGATATCCACCCCTTATTTTTTATTCTGAGATCCGGAACGTATCAGCCAACCTTCGTACAAGACTTTTTAATTTTTAAAACTTATGTCACTTTTAATTGACAAGCTATATTTTTTATCAAATGTGTAAATGCCTATACAGTGCTCTAAAACAATAAACATAATACTATTACGATCACTTCCATTACTACTTCTGCTGATACTTCCTCCTCTTCTTTGTATTAAGTACTTTTCGTCTAAGAAATGCATTGTCAAATGGTTGATTGCTTATACAGCCAAGAGCTAAGGTATGATGTAACTCAATATAAACATGATAGCATCTTGATCAGTCAAAGCTAATGTTTAATACACGCTACCTGAGTCCTCAGATTTATAGATAGACAATCGATGCTAAAGAAAAGCTAACGTAAGTCAAGATCTAGCGTCTGTCTCTGATATTGCATGGTATTTGACATGCACGGTATGGCATAATAAAGGAAGGGGAAGGTCGCGATTGAAGATCGATCGCGTATCGACGTTTGGTTTAGATGAAAAATGTCGAACAGGCAATGGGCGAACGAGCAAGAGGAGCAGCATTTTCGCTTTGAGGCCTGCAAACTGCTCTTTTGATTAATCGGTTAGATATCTCTCGGGACGCTCCCAGAATAGATAATCGACAAGCTTGGTACACAGGAACACATGCAAAGGTGCTTACGTTCTCTTACCTACTGATGTCAAAAGCTTCTAGCAGAGGTTAAAGAGACAACTGGCCACAGTTCTTACTTTTCATATTAATTTGCGTTACGTTTTACATTATCCTGATAGAATTATTTTCCTGGGTTGCTTGTTTTAATTCTTTTCTAGCTGAGGTGCAGGAGACATAACATTTCATACATTCAAACTGTACATGGAACTGTGTGTGCTATCAGCATTTCTGTACCTAGGTTAGAGAAAGGAAACGAAGTTTTTAGATACAGCTCTGGGGGTATTTAGACTAATCCTTATCCACTGTTATTAGAGTGATTCAGATTCTTTCGCATGCAATTATGATCATGATCATGAAATATTCTGAGAAAGACGTTCTCCTTTTTGCTCTCTTCTCACCCAGAACTATGCACGCAGTCTTAACATAAGTTTGTCTCATTACACCTGAAAGCTTAATGTAACTCAAACTGATTTAAGCCGTAATAAAGAAGCTATCCTTGTGGGAAATACTTAAACCAGCAAAATTATATTTGAAATACATCAGACCTAACTTTTGCTTTTCTCTACTTCGTAGCTCACAGATTCGATACAAAACTCAATGAAAATGATTAATGAATGAGTATTCAAAGAAAACATTTTTAATTAATGAGAAATGCATTACATTCTTACTGCAAATAAGTAGAACTTATCTAGTAGCTACACTATCATAAATAAGTCACTGCTTGGCAGCAGTTTATTCCAATTCCAATTTTATTCCAATTAAATTCCAACAAATCCCCATGGATGTTGTCATTCCTCATGTACTACGGTGCATTAACATTACCACTTAGTACTTTGTTTTGAAAGTTCTGTATAATTTTAATATTAGATTTCTTGGTGCAGACCCAGATTTTGAAGCTATTCATCCAGATAGGTTTTAATATCTGCTTATACAAAAGCAATTTATTATGTAAGGTAAGTGGCGGAAAGATGGAATTTGGGGGAAGACGGAAGTTTCGTAATATTTTGTTCATCTGAGACTAGATAGCAACACTTACCACAGCCTTGCATAAGGGCATCCAGTTGGAAGTGTGCTGTTGTGTTCTTCCGTTTTATATCTTGCTTCATCCAGTGATAAACAAGAAACTACTATTTGTGAATTTGGTATGTACAAGAAATATAATGTCTAGCACTTGATGTACTGCATGGAGCTTCACCTAACCATGGTATTTTTCCATGTGCGTCTTTGTGAGCACGTGGTAGCTCGGACCAATATGGCTGGTAGCGTACACCAAAACTAAGGTTCACTTGCATCTTCCCCCAGGCATTGGGGGAAGTTGAAAGTTCTTAAAGAATACTCATAAATTACATATGACCTTCAAACCATTGAAAACATTTTGGCAGCAAGCTTTGAATTCTTGGATTCATTCAAACCCTAGCCGGAGAGTTACTAGGCTGCAGTTTGGTTCTCTCCTTTCTTCATTGTATCATGTGTCTAACATGCGTTAAATTTACATTTTATAAAGTGTCTTACATGTTGTAATACAAATGCCCAGTTTACTTTATTCTTTAATTTCAAATTTCGTGTTGTTGCATCTTCCTCCATGTTGTTCCATCTTCTCTCCTGTTAACTCCCATCTTCCCCTAATGATGGGGTAAGATGCAAGTTTTGTTGCAATTAGTTTAATAGTACCTTTTTATCTCCTTACATTTAAGGACACTGATTACTGTTCCTCCCAGTAACAATTAAATATACAGGTAATATCTTGAGATACTTTTTATATTTTTTCTCCATTCCCATTTCCATGAAAAAAGCACATAACCGTTAAGTCTGTTAACTTCCCCCGATACCTACCTTATCGTAAGTTGAGAATATTCTCCTAACAGCCAATACATTTTTCTATGCTTTATGTCAAGTTCTTCTTTCTTATTTATAAAATATGTCTTCCGTTTTAATTTAGAATCAAGTGTCTTGACCAAATACTTGGCTCCGTTTGTATATGGAATTATTTATTTATAAATACAGGTAACTTGTGTACCTTTATATTTATGAGTTTATTTTATCTCGTTAAGTTTAGTCCAGGCATTAACTTCATTTTAAGTTCACAGGTTATTACTTCCTCAGTATCCCCAACAGCCATATTGGCAGTATTGTCAATAAAGGTGGCTATTGTTGTTTCCTGATATTTGGTACATAATTTATAGAAAACTTAAGTGCAAAAAAGAGAAATACTTTGTTCCTCATTATCTCAAACATTTTACCTTCATTAAACTCTTCAAGCGGGGTTTGAGAAAAGAGAAAGCTAAAATTTTCAGAGTAAGAAATTGAGTTTAAGGAATTTCCTGAAAACTGACATTTTTAAAGTCATATTTGTATTCTTTAAGTTTAATTATAAGACTTTTTTCTTTGTACTATTCGTATACGAAATGCAGATTAAATTCTAAAACTGTGGACCCGAATCTAATGTATTTTTATGTGTTTAAGATACCCTTAATGTATTCTATCCAAGGTCATAATATTTGTTTACTATAACCTATCTCGAAACCATCAAGAGACAATTGCTCACAGCATAATGGCATCATAGGAGAGAGATAGTATTTATTTAACATTTCATTAAATGAAAGAGTAAAGCGTTATTAATAATAATTACGTAGAATGGTTTCCAATATTCCCGGTTTATAATATGAGCTGGTGAACGTAAAGTAAAAATACAAGGTAATTTTAAGTCTAAGGTTGGGTTAATCTGCATTCACCAAATGCCTTCGTTGCGAATGCTGTACACAATTTCACTTTGAACACTTCAATCTTGTAACATTCGTGCTCTAATGGCTAAATAGTGAATGGCTTTCTTCAATGAATACATTAATTATTTTGTAATTCTATAAATCGCGTCTCTCCCGTTATGTCTTTGGTGTCTTACAGAAGTGTTGACGTGATCGATTATCATCAGCAACAGCGCTTACTGACCTCGCTTGGGTTAAGTAAATTTAGTAATCACCATCAAGAAACCTTCAGATAAGCATATTCTGTGATTCACAGCAAAGTAGACTTCGCTTTATTATTACGGAAACGGTTGTATTTAAGCCGTAAAGTACTGATAAAACAGATGCTAGAAAATATAATTGAATAATTACTATTTCAAAGTTAAGATTCAGAAACAGTTCAATTAACCGCAAACACTCGGCAACACCTTTTTCTTATCATTAGCCTCCATTAAATTTATCAGTCAACTTAACTGGTTGTTTATCCTCTACCCCCCTCAAATACCCTGAGATAATGATCGCAGAGCAGCTGATGGCATATACACTGCTCAAAGCAATTAGAGGGTATTGTAAACTAAGCTATGTATGCTATGTGCTTCGGTATCGCATTAGATGAAATTACTTTCTGTTACTGCCAGAGAAGGTAAACAGGTGTTTGCGTCAGCTCTGCACATACACCACACGACAGAGGGCACTGTCTGTGCTGTTGCAGTCAAAGGGCCAAGCGGCGTTGGTTTGTTTCTGTGGTCAGAGCCATTCCATTGCCGTTGTCAGTTAGTGAATGATATGAATTAGGGACAGCAATGTCTTCACAACGTGATTTACCTGAATCAATGGCTTGGAGGGCCATAGAACGGATGGAAGCTGGAAAGACACAATAAGAGGTGGTTTGAGCCATTGGGGTGCCTCAAAGTGTGATCTCAAGACTTTTGAATCGTTTTCAAATAAATACTATTCACAGAAGTGTAGGTTAAGGTCACCCACGGGCAACTGCAGCAACGGATGACCGTTAACTCTTGTTAACAGCCCGCTGGAATAGACGGCAAATTGCAACTCAACTGAGAAATGCCATTCTAACAGCAACATGACGCAGAGTATGAATCCAAACTGTCCGTAACCAACTTCATGTACGTGACCTCTATGCCCATAGACCCATGGTGTGTACCAGGTTAACTCCACAACACCGTAGAGATCGCAGAAACTGGGCGGAGGAGCATCGTGCATCAGTTCAGTTTTCATATGAGTCACGATTCAACGCGGAATCCGATAGCCGACGTGTTCTCATCTGGAGGGAACGAGGGACACGACCAGCTTTGTACAACAACTCAGCTTTTGTGCAAGAAAGATCCCCATATGGCGGTGGTGGGTTGTTGATGTGGGTAGGAATCAGTTTGGGTGGACCTACGGACCTCTACATCATCCCAGGTGGTACTTTGACCACTGTAACGTATAGAGACGAGTTTCTTCGACCTTTTATCTTGCTGTTTGCTGGTGCCATAGGTGTTCCCTTTGTGTTTATGGACGATAATGGACATCCCCGCAGAGGTGGATTGGTGGACGACAAGCTGGAGGAGGAGAGTATCCAGCCTATGCAGTGGCCAGCTTCCTCGCCAGACTTATATCCGATTGAGCATGTGTGGGATGCATTAGGCAGGCACATTGCAAGCAGACAAGCACCTACCACAACTGTTCCCTAGCTGCAGATTGCTCTTATGGAGGAGTGGCCACGTATTTCTCAAGAACTCATTAATCATTTCATTGCATCAATGTCACACAGGTGTGAAGCAGTGCTAGCTATTCGAGGAGTCCATACACCATACTGAAGAACAATTTTCAGCCATGGCCCACGATTATTGTAGTGTTAATGTTGCTTTGTTTATGTGCCATATTCTCTCTTAATTCATCCCATTTAATTCAAACACTAATCAGGTGCCCACTGGAATCATGGCTTTCTTTATCTGCCAGTATAGCATTATGTAAGTAGTATATGGTTGAGAAAAAGATATCGTATATCACTGTACCATTTTAGATAATCTTACACCATACTCTAATTTTTGTGAGCATTGTACTCAAGAGAACGAGATTGAATTCGGTGTCAAAGGGGAAGCATACAATACGATTCGTCTCCAAATTGAAGATCTGTCTCCAGTTCTCACATTCTGACACATTTCCCAAGAATTAACACATTAAAACTTTAAGTTGGTTGTGATTTAATTCAGTTTTTCAAACAACCACTTTACAGTTTTCACTGTTACTTAATTACTTAGTTCGGTATTCAGTAAGGCTATACTAAACTCATACTAGTACTTTACTAATTGAGCTAGTTCCATAATTCACAGTTACTTCAATTCTTTCCGCGGCGTAGTAGCGATCTAACAAAATACGCCCGATGCAACCTCATTTCCGGCCGCTTCATTCCCTGGGGATTCGAACACAGGACGTATGAAATTCCTTACCATACTGGCACTCGCTGCAGGTCACCACAGTCATCACAAAGTCGTTCGGAGAAAATCGCTTTTCGTCACACGAGAAAGTCATTTGCTAGCTGGCTGTCTCACGCATTACTTTACTCACGTACTCACTACGTAAGACTGACTCGCTTGGTGTGTACAAAACTTCTATAACTAGACCGCAAACAAAATGCTGTTGGAGGCGTGGCTTACCAACACTGGAGTCCTCTTTCTTTCCCCCTCTACCGTCATTTTCGATTGCCTCTCTTCCATCGCGCGGGCTGCACTGGTAATGTTTCATTCACTCTTACATTCACTCTCTGCATTTTCTGCCGAATCACTACGTTGTTCCTCAGGGTTTAAAGCAACTATGATTCTATCTATTTGTTGATCGATTGTGAGGTCATGTCTGAGGTAATTATTTTCTGTTAGCTTTGAAAATCAAAACAGTATTAAAATACACTCGTTCCGTGTGGTTTGCGCTCTGTCGCATGCAGGAAGGGAGGGGTCGGAGTTACGTGATGCTTCGATGGCGAGAAGGGGAGAAGGCTCTCTTCGCGCATGCGCACACCGACCACATTTTGTTTGCGGTCTACATGTAGTTATCTAGTGGTAGCACTGTATGGGCGCGCGGCTTCTCTTTTTATATAACTGACTGCCTGAGGCGATCTCAGCGTAACCTTGCATCATAGCCGCTGTGTCTTTTTTCAGTAGGAATATATATTATTATATTCAGGAGGAATATATTCTCTAATATTTCGTATTACAGATATTACATTTGGACAAAGTTTTCCTCAGATTTTCAATATAACAAGTCTACGTTGGTCCGCTACCAGTGTTGGGATGCGGCGTGGTATTTTTAACGTATCGGCGGTACGAGTGCAGTCGATTACCTGACTGCGAGGAGGCTAGTTGCACATCTGCCGAATAGCACCCACCTCTCCTCCGGCAGAATATTCTTTATGTTCGTTTTGAGTAGGTTCGTTTTTTACAAGCTTCCCTTTATATTCTGGGTCTATATAAGAAACTGAACTATGATCAGCGGAAAGTTAAGTTGAGCTGAGTTGCGTACATAGTAGGTAGTGATAACCTGACATTTGAGTACAGTGGACAATGCCGAGTGCAGTTTGACTATGACTGGTGATCCAGCAGTTGAGATCGATGATTACCAGAGCTAGGAAGTTCGTACCGCCCGCCGTACCCTATGCAGGTTGCAATCAACCTTCTCGCGGCATCCAAACAAATCATAGATAAAAGTGCACCGCGGAGGGGCAATGAAACCGTTTGCCCAGAGAACAAAAATGTCCTATGAGACATTCGTAAATGCACACCTATTTAGATCGTTATGTACAATATACAAATTCTTATATCGTACATACGGGCTTGTCTCTGGCTGATTTCATTATTTAAATAGGCACATTGAGGCAACACTCGAGCAATTATAACGCGGGTCGTAATACTTCCTGATCCAATCTAAAATAATATCTAAATAATAAAATTAATTTCTTAAATATCTGAGGAATCTTACAAGAGAAAATACCAAAACAGGAATTTTATTACATATTTACGCATCTGCGGCCGTATTACTAAAAACAATAATGTACCTCTGAAGACTTTCAAATGAAAAACTGATTCTACGTCCCGTCAAACAAGATTTATACTGCGAAAATGTTCCTTCGACCTCACATGCTGTGATCGGGGCGTATTTGAAATATTTTATCAGTTCCGTATCAGTATCATACTTTTGTTGGGATCTAAAAGTGCATCTCGTATGCGGTAAATCGCACCGAACCCTGCATTCTTTTCAATTACATTTTTCGTTTTCATCTTTATTTCAGGTAGAATGCTCGAGGTTTGGTAAATCTGTTTTGACAGTTCTACAGTCGCTCCATACCTCTGGGCTGTAACAGTGTGATAGTTATGGGTAACTCTTTGAACAAATGTGCAATCAATAATATATTTCTAAGAAACTGTTCGTTACTAGACGTTTGGCAGTTTGTATGCTAGAACTGCCATCGGTTTCTAAATTGGCTAATATGTAAACATATTTGTCATAATGTTCATCATAATATACTACAGCTTCTAGCCAAGTTCCCCATCTGGTGACAACTGGCCGTGGTGGTAGCGATATATCTGGTGCTTACTCTCTGAACTTTGCAATCCTGTAAGATGCCTTCGAAATTATTTTTTTCGTGTGAGCTACAAAGCTGTCTACACTTACATAACTACATTTGATTTATTCGGCCACTCGGTATAAACCATATACTAAGCGTGTAGTGTGTATTACTTTAGGATACAAGTTACAATAATGAGTTGCATTCTACGACGAATTTTGCGCTTGCTAGTAGCGCTGCGTGGTATAGCCATGCCTGGCCGCTCTTACACTGCTCAAGGAAATCGGTACGAACTTCCTAGCCCTGATGATTACGTTTTGTTCTGAGTGTATGCAACAGTATGTCAAGTGTAACTTTTCGCTATGCTAATACTATATGCTAATACTATATCTATAATACTATGGACCAGATATTAAGTGCATAATAAGTTTTATCTTCAGTGGAGGTTGTAGCTTCTGGTTAGCGCTAATAAATTCAGTGAGCATTTGATTCAATCATAGTAATTAAGGTTGTTCTATTTGATGACGAAGTATGTGTAGGGGCACTTGTGACACTGGACCCGGACTATCGGTGGTTAGGTAGCGTGTCATACCTCTTATTAAGGATTCCGCGTCTCTGTGGTCTGTCTGCTTGCGACCCTGTGGCCCCTTGCAGTCCCCTCACTTCATCCCTTTCTTTTGGGGGATATTAGGCATAACTGATCTGTGTAGAGCTCTCAGTGCGCTACGTCTCCCACTCCGTATTCTATACTTTACACCTTACTTGTGGATTTTGGGGTGCATTTGAAGTTTTTACCTACCTGAGTCCTTTAGTAATATTCGCCTATTAATTAACACGTGGCATCGTCGTGTAGCTCTATTAGTATACAGAGCACAGCCGCCAGCAAACTTGGTGCTTCCACAGAATTAAAAACTTGTTGATGCACTATAATATGTTGCTACTATTTCAATTTACTGTTTTTACTAAGAACGTTTGGTTGTTTATGCCAGTATAGACGTTATTTATACACTGAGTTACAAAGTGCTTTAAGCTTCAGAAGAAAATAATAGTCATTTCTATAACAGGCAGCTCATATTAATGATTAAGGTAGGCGAGAATGTTTACACCACTCTCTGCCGTATATGCGACAGTTTTCACGAATGTCATATTAAGATTGTCTACAAACTGGATACTCAATGTTATAAACCTTATTGTCAAAAATTATAGGAACTAAATTATAAAAATAATTCCACATAGATAATGAACCACATTATCTTCATGTGTTTGTAAATGAAAACTTAGCTTCTGCTCCAGCATTTCTTTTGTTATTACCCTGCGTACGGAAGTGTTTCCTTCTTGGGAGAGAAGTGAGCAGTTGTTCCGGACTGTGATATAATCTATTATTGGCGCAGCATGGTAAGGATTTTATAATTACTATTATACTATTGCTGTTATTGACATGCGTTCCATAATGAGCCAATATGCACACTATATAGTACTGTAGCTACCTGTTATAATGATAAGGTTACATAAAATGGATTGTATAACTCAGAGAGAAAATCAAAGCTCCTTTTCTGGCTCCTTTATTGGGTGATTTACAGCCTGCGTTACATTACTTGTTTGTTTTAAGTCAACGAGGACTATGCTGCCTCTACCCCAAAGACTTCTAATAAAATGTCATTTGCTCAAGGTTTGCCATTACAAACAAAATGTATATCTTGGATTTCCCATTATACGGTCAGCAGCACCATGTACTTTTAAGAAATTAATGAAATTGGTGAGGCACAATAAAGATGAAAAACTTAATAGATCTTAAATATGAGGGTGAGTCAAATGAAAACCTTAAATATTTTAAATATTATTTATTCTGCAGAAGTGGTACAAGGCTGTGTCACTTTTCAACATAATCTCCCCCACGCTTAATGCAAGTCCTCCAGCGCTTACAAAGTGCATAAATGCCTCTAGAAAAACTGCTTTTTGTAGACCGCGCAACCACTGATGAACCGCGTGGCGTACCTCTTCATCGGAACGGAACTTCTTTCCTCCCATTGCATCTTTGAGTGGTCCAAACATATGAAAACCACTTGGGGCAAGGTCTGGTGAGTGGTGGACGAGGAAGACACTCAAAATGCAGGTCTGTGATTGTTGCAACTGTTGTTCAGGCCTTGCATTGTCATGTTGCCAAAGGACTCCTGCTATCAGTAATCCCCGTCGCTTTGATTTGATTGCAGGCCGCAGATGACTTTTAGCAGATCTGTGTATGATGCACTGGTGAAAGTGGTACCTCTAGTCATGTAATACTCCAAAATGACGACCTTTTCGACCCAAAAGAGAGTCAGCATAACCTTCCCTGCTGATGGTTCTGTTCGAAGCTTTTTGGTTTTGCTGATGAGGGATGGCGCCATTCCTTGCTCCCTCTCTTCGTTTGCGGTTGGTGGAAGTGAACCCGGTTACGTCCCCAGTAACGATTCTTGCAAGGAAGCCATCACCTTCCCGTTCAAAGCGCCGAAGAAGTTCTTCACAAGCATCAACACGTCGTTCTCTCATTTCAGAGGTCAGATGCCGTGGCACCCACCTTGCAGACACTTTATGAAACTGGAGTACCCCGTGCACAATGTTGTGTGCTGACCCATGACTAATCTGTAAACACGCTGTAATGTCATTCAGTGTCACTCGGCGGTTTTTCTTCACTGTGGCTTCAACTGCTGCTGTGGAGTCACAACTCGTTGTGTCTGACCTGGACGTGGAGCATCTTCCATTGAAGTCATACCACTTGCGAATCTCCTACTCCATTCGTAGACTTGCTGCTATGACAAACATGCATCACCGTACTGAACCTTCATCCGTCGATGAATTTCAATAGATTTCGCACATTCACTACACAAAAACCGAAACGCTGTTCTTCACTGGTGCATGTGAGGTGGCCATCTTTATACTGATACTGCGATGGTATGTGTGCATCTGCACTATGCTGCTACCTACAAACCATTCTGCACGCTGTTTGTAGCACGCTTACCAACTTACGGGATAACGGTGCGAAATTTCTATTTATTACAAATTTAGGGTTTTCATTTGACTCACCCGCGTATATAACTTATTCAAACAGATATTTTATGTCTGCAGCATTCATTTTTATGCGTTATCACAGCTACATTTTGCAAGGCTGAACTATCATGCTGCAACCTAAAATATACCTATGATTATTTCCTCCCCATGAATTCATTAGCACCAAAACTGATCTACGAGTATAATATGCAGAAGTTACTCTGTGATCAATATTGTGAACATAATTAGACACATATTGCTTAATTTCAGTTAATTTTCAGTCCAAAATGTATCGAGTAACGCAATTGTGAATGTATGGATCATTGTTGTGTGAATACCATTATATATTATAAGAGATTGTGGAATTTGTGATGATAGACCAATTCTTGTGTAACATCAGAAATTGATACGGTAAACGTAGAGGCCACGTGGAAAATTATGGAAAATTTCGTATTTTTAAAAAAAAAATTATTTTTAAAATTTTTACGTCCTCCAACGTTGTCATATCGGACGATGGATGAAATGGGTGAAATGATGTTCAAATGAGTCCGCAGTTCATGGAGCTTAGAGTTACCTGACATTCGTCTATCAGGATAAGAGAAAAACCGGGAAAACCTTATCCAGGTAACTCACCCTAATCGATATTCGAACTCGGGACCTCTTGAAAGTGAAAGAGGTTATTTAAGGCAATGCATTGGGTGAATTTGGCAACAAAAGTATGAAAATGTTCTACATTTTAGTGTTTGTATTGTATTGTACTTACAGTTTCAAGATAACAGATTTTTAATATTGAACGATTATGAATGGTTCTGTACCATTTAGGTAGAGTAACGAGCTTAATTTAAACTCCCGTTTTTCTCAGTTCCTTTTTTCAGATTATTTCACTTTTCAAAATCCTTCTTGGTACACAGTGTGTAACTTTGTAGCTGGAAATTTTTAGGCGGACTTTAGGGACTATGTATTTAAAAATTATGGTGCAGTGGTTTAAAATATTTCATAATTCAACTTTTTGAAAGCTTTTTTCTCCTCTAAGCTCATTAAAGTAATAAGTGTCCCATAAAGTTTTATTCATATTTGTACGCTAACCTCAAATAAAATTGTTATAATGATACAATAAACTGTAGGACCAAGAAGTATTAAAAATATAAAATAAAATATTTTAAATTTCTTTTCCTTTTTTGTTTTGTTTTGTTGCTCTTTTGACCAAATTTCATTAAAGGGTCTGCATTAAAAGCTGTTTAAAACAGTCATATTTTGCTGAATTCTCTTGACTTAATGTTTACCTCTGTTATATATCAGCCACAATGAAAAGATAAAAGTCAATTGTCGTACCACATATACGTATTTATATCTTCAATCACAGCAAGTTTATGTTAGGAGGAATGTCCTCAATGCTCCACCAAGAAAAACCTCAGGGATGTGCGTATATCAGAGGAACGATCTAGTCAATTAAGTGTTCATTACGACCAGCCAGGAAATTTCCTGTTCACTACATTACCTGTTATAATGGCATTACGTACCTGACACCCATCTTGTAAGTGTGGCATTAATAATCTTCTCCCTACAGGTGTCCTTTCCTGCACGGGATAATATCCTCACAAAATCGATATGAGTTTCTGACTCTCCTGGCTCTGGTTACTATGGAAATTAGTGCAATATCTCTACATTATTATTTATCTCTATATCTAAAATGATTGGCATATAAAGAACACAGGTGTAATGGTTGATCGCTACATTCATATATAATTTTCAGTACATTTTTTGAAATTGTGAATTTCCGTTAAATACCCTTTTAATTTAGGATAAAAATGCAGATGTTACACCAAGATTTAAGGATGCAGAACAAAGGAAACACGTATATCTATACAACAAACTAACATAATGAGAGGAAATTCAGAATACTGCTAAAATTAAGAAGAAATGCACACAAAAGAACCAAATTAAATATATAGTTGGTGACAGACAATGTTGCACATATAATAAGCAGCGAAATAACCAAAGTAATTGTTAGACTCTGTCTAGTCAATGGGTGTGCGGTTCGGATATAAAGGAACCTGACCCTCCCGCCCACTAATGACCGTCATAAATCTATCTCCACACTTCAGAAATGGAATACTGTCGTTGAGGATCAATAGCAACCCTAATTTTCTTGAAATAACAGTCGCATGTTCACTCCACGTGGAGTCTCAGTTGCCAAACTTCCAACTTCCAGTTGATCTGTTTCATTACGTGCAGAAATTCGTTGTGTGTCACGATGTGGAGACCGTGGGAGAGAAATGCAGTGGTGAATGCAAATGAAGTAGTAGATTACTTTCAGTGAAGTGAAAATAATCAAGGTGAAGACAACAGTGTGAATAAATTGGAAAGTGTTGCTGGGCCCAGTTATGTTACTGGAGAAGCCTCAAAAAACAGTTATAATGGGAACTCTTTCTAAACAAATTCAAGCTCTTGTTTTGAACACATAAATATGTGCTGACAAATAATCTTGGTAAGGGATCATGCAATGAATCTGATAAATTCTGAGTATTCACAGAAATACAGTAAGAAATATTGTGACGAAAGGAATAGCAAAGACGCTGATCAAGTGTGAAAACAAAAGGAAACGTTTCTCTAAAGTGGATAATTTCACATGCGATTTAATTCGCCGATAAATTTATAGATTCTGTGCAAAAGGGAGAGCGGCTACCTTAGACGAATTGGTTGCATATTTGCAAGAAATTTGTGATTTTCCTTATGGGCACTGCACTTTGCGCAGCCTCCTAAAGGAGCTGGGTTTTAAATACCGCACTTTGAATAAGATAAGGGTTATTATGAAATGCAGTAGAATTGTAGCTTGGCTATATATATATTTGTCAAAACGAAGGAAGTTTCGCAGTAATGGACATAAGATAATTTGTTTAGACGAAACCTCGTACGATACCCATGACGTATTGAGAAAGGCTGCAACCTTGCAGAGCGGTCTGGGAGAAAGAGGGCCGAGGTTGTGAAACGATTATAAGGGTTCGTCAAAGGAGTCGGCCGACATGCACACGCGTTAACTAAACAGACTTTAACAAGTTTGCAGATACTTTACAGAGCCTTAAATTATGTGTGCCATGGAACAGGTTAACGTGTTCTGTTTTCAGGGGAGCATCGTAGTTCTAAAGTTTCAATGATAAAACAATGTAAATGCATAATCTCAATATTCTACTTCCAGTGGAATTGAGATGATATGCTTTATACCGATCCATCCACAGTTTTTTCAGAGAAATCATGAACTATCGTCTACTTTACTGCACAATAGAACATTCATATATTATCCACTCCGGTAGTACCCTCCGTCGTAATTTAAGCACTTATTAGAATCACTGAAATGAATATCATGTAAACTACTACGAATAGGCAGTATAGTATGTACCATTTGATACCATAATCACAGAATTTTAGCCAAAATACATTTCAGAGGGATAAGATAGAAATCAAAATGGGTATTTGGAGGCAAAACATTCGTTAGCCTCCTGTTGGAAATATTACACAAATAACAAGTTGTTCGTAGATTTCCCTTATAGCTCAACATTGTTCCGAAAGTTTCCTACGTTCTAGTGGTTATCTAAGGTATCTAAAAAATAAGAATGAACATAAGGTGGGGCTAGCCGTGGCTGTTCTATGGCTACTAGCCAATGCGGTGCGTGCAACGTTGTACAGTTAAGCAAGCATACTGGCTTGCTTTGCCGAAGCATGCGGCTAATTTCTTTGCGCGCTATAAAGATACTAATTAAAGAATTGTTTTGTTTTCTCCATGTTACAGAGCTATTTTTTCTGAGGACTACTGTACAAACCCCATGTTTGTAGCACATCTGGTTTTGGAGATATAGAAACATAAGACGTCTGACCAAAAAAAACAGAATTATTAACTTTCAGTGAAGAAAAGCACACACGTGCTATGCTGTAGTTGCATTTCGTACCCTGCATTCAGTAAAGTGGTCATCTTTTAAGAGCGCACACGTGCTTTTCAAAGTTAGTAAATATACCGCTTAGACTGGTGCGTCTAGTAGTAAATGCGAAACAACTCATAAGATTTTACATAAATAGGTGACAAATATTTTTGTTAATCTGTATTCCTTTTTCAAACAGACATCAATTAAAATCATTTTCGAAAGTAAAAAAATTTCGTTCAGAGTCGAGAATTAATGTTATAAGCTTGTCACGTGAGTGATCATGCTATAACAAACATTGTTAAAGAAGGCAAACAGTTTACCAAATTAGGAGAAGTTATCATATTTAGATCTTTAGAGGAACATCGGACAGCTAAAAAACGTGCTACCAACTTAGACCATTTTCAAAAGTGTGCTTCACGTACAAAAATTTATGATTTATATGACAAGGGTGAATACCCAACTGCCAGAAGGTTGACCATCCAATGAGTAGGAAAATAGAATATACGGATTCTGCGTCTTCTATGCATAATATTCTGAAATCTCTTGGACTTAAATACAGGAGAACCAACGATGATAGCAAATTTCTGCTTGAAAGAAGCGATATTGTTGCTGCAAGACTAAAATTTCTGCGCACAATGCATAACGTCAGTATATGAGATTCATGGTGTAAAATGCTTCATAAATAGACATTCACATCTTCCGTATATATTAAGTATTTTAATGAAACAAAAATTGGTTTAAAGTCCATTACAGGCAGTATAAAAATATGGCATCATCAAAATAGAAACCATATTCACAAATCGTTGAAATTTCACTATTTTGTTTCACTGTAGCAAACATCTTATTTCGTAGAACGAATCTAATCTGAATAATTTTGTTTTGTGTGCATATGAATGATAGCTATGTAAGCGAACTGTTCTACAGTTGAAGGTTTTAAGGTTCAGATTGTGCGATAACCATTGTATATGTTTTCACACACATTCTGAAATATTAAGCTAACTTCTCTGTCGGCATTGTATCACTGTACATCTCAACATCTGTATGATCCTTGCTAGGTGGAGACAAAGACAGATATATCTTCCGTCTCTGTCGCTCGCTTGCCGTGCAACTGGCAACACCAAGACAGTAGGATAGCCGTATTGGCTCAACCCATGCTCATTGTTATTTTGTAGCTACTCTAATCGTGTGGTATCAACCAATTGTTGTGGCCAATTAGGGGACAACGTACAATCACTAACATGCACATTGATAATTCCGGCTGATGAAAGGCGTTATGCTTATCCCCGTTAAAGATAAATAAAAGTGACAAGACCCAACTAGTGTAGTAGCCACATGACTAATTATTAAATAGGAGGACCACTTGCTTACTTTTTTGTAATTTACGTCCTCCAACATTTAGTCATATCGGACGATGCCTGAAATAGGTGAAATAATGCTCAATGCGTACGGGTTCCATGGAGCTCAGAGTTACCCGACATTCGTCTTTCAGGATAAGGCAAAATCCCGAAAAAAAACCTTATCCAGGTAGCTCACCCTGACCCAGATTCGAACTTGGGACCTCTTCAACGTGAGGCAGACATGCTATTGTCTACGCTACCGAGGCGGGCACTTGCTTACATGGCAAACATCGGAAATCTGGAACAAATCGAGAAACGTAACGAAATCTCGGTATAAGAACCCCATTTATAATGTGAATGCTACAATAATTTACCGTTATATGTGAAACCATCATCAGGAAAGAACGCCGTGAGATTTCTCAAATAAGGGTTGTTTTCGCTTTGCATCGAATTTATCAGTCTGGAGATGTTCTTCTGCCTCGATATCCGGCCGCCTCGGTAGCGTGATGGTAGACTGTCTGCCTCACGTTCAAGAGGTCCCGAGTTCGAATCTCGGTCAGGGTGAGTTACCTGGATACGTTTTTCCCGGGGTTTTCCCTTATCCTGAAAGACGAATGTCGGGTAACTCTAAGCTCTATGGACCCTGGGCTCATTTGAGAATCATTTCACCCATTCCATTCATTGTACGATATGACTTAACGTTGGAGGACGTAAATTACAAAAAAAAAAACTGCCTCGATATCCTATAGCTTGGCTACCATTATTTTCTTTTTATCATTTAATTTCCATTCAAACCATGAAACCGTCCACTAATCCTGTTAAAAACAAATCCAATATGTTTACCTTTACAGCTTTCTACATCTAATACATCTCATTCTATTGGTTTTTAAGACCTACTTTAAGAAAAGTTATTTTTGTATTCTTCATGTTAATCGAAATAAACCTTGGCAGAAAAATTCCAATATACCTTTCGCTGTAGGCACAAAGAAATAAGAGTGATATTTAGATGTTCAAATTAGTAACGATATACAATGGTCTTGATTTTAGTCTTTTCATGCTGTGAGAAACAGCTGAAAAGCATCACAACTTAAATAAGAATAATGAAAAATTTGAACCAATATTAAATAATGTTTCGGAAATTATTGGTGTCATAGAATGCTCTTGAAGCAAACGTGATAAAGGAGACCTACAATTTTATGAACTACGTTTCCATCTATTACTTAGCGCAAGTAATAGCTATGGGGTTTCCTGTAGCTTTGGCACTTCGATCAAGCACAAAAACCAAACAGTGTTTTTTTCTTGGTACCCCATATTATGCACCTGAATAGAACGAACAGTATATAAGCATAAAAAAGCTAAACACGCCATTTTGTAGAGCACGTGGTTCTCTATTGAATAACATAAGACGCATAGCCAAAACCTTTTATTCCGCAGACAAAACTTTTACTTCACAAGTTTAATTCAACGCCTGTACTACCCGCTGTGCAAGAGTGGAGAAGAAGTTGCCGATCTGTCCAGGCGCAAATCTTGTTCATTAAGCTGACAGCCATGATGAAGCACTTACCGTATGTCAAGCACGACTCAGAGCTGGGCCCTACAAATGGAAATAAGAACCTTGTTTGTACACAGTTTATGGAGAGTCCTTTCTCCTTTTCTTTTGTTTACTAATAATCCATCTGTTCAAATTGAGCATCAGCATACATTTAAAAAAAGGTTGAGCCATTTTTAAATTGCATTTTGGCAAAATGTTTACAAGTTGCCGGATTGTGTAAATGAAGCGTAGCCTTGAAAATTGCTGCAACAAAAATATCTGTGTCCATTAAGATGCTATCAGTTATTTTTCGTTATCGTTATTGTTTGCAAAGTTTTACAGTTCATCGAACACATCACCCATTTTTCCAAGAATACTCGTAATTAAGAAATTGTGTAAAAAGTTACAATCCGAGTTATCTCGAATACATTTCCATATTCCTTATCTGCGCTTTTATCCAGAATAACCTCATTCTTTTTCTTACTCTATCCCTTATGCCTCTTGTGCTTCGGGTTGAAGAACAGAAACTCTGGATCAGTAGAAACCCCAGGATGGGTGATCAGCGCGATGGCTGGTATGAGAGTGAGAGGAATAGATGACAGAATAAGGGCGAAATCAATGAAAGCAAAGATGATAATGGAGAAATTGGTGGAATGAAGGGGGGGGAACTAGAGATCCCGCAGAGAACCCGCCCCAGTACCATGGTCCACCAATTTGCGCTGGCCTGGGATCGAACCCGGGCCACCTTGGTGAGAATCGAATGGTCTGACCACTCGACCACGGCGTGGCCTGAGAGCACTTTCAACACTGCGAATTAATTTTCACGTAAGACCTTTTAGTACAATTAAAAGCGTCTTCTAGGTACGCCGAGATTTATGAATCTGGTGAGAGAAAGATCTTATCACCGTAGTCCATTGGTAGTGAGCTATACTGGTCGCCAATCTAGAAAGTGATTGACATTTCGTACGGAGAAAGAGGCGACGTTGCCGCTTATAGCCACGAGGAGAGCGCGATAGGATTACGGGTGCGAAGGTGATTTATTTGCGACTGCAATTGGAATTTTATTATTAATGATTTATAATGCTGTACACAAAGACAATAATACAGTCGTGGATCTGCATGCAAACACTATAACATGCAAGAACACATCCATGTGAAGATCATCGTAACAAAAGAGGCATACCTGTGACATTTTGATGCTTATTGAAGTGGGAAAATGCCGCTTACATAATTTTTTCCTGTAGTTTCTAATTTTTACCCCAATGTCTAACTTTCTTCTTTAAAATACTTTTCTTTCCCAATCTTAACCTTAATGTCCTTACTGATACCTACAGCACGAAAAGTCCTATCAAGCACCTTAGAGAATGGAATACTGGACTCCCCTATCAATTTCTCCTCTTCGAAGTATTCTAACACAGAGCATATTATTTAAGTGTATGTCCTTTAATTGGAATACCTTTACCAAATACAGTTTTATTTGGTTCCCGAGCACGTTCAGGTTTTCACTTGTCACTATATTTAGACATAATTAAACATTCATTAAACACAATTGTAAATGATCACAACACGCGCACAGATACACGAACTCACACACACGTAAACAAAGGCAAATTGCCACAAATAAAATGCAAAGTAACTTGCCAGTACAGGATGTCTAACTATGAGGGCATTCTGTTTATGCAGCGTTATCAGAAGAGAAATAAAAACCTAGGTATTGTATTTACTGCAGCGTTTGCGTAACTCCCTTGCCCGCAAGTCATGCTAAGCACGTGTTAGAATATCGGCAACCAAGGTTTAGTGTCTAACGTTGTCATGGAAACGTCTTAAATCTAATTGTCGTTACCATAACAACCGTTATGACGTACTCATCCCCTCCCATTTATTTAGAGCGTTCTTCCATGTGGTTACTAGCTGTCAATCACATTCTAGTTTGGCGACCAGTATAGTAAGAAATGCTGTATGTACATCATGAATCGTTTCTCGGCCCTGATGAAGTTTTAAACTTGGATTAAAATGTTCAGTCATACAAAGTATGCGTATGACTAGAGTAAAATAAGGATTATTCACTTTGTTTCATTCTAGAAGTGCTTCGACATTTGGAATAATAAAACTCGGAGAGTTATAAAATATAACATAAATAGTTGTATATGTACTAAGCTTTTAACGTCATACATTTTAGAGAAATATTAGTACCATTCAAAGTAAATAAAATAAGAAAAGATCATGCAAGGAGCATTTTATAGATCACGTAATGTTGAAAATAGGTCGTGGAATAGTCGTAGACTTCGGGGTTGCTCTTATTACTGTAATATTGTTAGTGTACATATTATCCAGGTTCTTTATCAGATATAAAATTTCGGTTCCTCAGACGTGACCTTAAGGGATAGAGGAACAAGCATCCCCTAACATCACAATAAGTAGTATACTGGGGATTAGGTAAAGAAGAACGAACTTTCATTTACGGAATCCTAGTTCAACTTCACTGACTAACCCGAGCCGTGGCACTCCATACTTAAAATCTAATTCAACTTTCCAAAAACTTATGGACCTCCAAATACCATTTTCTCTACTCTTAAACTACTTTCTATAATTTCGAATATAAATGCCGAAGTATTCCTTTTTATTTGGAATACGTCCAACAAACTTGATTTCAGAACCACTGTAAATAATCAAATAATAAAATGTTATTTCGCTTAATTCAAAATAGAAGTTAATGTCAGAGGTTCTACTCCCATTAATCCTGGACCCGTAGGACCAAGGACCCGGGCCTCCTTCGACCAGGGAGTTACAGAGCTGTCTCGAAAGGGCGCCCGGCGCCTCCGTGGGGCTTTACATAGGGCAAGACCTAGAGACTAACAACCCCCCCCCCCCCATCTGGTCCTGTGGACTCAAGACGGGATGGAAGTGGATACGCCACTTACGCGCGCCAACTCCAAAATGGGAAGGCTACCGATATGACCTCGGTGGGGCCACCTGGTGATCTAGCACACCTTCTACTAGCTATGCTGGCTAGTACGCGGGAATATTAATGGCTTCCCTCAACCCCGTCCGGAGACGTACCCGATCTCCCATGTGTATCGGGAACCACTGCCCCCCTCGATACCAACCCAATCCGAACAACCCTCAATCATAGAGGGGCTCGAATGTTCGGCCCGAGGTTCCTCCAGTAACGTCAGAGGTACCACGAGTGCTAGAGGTCCGCAGTGCCCTCACCACGGCAGCTGAAGGGGACGTATCCCCTCCCCTACGGGGAGTCAAAATAAAAGTAAAAGAATTCTGAGAATCAAACAATGGTTATAAGAATACAGTATAACCAGGGCAGGAACTTTGGACACTAAAACATTGGTACGAGGCGGGTGCACGTTGCGAGACACTGACCTATAGAACATCGCGATCCACTGCTGTCCTGATGTATAGTCACGTTCCGAGGGAGGGTCTGAGGTGAGACTTCGAATATTGAAATGGGTGCTGCTTTAGGGGCGGTGGAAAAAGTTTGTGAACAAATAAACGAAGTCCCTGGTGATACTAATAGTAATTGTGTTAAACAAAACTTTAGTGTGTCCCTAAAAACAATCCATTATATTTGAAACTGTGTGAAGTGCAAAAATGTTTAAATAGCAACACATATTCAAATATAAACTGTTTCAGGTATGCTCCAATCACATCATGCGATGTAGAGAGAACATTCTCTCAATGCAATTTTTTTTTTCAAACAAGAGAAGGAGTTTCAAATTTGTCCAACCGCTTTGTGTGACTATTGTATTGTAATATTTACAACAAAACATATTTGAATACAAATATTTAAATAGTTCCAATACCAAGGTATCCTGCTACTACCATTGATTTATAAATTGTTTACCGTACCGTATTGTACTTATTTTATTACTGTTATTGTTCATATGTTTCTTTCAAATATGTCTGTATTGAAACACAATGTAAATTTCGTTTCTACATTTGCATGTTCGCTCACGACCTAGTCGCTCATGCGACATAAAATAAGTCAATTTAAAAAGGTTTTAATTTGAGAATTTTCGAATACACTTAGTTGTACATCGCAATAAAATTAATGACTATAATTAAAATTTAAACAATATTTTTTGAATAGGCATGTATATCTGTTCACAAAAGAGAGAGATGGAATAAGTTTAGGGACTTTCTCAGGTCAAGAATCTCTGTTTGCTGTCGTCCACTGACTGTGCGTACGCAAGCTCGGAATCAAGTGTAGCGTGCTCTACAAACGTCATTCCCTCAACCCCATTGATGTGTAAACAAACCTAATTCTATGGTCTTGGCGTAGCAAACTTATTAGGTTTGTGTCTAAAGTTCTTGTCCTGATTATAAGATTGAAAGAAAAAGCTAGCTTTTCCTAATTGTGGATTCCTCAATTTCTGTTTCCTTCCTTTTTCTTTTTTATATATATTTTAAGCTGCAGTTTCATACCAAGCAACAACATTAACAAAAATGTTGATTAATAGTTTTGCTTGCAACGAAGTTCTTTGAGCGCAACGACCTTCACTTTATGTGTATTTGTATGAAACAGTGGAGTCAGTAATATTTTTAAAACCACATAGTGATAGATTATACTAGATAGATTTGCGTTCAGTGGGTTCACTTGTAGCCTGAAAAGGCTGTGAACATTGAATGTGTCCAGAGGTACACAGTTTAATAGCATATATACATATGTACTTGAAAAATTAACATAAGATACGCGTTATATACAGGCAATGTGAAAGCAATATGGAGAACAAAGCTCGGATAATTATAAATATGATATAAAAATAAAACAAAAATTAATACATTTTCACCTGGCTTATGCCAGTACGTCTCAACCTTTTTGCAATGGATCCTATTTACTGTCATATCTTAAATACAATTACATTAAAATTAACTTTTGTATGCGCATCAAAGATTTATTGCCAATGATTTATCATTGGAAAAGTTAGATTCTACCTACAGAGTCACATAAGCATTGTCAGGATAATTTGTCATTCAGAAAATCTTGTTCAGAATAATATAATTTTGAGAATAGGTACTCTCTAGCAGCATTTAAAAGCACCTAAATCATTATTCTCTTTAAGATCATTAGGAAGCGAGCCAAATATATTGATGGTTTCCTAGTGCACACATTTCTGTAAGCAAGAAAGTTTAGCACTGGATAATGGATATTATACTTTTGTCTAGTGTTTATTCTATGAATTACATTATTTTTTATAAAAGAGGCCCAATTTCATACAAAGAATTCAGGATCGGGAATATATACATGCAAGGACGGGTTACTATCTTCAATCTTCTAAAAAGATATATGCAGGAGCGTCTGCTATGGGTGTTAGTAATGATTCTTATAACCTTCCTTTGCATAACATTTTTTTTTAGTTTCTACTAAGTTGTCCCAAAATAATATTCCGTATTCCATGACAGAGTTAAATTATGCATAATACACTTATTTAAGTGTGTTAATGGAACTCACATTAACCAGCTCTCGGATAGCATAACAGGCAGAGCTGAGTTTAGGTAAGAGATACTTCATGTGAGCTTTCCAATCTAATCATCTGTCAACTTGAAGGCCCAGAAATTTAATGCTGTCAATTTCTTTTAATAGAAACTAATTTATCCCAATTTCTATTTGAGTATGTGGCATATTAACAACTTTTGTTCTGTCTAGATTCACAGATAATTTGTTCGCTTTAAACCAATATGACATAGAGTTCAAAACATAAATCAATTAAACTATATACTCATTTAAATTTGTACTGGTCACTCTGACACTAGTATCATCAGCGAGAAAAACTGTACTTGCCATATCCTTTCTATAAAGTGAGAGGTCGTTTATATAGATCAGAAATAGTGAAGGGCCTAATACGAAACCTTGGTATACTCCACGTTGTACTACTTTCCAATTCGAAGTTTGTATTTCATAACGATACGCATAAATGTATAGAACTGAGATATTAGGTACGTGATGTATAGAAGTCTAGAAATGGGACCTCTTCTTCTTCTTCTTCTTCTTCTTCTTCTTCTTCTTCTTCTTCTTCTTCTTCTTCTTCTTCTTCTTCTTCTTCTTCTTCTTCTTCTTCTTCTTCTTCTTCTTCTTCTTCTTCTTCACTCCAAGGGCTAGGCAATGCTGCCTGTTCCGGCTTAAAACATGTCTGACCATCGTTTTCGTGGTCTTCCCGGATGTCTCTTTCCTCTAGGTTTATAGTTTATAACTCTTCTTGGGATCCTATCTCTCGGCATTATCTCACTATGTTCTCTCCATTCATGTCTATAATTTATTATTTTTTCTTCTAAAGAACTTATTTCTAAATCTTCTCTTATTTTTCATTTGGAATTTTATCTAAACGAGTACATCCCTTTACTGTTCTTAAAAATCTCATTTCTGCAGCCTGTATCTTGTTTTTGTCTGCTTTTGTTAATGTCCATGTTTCAGAACCAAAAAGAAAAGCAGGCACAGCCATTACTTTATAAAATTTCATCCGTGTTTCTTTTCTGGTTTTAGTTTTTAGGCTTCTATTTATTAAGCCGCATATTTGATTTTAAAAATAAATTACCAATGTTTCAACATTTTCATACTTATAACTGATATATGCTCCCAAATATTTAAAACCCGTAACTTGCTCTAAGATAATATCATTAATTACTATTTTGGTTCTAATAGTGTATTTACCTCGAAACGCCATTGTTTTTGTTTTATTTGTGGAAATTTTGAAATTATAATTCTTACATAACTTCTGTAACATATATACTGCTCTTTGCAGCTCGTCTTCAGTTTTACTTATAATTATTTGGTCATCCGTAAATAGCATCGTCTTAAGAATAAAATTTGGTACAAGATTAATGCCTCCGTCAATCTTAAACATCCACTCTCTAATCAGATCATCTATATAAATTATGAATAAGATAGGAGACAAATTGCAACCCTGTCTTACACCTTGATTTGTATGTATCCATTTACTATACATTCCATTTCCAATATGTATGCTGATTGTTGTATCCTTATATATAGATTATAGAACATTAATGAGATGATTTGGGTAGCCTCTTCGAGTCATGATTTCCCACAATTTGGGGAAACATCGTTTCCTGGAAGCTCTTGCTGTGGAGAGTCAATTCTTTCCTCACACACATGCAGTCGATTTAACTTATGTGTGCTGGAAAGATCTCACTCAACTGATATATAATTTTATATTTAAAAATCCCGGAATTTTTGTTTAGCGAAAAAACCTATGCAAGTGTTATGGGGACCTGTGACGCTCGGCCTTAAAAGATTTCTTTAACTATCTTCCAAGATGAAACTCGGTACGCCAAGAATTTCAGTAAAGATAATGACTACAGCTGCATATTACCTACCATGCCTTTCCTATTTTTTCATTTTATGTAATTATTAGCATTATTTATTTAGAATAAAACGCTTATGAAACGGCGGTTACATATATCTTCGCTAGACTTTAGCTTCACAACAGTCGCAGTCGCCTTTGTAAAATGACCCTTGCGCTGTCCCTCTTCACTTCCCTTTCAGTCCCAGCAGTTTACCGTTTGATGGAGACACTAAGTGACGTTCACCTTCGTCACATCAGGCGTAGGAACCTTTGATCTTTACCTCTAGCGGCGGCATCATATTCCACTGCAATATTTGCAAGAGATTTTACTTTCTTTATATTTATGTCTACAATTCTCTAGAAACACTATTACTGCAACAACGCCTTCTTCTTCTTTCTCTGCCCTTTATGCCTTTAGGCGTCGGATTTGAGAAGCAGAAACTCTGGATTAGATAGAGAGCCCAAGATGGGTGATCAGCTCGATGCCTGGCATGGAGTAAGAGAAGTAAATGACAGAATGAGGGCGAAACGAATGGAAGAACAGCTGATAATGGAGCAATTGGGGAATGATGGTGGTGGAAACCGGAAATCCCGGATAAAACCCGCCCCTGCGCAGTGTTGTGCACCACAATCCCACATGCGGTCGCCTGGGATCTAACCCAGGTGAGAATCAATCAGTCTAACCATTCGGCTACGGTGCGGCCTCTGTACCATCATCCACAGAGTATTCTTTTTTTATTTATACTTTGCAAAGGTAAATTTAGTTTTAAGCGGTTTTGCATCCCCGGACATCAGACATTTCAGCACAAAGGTGTATATTCAACTGTGATAAATCATTACAGTCCAGAGCCAAAATAAGAAACAATGAGGTGTCCTTAGAAACGGACGTTGCACCCGATTTACTTTCTACTCAGAACTAATTTGAATAAAGTCAATGCATACTGCTGATCTTAAGTTAATTTGATTATATTTGCAGTTTTATAGTTCTATCCGTTCTTTTTTACTCAAACTACTAAGTTAATTACTGCACCAAATCCTTAGCCTTGCTTAATCTGCTATGTGGGGCAACATTCTAGTTAATCCGTGAATGAGTTAACGTTCATACACATTGCGTAATTGCACTGTACGTTATAAAATTTACATTCGTTAACTGTAAAAAGCTATAAATGAAGAATTAAACTGTTCCCTTTAAAACTAACTACTCTTTGTGATACTTCCTACTTGTGCAGCGTCACCCTAATAATTTAGTTGGTTTATAACTGCACAGATCAAGTAAAAATACAAAACTAAAATAGAATAACCAAACTATTTCCTCCATCGTCACACAGTATTCATTCTACAGCAAGTACAATAAATATGTTCAGGGAAAAAAACTAAAGCGGGGCATACGAATTTACTTACATGCTGTATGCAAAGAGAACAGTCAGCTGTTATTAGCAGAGTTCATTTAAAAGGACACAAATATCTTATGTACGTATTTTCAGTTTTATTCACGTAATAACGTAATCTATATCCTGAACTTCAGACCTTTCTTTTAACTCGGCTAAAGTAATTACCGAATTCACATATTGAAAGAAAACAATTGTAAAGAAGAGGACGTGGTAAGCTAGTTCAATCTGTGACACGACAGAGTGACGTGCCTGGTCCGACCAACCTGACTGTCGTCCACATGCTCACATGCACATGGCAGAAATGAGCAATTATTCACTAGATGCGGCATCACCATGCTTCCACCAAACGTAATACAAGTTTCTATGACGTACAGACTTCTCAAATTCTTCGTGATGCTGAGTAGACATCAGTCCTATACATGGGCCGAAAAATTCGAACTCCTGAGTGGGCTCGAACTTAGGCATGTTTCATGACAGGAAACAAGATGGATGTTATGCTCTAATCATGGAATACTTAAGATATGCATTTCCTTAATTAAATTACCCTAATGTACAATTAAGTGGCATTTTAAGGACGTAAAATATGGTAATTGTTACAGTGAATTGTTTCGGGGTGAGGTTTGATGATGATGATGAAGTGTATGTATAAAGGTGCTCAACTACGAGGCACCCTTTAAAAAACTAAATCATTGCAACAGCCAGAGATAAATTGAACTATAAATTACAAAAAGTGAAAATTAAACATGTACAATTAGGGAAAACCAATGAAAAATATAAATAAGAATTAATAAAACGCCAAACGACATGAAATCCGCTCCTTTATTAAATTCTATAACAACGTAAAAGAAAAAAAAAATTTAAACTACCTGCCAAGCGGTGGTAGAATCAGTTTGTTTCCTTTTTAGGCAATGGACCAACTCTCTCTTCAGCAGCTTTATCCTGCCTTTTTTCACTGTCGTTCTTCAAGGAGGTTTCAGAATATTCCTGCTTCATGTTCTCCCTGGAGCAGGACCGCTTTCCAACTGAAAATTTCGGTTTGAGAGCCTCGAAACGATCGGAAAATGCGATCAACGAAGATGATAGTCGCAGATCTAAGTCCTCTCCAAATGATTCCTCAGAAGATGTTCTCGTAGAAGATGGCCACGGACTTTTACGCTGGCTAGCTGATTTCATAGTTGCCTTACTATTTTCCCAAAGAAAGGCAGTTCTTTCATATGAGGTCCTGAATTTCTTTGGCGATGGGGATTACGGATTCCCATGTCGTTCTTGAAGTAGATGCTTTCGGCGTAGAGTTGGCTGAAACGTTCGTAGGACTGGAGTTGGCGGGCACGCTCACTGTTGTTGGTGCCAGTGTATGTAACTTTGGCTGTGATATTGGTGTAATTGTTCCTTCCGCAATTACTGCACCGTTTAAGTCGCTAGTTTGTGTTGCGATTTCATGTCTACATACCGGCTTAGCTGCAATTGCACTATAAGTAACGGTCCTAGAGACGGAAGGCTGACGACTACGCAGTAGCTTCCGGGCTTCCAAGAAGAACAGCTTCCATCTTACCCGTATTTCTTGGATCGTCTTTTCTTCCATAAAACGGGGTCATTCTATGGAGTTTGATGAATGATAAGCTCTGCAGCTGATACATGTTGCAGGTGAAATACATGCATCATCATGCTTGACTTCCCCACAGTCAACGCAGGTAGCAACTCCATTACAAGAATCACTCATGTGGCCAAAGTGCTGGCATTTTTAACAACTCAATGGATTGGGTATATACCACCTCACTTCACTGGCTTCATACCTTAATTCTCTGCGGGAGATCTATCCGATCAAAGGTAAGCAACAGAATACGAGTAGGCACCAGTTCACCTCGTTCTTTGCAGTGTACTCGAAATACATTGGTCACACCTTGTTCCACCAAGTTTTCCTGAATCTCCTCATTGCACATTTCGTCCAGTATGCTGGTGTTTACAACACCACGAGAGGAGTTTAGGGTCCTATGCAATTTCACGCGCACCGAATAACTCGCAAGCACATTGGCTTTCAAAATTTTCGCAGCCTGTGTCGGTGAAACAGCTTTGACCAGGAGCGTGCCATTGCAAGATCGAATACATGATTTGATAGTGCAGGCAATATTATCTAAACTCTTCTGGATAACAAACCGGTTCATGGTGGTAAATTTTCGACCTTTCTCATTTCTAGTATTAACCAAGTAGCGAGGACCATAAGATTGGACTACTTCTTTTCCACTGCTCCTAACATTTGTCTATTTTTTACCTGTTCACATAGCGACAATGTCCTCCATCATTACAACCATCTCCGATAGCCTGCTCACATCCTGGGCACCCCCCCCCCCCCCCGGCTTAGGTGAGAGCTCTGGCCTGAACCTTTCTCACCTCAGGTTCTCACATCCCAATGTACAGACAGAGGGACCCAGTCGCCTTCATGAGTGCATCAGTTCATGCAATGGCTCCTCCCTGGGACTGACTTTTATCAGCGGATACGAGCACTAGTCACCCCTGCGCTCTTCCATAATAGGTATCCATCAGACTTGTGTTCAGGGAGGTTAAAGTTTATGGCTCAAACACGCATATGGACCAAAGATTTTGGGCGTTTCGCAATATCTCTCTCACCACTAAGAGTCACCCAATCGGAGATTTAGATCGGGATTCCGAGATCGCCAATCCCGTACCTACCGATGTAGGCCCCTGGGTTGGGGCATGAGGTTGAAAATTTTGTCTTGAACTCCCAAAATATTCCCTATGTTCTAATCTCTCTTGGAAATACTCTTAATTCCGAACCTATACTTACAAATGAATATCTATTATAAACCTGTGTATGAAGTATTGTCCAAGGGTTAGGATTACGATTACTACGGAGAGTATTTGGCACTGTGACTAGTCTTGATCTATTGTACCTACGCCCCCAAGTGGAGCATCCTTGGGAGGAAGGATGAGGCGAGAGGACACACGGGGTAGCCATCCCAAGGAGCCACGACAGTGAAGGGGGGCAGGGTCCCTACAATTTACTTAGATGGAAACCTCCCCCTGTAGGCCAGCATTCACTTGGCCACCCGTGAAAACCCCCGAAAACACCATGGGTCAGGCATGTCGGCCACAAGAATCGAACTCGGGCCTTCCGAATATGGTTCACAGAAGAAACCGCCTGAACCATTCCGCTTGATAAATACTGTCCTAAAACACAATATGTTCGCTAATAAATTATGAAGTAATAAAATCAAAATTTTAAAGTATTATTTTAGAAATGCCTCTAATGTATTAATTATTGCTGGTTATTATTCAACATATTCTAACCGCTTCACTAAGAAACCTATTTCAATCCGTTTGTGTTTGTATAGCGTAAGCCAGTTCAATAACACAAAGGGGAGCTCTCCGTGTTGGTTATCGACTAAGACTCACGGATATTCAGAGAACTAGTACGATTCGTGCTGGTTTATAGGCATATCTTAAATATTCTTCATTGTCTACCCGCAAAGGAATCGATCCCTTCAAGTTAACTTAGACGGTGTGGAGCAATGACTTTTGAAGCGCCATGGCGTGAGAAGAAAGCATAATCCCTGGGAAGAAATGGGCTTACATCGACTGTGTGCAAGGTGATTTGTGGCCACTATTTAATTTCTTGAATGAATCAATATATCTGAGAAAGTATTTCAGAGCACACCATATACTATATTTATCATTAGCTATTATCATTATTACTGTAATTATTATTATGATTTAACACACAAAAAGTGCAATAAACCCACTTAAAATTTAAAACGTACTATAAAATTATTTCATCAACAATGAAGTCATGAAAAGTCATACTGACCATACAAGAAGAGAAGTCTTTTAAACATATCTTTGCCTAAAATATTATAATAAACTATAATGCTTCTGTGGTCTGCTGAGTGGCATTTCACTTCCGAATCCAAAGATCCCAGGTTGAAAATGTCTGTAACATTGGAATTTTTCATTCCCCAGGATTATTCTCCATCTTCCCTTAGTTTGGAATATGAGTGAAAGAGTAAATATCTGTGTGGATGTAATATTTAAGGGTGCAGCACCGAAATTGGCTAAAAATATGGGAAAAATAATTTTTTTTTTTCGTTTTTGAGCTAATACAATACTTTGAACCTTATAGTATCATAATCCAACTAAATTAATGAGTTTCAGGCATTTAAATACCCTCACATGACAATTTAAATGCCCGTACGCACGTGTATGCCGGCCATTGGATTCACAAAATTGTCATTTGAGTTCGATTGAATGTACTAAATTAATACATTTGAAATTAGCGGGCAAGGTTTCTGATGGAACTTCTTGTGTTGGTATGATGGTTATTTCTTACAATATGTCGGGCCCAAATGACCTTGTTGTCGACGGGCCCTAAAACACCACACACTCACTCACTCACTCACTCTTACAATATGTGGCACCATGGAAACAAAACACTGACTACAAACATTGAAAGCAAATCATAATGTTTATATTTTTGCTTTTGTGCGAGTTTCTAACAGTCGGGATTTTCTTGTGTTTCTCGTTAAACTACATACTGTTTATATATAATTGATGAGTTTTAGTCTGCCATTTAACATTTATAAAGGTATTTTATACATCAAAACGTGCATATAACTGTTATATAGGTAACTGACTTTCTGTTGACTGTGTACATTGTTAGGATCATGAATAGGCTAAACGATACATGGGAAGAAACACCTAAACATAACAACACAACAATGGTAACATACTTGAGGCCTGATGTGGTAAGAAAACTAATGCCTGTGTACCAAAGGCTGGCATCAGATGAAATCCTAAGGAGATGTACATTGGGTAAGACACAAAATGCAAATGAAAGTTTACATAACATGATATGGCACAATTGTCCAAAAGAAATATTTGTGTCAAAGGAGAGACTTCAGGTTGCTGTGAAATCAACCATCAGTGACTTCAATTTTGGTTTTTCTGCCTTACTCAAGCTGCAGTCAGACATAATGGATACAGATTCCACCAGCATCTCTAAAAATTAGCCAAGGGAAGGGCCAATTACGCTTACTTCATTCAGCAATTTCTGCGAAGGTAACTTCTAAAACATCCAGAAGGAAACTGAAATTGAAGAACACTGCTGCAGAAGAGATACGGAAGAGGCAAGAGGGTCCAGCTTATCTATTGGAGGGTTTTAGTCTACTTCAAGGCATTTAGCTGAGAAGGAAAATGCTTTGGACTTTAAAATTTTATTTACTCAGTTATAGTTTTTTCAATATTTTTTTGTCATTCAAAATGTTCCACACGGTGCAGTTTTGGTTCAGTCCCTCTAAAATTTTAACACATATTCTTAGAAAGCAGAAAAAGTTTTCTATCACATTAATTTTTAATATTCGTTTTATTTTTAAAGTTATTGGCATAAAAACTCAAAGATTTAATCATTTTTTGGCTTTTGTTTTTGCTCCATACCTAATGTTTTCCTCTGTAGCTAAAGGCAGTATAAGAAATTTATATGATATATATTTTCTTCATAAGCATCTGAATATTTTTAGAAATATAAAAATTAAAATGTTGAAAATTTTCATCACGTGGAGCGGTTTGAATTTGGCCAGATTTTCAAATTCACAAATTTCACTCAAAACTCACAAAATTCACTCAAAAACTATTGAAGATATAAAAACCAATTTTGTAACTCTGTGTCCACTATGCATCAGAACTAAGTGGTAAACGTTTCAGCAAGATTGGTTGAAAATTGCTGGATTTGGGGTTTTCGGTACTGCATCCCCTTAAAAATAAAACTAGATGAAAGCAACCTAAAATATTGATATGATTGTAAGCTAGTGAATATTAATGCCGATGTATATTTTATAAATGACAATGCCGCGCATATAACCTTAGATGCTAAAGGCAGCATATAAAGTTACAGAAGAAAATAAGAAACCTCTCAAGCTTGTCTCCCGAGAGATCACCTCACGACCCTCTTAATTTCATTCCTCTAGTACATTTTCCATCAATTTTATCTCTTTTCCTCCATGATGTTATTCCCTGAAACGTTCATCCCTGTTTCTGAAATAAAAAGAAAAAAGCTGAGGACTTATTTGAGCTACGTCTAGCATCAAGCCATCCATAAAGATGATATTTACTATCCTTTGCGAAAAGTTCAGATCTTTGAAACCCACTATCAGCTTCCAATAAACCTGGAAGATAATGTTATGATCTATAATAGAGTTGGTAAAGTAAGTGGTGCCCTTCTTTTTCTTTCCATTGTTTTAGCTATTGTAATGTGCAGCAGCATTAACCTTAATTAAGACCTAAGCTCGGGGATCAGAATTTTCTTTTACCGTATGCGCTCTAGAACAGTTAGTTGTCTAGATGTTTCTCTTTTCTTGCATCATAACAAATAAAGAGCACATTTAACCTAATCCTTAGCACAGTCCAACGACAGAACAATCATACCAGCAGAAGAATCACGTATTTTTCCGGCTACTATAGTGCATAGAAATAAAGAATAATCTGTTATATTGGAACCGTTCGAAAAAATAGTCTTAGTACGAGCATTCAGTATTCCTTGACTCGAGATTCATGGGATGAAGCAAATAGGTTAGTGAATAATTAATTAAAATTGGGTTCGAGCGTCACATCATACGAATACACATAATAATGAAGATATTTTACAATACAAAAACTATTGTCAGATTAACGGAAATCCTTTTTGTAATATTAAATTACAATTATAAAATTCATATTAAAATATTAATTTAGTTTTACGTTCTCTGGAACGGGAGATTATGTAAATCATTCAAAATATCAAGAAAAAGAAAACAAGTCACGATAGTACTCCAATAACTGTGCAAGATCTAAGTAATCTATTTATTTACTTATTTAATTATATTTCCGTTGAATGAATGCTATAGGTTGCATCAAAATGCAATGACACCTAACACGCGTATATGCTTTAAGTTAACTTAATAAATGAATGTTTAGTAGTGCAAAGAATCTCAAATATTTGAAAATTCTGAAAATGTGTATTCTAGAAATCGTATAGGCCAACCAATATAGTTACTAATTATTAAGACAAAAATACAGTAAAAGTCATTAATTGAAACATATAATGAGGTACCATAGTTTTGGAGGCAAATGAAAAGCCTACATGGGCAAAGAAAATTAAAATGAGCAGAAAATTAAATAAATCTTATGTATTAACTTCATTAACAATAGCTCTGTTCTTTTGACAGTTTAACAATTCGTACGTCTTGGCGTTCCTTACATGGAAGTATTTAAGATTACTAGCTACCCATAGACTTTGCAATACTTTTGAAAACTACTGTAAAATCTAGGTGCATCAGTTAGCCTGGATGATCTAAAAAGACATCAAAATTGACAAAAGAGGTATCCACTAGGCTCCATTGGTGGGATTATCTTTTGAGCTGTGGGCTTTTAAAAATGCTTGCATGCTATGCAAACCCTATATCAGAAGACCAGAAAGGTTGCTAATGCCAGTGGTTAATTTATTTACTGACTGCACACCTCACTGAACGTTCACTTTTTATTATAATGATGACGTTTATGATGATGATTTATTTTTGTAATTTTACGTCCTCCAACGTTAAGTCATATCGGACGATGAATGAAATGGGTGAAATGATGCTGAAATGTGTTCGGGGTCCATGGAGCTTAGAGTTACCCGACATTCGTCTATCATGATAAGGAAAACCCCCGGAAAAAACTTATTCAGGTAACTCACCCTAACCGAGATTCGCCCGCCTTGGTAGCGTGGTGGTAGCATGTCTGCCTCACGTTCAAGAGGTCCCGAGTTCGAATCTCGGTCAGGTAGAGTTACCTGGAGAAGGTTTTTTCCGGGGTTTTCCCTTATCCTATAAGACGAATGTCGGGTAACTCAAAGCTCCATGGACCCCGGTCTCATCTCATTTGAGCATCATTTCATCCATTCCATTCATCGTCCGATATGACTTAACGTTGGAGGACGTAAATTACAACAACATAACCGAGATTCGAACTCGGTACATCTTGAACGTGAGGCAGACACGCTACCAAGGCGGTCAATGGTGATAATGATGATGATGTTGAGTATTATTATGATTATTATTACTATTATAATTATTATTATCATCATCATCAGCTTCATCATGAAAATTGTCATACTTATTATCAAAAACATTAGCACTCTCACAATCCTAACTTCTATGTAGTACCAGTCATCTGGTCTTGTAGTAATGGCGATGTTAAAATTCTAACCTACCTCAACTGGACACTGGAAAAGAGAGTGTTTTGTTATAAATGTATCTATTTGTATTACAGTGAAGGCTATGTATGGATGTGGGTTGAACAGAATTTGTATATTCCAAATGGCCATTTATCGCCGTATTTAAAGCGTGCAAATATTTATGATGATGTTATGAGAGTTGCAGAACTTAACGGAGCAATTCCCAAGTAAACGCAGGTCGTGAGGAACTGGCACATTAGCGTAACATTCATTCTGCTCCTCTTGCTTATCAACAAAAGACGATAAGCCATCACACTCATTTATAGACAGTTCCCAGGTTTCTACATGAGTGTGCACTCCGTGTTGAATAAAAAAGAACAATATAAACAGACCAAAAATTCATTTGCGGATACTGTATCTTTGAGGAAATAAACTTGCTGTTTGGATTTACAATTGATTAAAATTCAATGCTGAGACGTATCAGTAGCTACTCATAGCCATTTATATTAAAATTATGGTGTTCTTGCCTAGGCAACATTAGGTTAAATCAAGACAGTACAACGCTGTAAGGAGAACGAAGCAAACATGAGGGTGTATAGTGCTTCATTGTCATTTTGTTCATCTGTTATGTCTACAACGACAGATGATCAGTATTATTAATTGTATATCTGCTAGTTATTAACTACGCGTAGTAGCTCACTGCTATGGGACTCGAATCACAAGCCAATAGTTGCGTCAATTTCGCATAAAGAATGGAATCCAATTCAGGTCGCAGTATAACACCGACTCATAACACAAACTTATATATACCCATTCTATCTAGGTTAACACGTCCCTCCTCGACTTGGTACCTGAGAGATATCGTGTCCCTGCTCGGTAACCCCCGAAACTCTCAAACATCCTTAGTTTTCGTTAGGGATTTTTGTCACTGGAAAATTTATTTTCAGATTAATTGTTATTTTTATCTCGTTAAAGCAAAACGCAATTTCAACTGAGCTAATGTGCATAAGAAGTGACCCATTTCCATAGATCGCATTAGTGTTCTTCCCTCCGTAAAGTTTTCACCTTCAGCTAACAAACCTTCAGCTACAACCAATCGATAACTGTCCTGAAAAACAAGGGAGATAAAAGCAATCAATTAACGATATTTTAGTCAGTTAAGGGGTGGTTTGTATGCCACCTCTATAAAAGAGTTTTCATACTGCTGATGCAAAGGGAAAAACTAGACCAATACGATATAATTCGGCCTTCTAACTTTTTGCGGATATCAAACGCAAGTTAGCTACGACGTTTGTCTGGCAGCTTTCATCAACGACATGGAGACAAAAACCTTTATAGTGCATTTCTATGTTTTTATTATATTTTTGTGAATAAATTCACAAGAGCACTTCCCTAGTGAGAATACACAGCGGCAATGCTGCTCTATGACAGCTGTACCATATGTGGCAGGAGGTGAAGAACCCTGCCAAACCAGTTGCCATAAATTATGCAAAGCAGCTCACGCTGGCTTAGAGTGGGGCTACATTTGTGATAATTAGGGCCCGGAATTTTACGTAGAATATTCCTCCATTTTAGGTTTCTTATATGTATAAAACAGTTTTTCTTAGGCTTTCTTGATTAAAATAGATCTTTTAAATGTTTTGTTTGTTTATCAATACACGTATTAATAATTTTTCTTTCCTGATACTTATTTGTAAGATTCATTCATGAACTTATTGCACAAAAGTATATACTGTCAAATATATTCATCGAAGAACGCACAAAACAGTTTACTGTTTGCTTTCTAGCCCGTCTCGGTAGCGTGGTGGTAGCATGTCTGCCTCACGTTCAAGAGGTCCCGAGTTTGAATCTCGGACAGGGTGGGTTACCTGGATAAGGTTTTTTCCGGGGTTTTCCCTTATCCTGAAAGACTAATATCGGGTAACTCTAAGCTCCATGGACCCCGGGCTCATTTGAGCATCATTTCACCCATTCCATTCATCGTTCGATATGGCTTAACGTTGGAGGACGTAAATTACAAAAAAAACTGTTTGCTTTCTAGATTATTTTTGGCATTACAGTAGATAGTTATATACATGCCCGATTTCTGATTGTCATGCAACTGATTCTTGTGTAACGAAAACGTACTTTCAGCAGAACATGACGTCATTGGAGCGTAGACCATTGATGTCAGTGCAGCAGGTTCTAGGGCAGAGGAAGACAGCTTCGAGAGTTGTGACGTATTTCAGCCGGGAGCGAGGCCTGCAGTGCGTGTGACGTCAGGCAAGAGCCGTGTAGTACAAGTTGCCTATATAAATGACGCTGAGAGTACAGAATCTGAGAGTTCAGTCAGGTGTAGGGCACTCGATGACAATGTAGCTGCCACGTACCAAATGGAACTGTTAAATTTGCAAAGTGACGATTTATTGAAAGACAAATATATACACAAACCAGATTTCCGACGATGTATTCACTTACCGCAGGGACATTCGGTATGTATGGCTCGACATATGTGTGCGAACAACATTTTTTCTGTTATAAAATTAGCTAAGTCTAAACTCCGAACTACCCAGGTTGGATCACAATTAACATGCAGCCTTCGATTACAAATTTACCAGACATTACGTCCTGATATTTATAAACTAGTTAACGAAAAACATACAGAAAGTGTCGGAAAATGTCCACGTAATTTTGTTCTGAATGGGTGTCCCCTAATTTACAGAGAAGATTACTTTTTGTTTTATTTTATTTACTTTATAATACGCCTGACCTTCAGATCAACTACGAGTTGAACTTTTATATATTTTTCCATAGCACAGAGCCAAAGTGCAATTGTTTATATTCTGTGACCAATTGTGTAATATTATTAATACCCGATACGTTTCCTGTCTTTTCTACGCTGTCGGAGCCCCAAACCATTAAACTATTTCCCTCTTCTTCGGCAGCAGAAATCAGCGCGGTGGCGTCATACGTTAACCGGCCTTTCGTTCTGGAGCATATTTGGCGGTTAGAGCTGACGGAGCTGACGTCACACCGCCTCTACAGATGTATTATTTTATCTTGACAGGAATCCTGCGCAGCAGGGATGAGTAGCAACAGTGGTGGTGATAGTGCACCTATCGCCACAATGCGTCACACGCGTAAGATTACGAGAGTGGAGGGTGGTGCATGAGGTGTCTAAAAAGAAATTTCATTCTCGAAGCCAGTTTTGCAGCTCTTATAAACTAAATTGTAATTCTTACTATGGTAGTAATCTCCACGCTTTTTTGGATCTTAAATAGTACATAGGCATTTGGAACAAAGCCCTGTTCTCCTCCAGTAGGCATGATAAACAACTATCGGCCTTTCAATATCGCTGCAGAGTCCCTGTAACGTATTTCACTCCAGGCATATAGTCCAGTATGTGCTGTATTTATATACGTTTCATCCATATAAACTTCACTTCGATATCTCCGAATATTTCGTAAATACTTAAGCCTTTTTGCACGTATGGTGCGATGTTCAATTAAAATTTGTCTGTCACGCTTAGTGTTTTTTTTTTCAAATAATCCTAGCTTCAAAATAACTCTTCCTAATGTTCAGACACTGCCTTGGAAGTCAGTAGAATTTTTAGCTTCATAAGCACTTTCTTCCAAGTTGGTCTTTGTTTGTCTGTGCTTTAAAAATTATTCATAGTTCGCCTAACTACTTCTGAATTAAAACATCCAATTTGGATTTTTTGCATGTTCTTAATCTTTGTTTACTGAGCATAGAGAAGGACGTTGTTTCACTAGCACCAATGGCTTTTCTTTCCTTAATAACTCTCCTAAACTGCTTTCAGACACAACTGTTGCCTCAGATACCCTTCCCCAGATTTTTATAGCTGACCCAGACCATTGTTCCTTTTTTATAAATCTATGGATATTGGTTATTACTTCTCGTGTTTTTAAATGTAGCACTTTATTTCCTAATGTGCTGCTAGGAGGCGTCATTTATAAATGCTCTCTTTGAACCAGGAGACAAGCACATTTTGAAACCAGCTGTAGCGTTACCGAGTAGCTCTGCACGTGTTTAGTTGCAACTGGTACGCAACTGACCTGCCCTCCCCTCCAGTTGCAACCGTTCTGAGCTGGACTCGTCCAGATACCACTGCGCATCGCTCTGCACTTTTCACGATAGAAAAATACATCTGTACCTGTGTTCCCCTGTCCCGGAGGTAACTTTCCTGTATACTTCTCTCCTTGCAGTACTGAGTTTATGATTTCCAAATCTTCAAACACAGCATTTCGCTGATTAATCTTCTGCAACTTCGAAGAGCGCACAACTCCCACTGGTCCAGACATTCGTTTTCTCGAAACATTTTTATGATATCTAGAGCATCTTTCAGTGGCAAAGTTTTACTTTCCAAACGGAGAATAATTTTTGGTATAAAGCGAAAATGTGTTAATATAAGCAAAGGAAGGTGCAAGAGTGGGACACTCGAGTTATCTCTTAGCCTTGGCAATGGAGGAAGTTTCTCTTTTGTCTAATTCATTGAGGACACTTTTAATGGCCTTTAAGTGCTCGGTATAGTAAGCGGCAGCAGACAGCCGAGTTCCCCAGTGCCTAAATATCGTCTCAGGTAGAAGAGGGGTTGCCGGTACTTCTTTCTCTTTGAACAATTGTATACCTACTGTTGGGGCTTTCAAGAAAACTTTTCTGACCAAGCAGCTCCGGAGGAGCAGAATTCGAAGTTCGGTTGGACTGATTTACTCGTACGTCTTTCCTTATTGAGATGAATGTCATTTAAGGGTGCATATCACTTATTTTATTAATTTAATCTTAAATATGACTTTCCAAATTAACTTTGAAAATCGAAAAATAATGTTCTTCGTTTCAAAAAGGGAAAGCAGCTATTTAGGATATTTTAGGTGTCAACCCATAATTTAAGCTTTGTTTAGGTGAAATGAGGTTAAAACCTAAGAATCCGGGCCCTTGTGATAACCATTATAATCAGCTGCATTTATTTATATATCAGTATATGTACGTTCATAAATAGCCATTGTATATAGCATTCAATTTTATGCTGCTGCGAAATAAGAATTAACTTACACGATATTTGAGAGCTGAGTATAACATTTCATTTGTATCTTAGGACATGTTGTGCCAGGAAAGTGATAAGAAGCAATATTTTCAAAGCTAAGGAGCAGCAAGACCAAGTTCCTTTTCAGAGCGGAAACTTACAAAAAGCATTGTCTACAGCGAGAAAGGGGGATACACGCCCTAGCTATGGGTGCGAGTTAACGATAAAGTTGCAGTTATTCTAATACAATAGTCGTCAGTACATGACGCTTTTATGTTACGCTATTTAAGTGGCAACAAAATGATTACACTAAAGAACCATGTAATCATTTGTGATCACAACTTAGTCAAAGGTAATATTAAATTTAACTTCACGAAAGAAAGAAGGAAGGAAGCAAGGAGGGAAGGAAGGAGGGAAGGAAGGAGGGAAGGAAGAAGGGAAGGAAGGAGGGAGGGAAGCAGGGAGGGAAGGAGAGAGAGGGAGGGAGGGAATGAAGGAGGAAAGGAGGGAAGGAAGGAGAGATGGGAGGAGGAAATGAGGGAGGGAAAGAAGGAAGGAAGGATGGAGGGAGGGAACGAAGGAGGGAGGGAAGGAAGGAAGGAGGGAAGGAAGGAGGGAGGGAAGGAACGAAGGAAGGGAGGGAAGGAACGAAGGAAGGGAGTAAGGGAGGAAGGGAGGAAGGAAGGAAGGAAGGAAGGAAGGAAGCAAGGAAGATAGGAAGGAAAGAAAGAAAGAAAGAAAGAAAGAAAGAAAGAAAGAAAGAAAGAAAGAAAGAAAGAAAGAAAGAAAGAAAGAAAGAAGAAAGAAAGAAAGAAAGAAAGAAAGAAAGAAAGAAAGAAAGAAAGAAAGAAAGAAAGAAAGAAAGAAAGAAAGAAAGAAAG
Source organism: Mantis religiosa (assembly GCA_030765055.1). Lineage (NCBI taxonomy): Eukaryota > Metazoa > Arthropoda > Insecta > Mantodea > Mantidae > Mantis > Mantis religiosa. The sequence goes on from CM060950.1 coordinate 34,706,366, forward strand.
AAAGAAAGAAAGAAAGAAAGAAAGAAAGAAAGAAAGAAAAGAAAGAAAGAAAGAAAGAAAGAAAGAAAGAAAGAAAGAAAGAAAGAAAGAAAGAAAGAAAGAAAGAAAGAAAGAAAGAAAGAAAGAAAGAAAGAAAGAAAGAAAGAAAGAAAGAAAGAAAGAAAGAAAGAAGAAAGAAAGAAAGAAAGAAAGAAAGAAAGAAAGAAAGAAAGAAAGAAAAGAAAGAAAGAAAGAAGAAAGAAAGAAAGAAAGAAAGAAAGAAAGAAAGAAAGAAGAAAGAAAGAAAGAAAGAAAGAGAGAGAAGAAAGAGAGAGAGAAAGCAAGAGAGAGAAAGAGAGAGAAAGAAAGAGATCGAAAGAAAGAGAGAGAAAGAAAGAGAGAGAAGAGAGAGAGAAAGAGATAGAGAGAGAAGGAGAGATAGAGAGAGATAGAGAGAGAGAAAGAAAGAGAGAGAGAAAGAAAGAGAGAGAGAGAGAGAGAAGAGAAAGAAGAGAGAGAGAAAAGAAAGAGAGAGAAAGAAAGAGAGAGTGAGAAAGAGAGAGAGAAAGAGAGAGAAAGAGAGATAGAGAGAAAGTTCATGATCCGCCTTAGTTTGGAAAGTGGAAATTCGTCACACACACCTAAAATACTGACAGGTAGCCAGGATAAACACTGTCTTAGGACTCCTGCCGCTAATTAGGTCCCACGGCATAATCAACGTAGCTTCAAAGTAGGGCAACAACCTTTGAGTTAATTAACCTAGACTTGTGTTAACGGTTGGTGTTGTATAATTTACTCTCATGATAGTTGTGTAATTTTTTGGGGTCTAAAGGAAACTCATTTAGATCATTGCATTATAAGAAAGTGCAGTGCACATTTAACTAATGTTTATACACATGACTGACTTTTCCTATTTTCTTCTCACAAAAATATCGAATACAGTTATATGAGTGTATGTGTGATATTACATACATTTTGGAACATACTTTAATATATGCCTTGTATAAGATATAGTGACAGAATACAATGTAAACAAACAGAATGTCTAGCATAATATAGTAAAAGCAGTTTTGAGCTTAACGCTAGGTAGATATAAAGTGAAAAGGCACTGTAGCAACACTTCTGAGAAGAGCGCTTTGATGTAATCTTTTGAACGAGAAAATACTCGAAAGAGCAAATGCCGTTTCCCACGACAGGAATGTGAACCTGAACTCAACCATACTTCCATATATTCCAATGCCCTGTGGGTCTGGACACCTGCCTAAGCATAAACAAAGAACAAAATGAAAACATAACTCACCATTACCAGTAGGAGAAAATTAGTAGTGCAAATTGCGTTAAATTAAAATTAAATATATAGACACCTAGATTTATGGAGCCATAACCATCCTAGAATGAGAAAAACCACTAAAAATCAGAATAATCGTAACAGAGAGCCGACATATCTAACATAAATCTAGAAATCACAAAGGTTACATTTATACTAGATTTTCAAAAAATAAAAAAATACTCCGTCAGTAATTTTTTGAAGGAAAAGTTTACTAAAATGAAACAATATTTTCAGCCATTATTGTTCAAGCTGTACGTCAATAAAAATATAAATACCAAAATACCCTTTTATTCTTCTGAAATGCAGTTATGTTAGATGAACAATTTTACTTACTTCATAAACCAGGTTTGATTTCTATGGAAATAGTTTCGTTGTTGGCTGTTTAATAGTTTTCTTCTCTATTTTCACAATTGTTGTAACAAATGATATTCTAATTTTTAATAAGGTCTTAAAACTGCTCCCGATTTACAATATGGCAGTGGCTAAGTCGAAGTGTGAATACCCGTTGAACATTTTTAATCTCTATATTCTTTCCTGATCCTTAGTTTTAGATCTTCTGTACTAGGTTTCATAACAAAGATTCTGTATTAAAAGACCCAATAAAATTATATATACTATTATTGCCAACTTTGTACTCTAGGCCTTGGTAAACTGTAATGGCTAATTAGTTGTATTTTATTCTGCAGCTCAACCCGTTTTAGTAAGTTATTGTTCAATAGTGTAGTTGCCCGCCTTGATAGCGTGGGAGAGGACATACCCTCCTTGGTTGTGCAGAGCGTCCCACGTAGATCTGGGCATGACTAAATATGATAAATCTACCATGTCTATGTCTAGTATCCGCACATGTTTTTCAGAATTTTTATCGCGATATGAGGACCATTTTATAATTTCTACTGATGGCTCCAAGAGCTCAAATGGTGTTGGTTGTGCTTACGTGTGTGGAAGCGAACCATATACATTCGGATTCGACACTAGCACTTGCATATTTACTGCAGAGCTTTATGCAATATACCGGGCCATTTTACATGTACGTCGACGAAAGTTGGGGGACTGCTTAATCCTGAGTGATTCCCTCAGTGCACTTCAAAGCCTACGGCAGCTGTACAACTACCACCCTATTGTGCCACGTATCCAGGATGCCCTCCACATTTGACACGCTTCTGGCGTTAGCGAGGTGTGTGCATGGATCCTTGGTCACGTAGGCTTGCGGGGAATGAAATGGCGGATTCAGCAGCCAAGACGGCTACCATGAAGCCCAGGGTTCGAGTACCATCTGTGACATCGGAAGATTTTAGGGCCGTATTGCGGAGAGCTGTGCAAATCTGCTGGCAGGAAGAGTGGTCCGCTCTTCGCAATAATAAACTTAGATCTGTGAAAGAACTTCCGATTCCCTGGGTTACCTCCTGTCGTTCATCTCGTCGCGAGGAGGTGAGTTTGGCTCGGTTGTGTATCGGGCACTGCTGTTTTACTCATAGTTTTCTTTTTAAAAAGGAGCCTGCTCCACTGTGTCCATTTAGCAACAAATCGTTATCTGTCCGACACGTGCTGCTAGAGTGTTTTTACCTAGCAACACCTTAGGACGTCTCTGCAACTGCCGGCTAGCTTTGCAGATATGCTAGCGGATGATAATAAAGTAGTGGAGAAGGTTTTCAGATTCTTTGCTAGGTTAGACTTTAGGGTTTAGTGAACGGAATTTTGGTGGGTTGGATTTATATTTCTTTTTATTTAATTTACTTTTGTCTGTTTGTTTGTGGTTACGCACATGTATCTTTCGTAAGTTTATTTACACTAGTATAGACTTTTAGAAAGATTTATATCTGGATTTTGCCATGACCGTTATAGTTGAGCGCCCTTTATACAACATCATCATCATCATCACTTGGTAGCGTGGTGGTAGCTTGTCTGCCTCACGTTCAAGAGGTCCCGAGTTCAAATCTCGGTTAGGTTGAGTTACCTGGATAAGGTTTTTCCGGGGTTTTCCCTTATCCTGAAAGACGAATGTTGGGTAACTCTAAGGTCTATGGACCCTGGGCTCATTTGAGCATCATTTTACCCATTCCATTCACCGTCCAAAATGACTTAACGATGGAGGACGTAAAATTACAAAAAATCAATGGAAACAACGCACTCCCACGGCATAAAGTTATTCTTTTGGGAAAATAAATTACGAACATCAATAAAGATCAATAAAGCTAATATTCTAAGTCCTAAACCCTAAAAATATAACGATTCGCCGTTTTCTAATGTTAGTAACTTTTTTCCTTTAAAAATTGTTTAGCTTGCGCTGTGAACAACTCTTTTCTTTTTTTCAATTTACATCCTCCAATGTGAAGTCATATCGGACGATCAATGAAATAGATAAGCCCAGGTCCATGGAGCTTACAGTTATCCAACATTTGTCTTTCAGGATAAGGGAGAACCCTGGAGAAAAACCTTACCCAGGTAACTCAGTCTGACCGAGTTCAAAATCTGGATCTCTTGAACGTAAGGCAGACGCGCTACCATCTACGCTACCGAGATGGACTGCTAACGACCTTGATTAGTAAATAAGTACAAAGAAAAAGAGCGAAACTTTCTTTATGAAATTAATCAAAGTACATACTTTTAACATTGATATTGCATACGTATCATTTCCATACAAACGGACTCGATTCTTTTTTATTCTTCAGGGTCTTATATTTTCATAAGTTGCTAAATCGTGACCTATATGTTTCTTAGCAAAGAAATATTCAGGTTATTGTCATATTGTACATGCATTTTCTGTGGCGTGGCGACTTCATAACAGCCTGGAGTAAACGTCAAAAATCTTATTCCCATATAGGGTCTTATGCATAGACTATATCCTGTTTTCCGATACAGCACTTCAGCTTTGTGCCTATTCTATGACCATTGTGCTGAATTACTGAAATTACACTTTAAAAAATAAACATTGAATGTGCTGCATTATGCATACAGGAAATAGTAGTGGTTGTTGTTTACAAGATCAGACTGGAGTATCCGAAAAATAGTTTTATCGACTGTACATTCCTTGGTGTCTTTTGAACGCGTTGGACTGAAGAAACGGTTGAGTCTCATTATGCAGCAAGTAACCAGTAAATAGCATGTTCTCGACAGCTCCATAGGACAGTTTATCAAAATAGATTTCCCATGCCTCGTTTAGTATCACTGATCATTTTTCATCGTATAGGATCCGAATGCGACTAGAAAAAAACACAAGCAGCAGGAGAGATCAGAAACTGAAAATGAATATATCTGAACATACTTCTTTATTTAAGGATCATGCTACACATAGTAAAAATAATATTAGAATCATAATCACTTATATAATAACTGTTATGAACGCACCCAAAACAAATAAACTTTGTATATAATTTTATGCTTTGCAGCTCAAGATAGGTTTTCATGAGTTTCGAGATCACCTTTACAAAGAATTTTGAAGGAAAGCGCTTGGCATTCATTAAAAAATAAAAAATAAAACAAATCTCCTGTTAAAATCTTGCCTGCTAGAGGTATTATTTTAGGAGGGTCCGGCAAATACTTTTCGACGCCTTTGACCTCGTTGTAAATGTTCTCCCGAGCCATGAAGTTTATTTCAGCCACTGTGAATGGCTGTAGCATACACTACTGGGCAGGTTATGTTCTCACTGGGTTCGTGGTGCTCGCATACAAACCCGTTGAGGCTTAAACGTCTGCTGTGGTATTCTTCAATGTTATCGGACATGTTTTACATCATCCAGATTTAAGAGGACCATGATATATGAAATTCTTGCTAATTGAGATTCAAGTACGACAGGTGATACGAAAACTATTCCAACAAGAAGGTACACACCACGTGAATATTCAAAATTTCAAGAGTCCATTTGAAACAGCAGTGTTCTGAACGCTGAATCTGCCAAGCTGGTCCCTTGTCAAATCTTCTGATTCAGACCTATATTGTTTTCTTTGAAGACCACATCAAGAATATAATTTTTCATACAGATCCTTTCAATGTGAAGGTTCCACATCAAAAGATCGTTGAAGCACATGCATTTGTCATAACAGTGGATGTCAAAACATCACGAAGCACGTGACGGTTGGAATACTGCATCCATCAAGACAGACAAACTTTGGACACCAATTCTGTGAAAGAAATCGGTATAACAAAAATTGTTACAGAAATTATATAATAATAGTAATAATTAATAATAATAATAATAGCAATAATAATAGTAATAGTAATAATAATATTAATAAGAAGAAGAAGAAGAAGAAGAAGAAGAAGAAGAATAGGTGGTGGTGGCGTCGGTGGTGGTGGCGGTGGCGGCGGCGGTGGCGGAGGCGGCGGCGGTGGCGGTGGCGGTGGCGGTGGCGGCGGCGGCGGTGGCGGCGGCGGTGGCGGTGGCGGTGGCGGTGGCGGCGGCGGTGGCGGTGGCGGTGGCGGCGGCGGAGGCGGCGGCGGAGGCGGTGGCGGCGGCGGTGGCGGTGGCGGTGGCGGTGGCGGTGGCGGCGGCGGCGGCGGCGGCGGTGGCGGTGGCGGTGGCGGTGGCGGTGGCGGCGGCGGTGGCGGTGGCGGCGGCGGTGGCGGTGGCGGTGGCGGTGGCGGTGGCGGTGGCGGTGGCGGTGGCGGTGGCGGTGGCGGTGGCGGTGGCGGTGGCGGTGGCGGTGGCGGTGGCAGTGGCGGTGGCGGTGGCGGTGGCGGTGGCGGTGGCGGTGGCGGTGGTGGTGGTGGTGGTGGTGGGCTTTAAGGCGCACAACTGCTAAGGTCATTGAATAATCTCAAATAAGCCCCGTAAGGGTCCTGCACCGTGGCTTAGTAAGCTAAGGCATCAACTTTGATTCCCTACTACGGAATGCAGCGCGGTGTCGATCCCGGGATGGTTGCTGATTTTAAATCCCGGGTTTAGGACTGGTGCCCGCTCAGTATCGTGAGAAAATTGAGGAGCTCATGATAGGTAAGTGGTGCTGGTCAAGAAAGCCAACCTTCAGGCTAGGGTGCCGAGATGCTGACCTCATCTCTTCTCTGTATTTGTTGGATAATCGCCACCTCAACCTTGCGTATGTGGACGTGAGGCCGGCAGTCGGGTTGGCAGGTGTTGGCCCTCTATGATCTGTCGCGCCACGGGTTATTTATTTATTTACTTATTTATTTGTTTCTTTGTTTCTTTATTGGTTTGTTTTGTTTGCTTGCTTGTTTGTTTGTTTGTTTGTTTGTTCGTCTGTTTGTTTAATAACGCTAGTGAGGCAAGTGAAGAACGAACCAAGAGTAGCTTGCTCTTATGGCTGTGAGTAGATACTCGTGGACTTTGTGACTATTGATTTCGAACCTGGTATTTTTTAACAGAAATGTCATGAACTGTTACTGATAACTCATGTTTACACTCTTTAACAGCAACGCTGACCAATATTACTTGCTTATTACCCTGGGCGCAGTATACATATTGACCCTTAATGGATATGAGAAATCAATGAGTGAATTTTACTTAGCAAAAATATACGTCGATTCTGGGCTTCTAGCTTTAGGTACACTGTTTATAAAGGAAGAATTCATAGCAAGTTGAAAATAAGTACCTCAAGAATGACTTGAAACCATTAAATAAATGGACTGAGTGTTCTAATGTATTCACAATGAAATTTAAGTTATCATGAAACTAGAGTAAAATAATTTCACGTATTCATACTTGGAAAATTGGATCCCGCACTATTACTTGAGAAATCCTGAAAATCTAACCCGTTTTTCTGAACACAATTTGTTTACCCTGCGACGTTGAGAGAAGCTTTAATGCATTTTACGTGATAGAATTTTACCGTCTCTTACTTTTTTTAGTTATACCTGGAAGCTGAAATTGTCATTTCCAACAAGAGGGTGCAAACTGAGTATTACGAGGAACACAGTACAATGAGGTCATCAGATGAGCGTAGCTGCCACACCTACAGCACGATTCTGTTACCCTTTCACACTGTTTTTGTGCTGGTGTCTGCTCATGTCTCTATTAATGAACCAATACATAACATCGAATGCGCTCTGTTTAGTTTTACAACTTGTTTAACTTCATTGAATCCGTCGTTCCACTTTTATTGTAAAAATTGTCATGTACGTCCGTGCATAGACAAGATTTCTGAAACATACCTGTGCACTCGCTATTCACATTTGATTTTCATTTATAAACATCAAATCAATGCTAATAATTTAATAAAGTCTGTTACGGACATATCTATAGCAATGCAAACTAGATGACGCCTGTTTTTCTAGGTCTTGCATGTGCGAGTATAACACTAAATATTTCATAGGGACGCGTCGTTTATTCTATTGCTGGAGTTTCTATGCTGCTGTTTGATACCGGAATTAAAGCATTGCAATAAGTAAAGAATCATGATGGATTTCAAAGGAGTCTTGTATGTTTGTTACGACACGAACAGGTGTAGTTGGTTGAGTTGTTACAACAAAAGAAATGTAAGAAACAGTGTCCATAGCAGATTTCTAAAGGGTGGCATTTGACTTTTGTAATTGGGGTATTCTTCGGACCCTTCTTAATGGCATGACAAAATAGTCACAAAGGGAATCTTTGGTTGAATAATGGGCTTCCAGAAAGTGAAAGCTATACACCCACGCGCAACTGTGGAGGACAGTTCGTGGATTGTGCGGCATAATCCAGTGCCATTAAGTTGCAAAACCGCATATTATATAAATTTTTTGGGTTCTTGTTGAAATTTGGAGCTATGAGTTCTCTTCTCAGGTGAATGGTTATAGAAAATGGGTTTGTAGATGTTGGTTGCCCAGTGGAATCAATTCTCAGATGACTGTGAAATTTTGTTTAATTATCTTGTAGTGTGTTTGTTCCATTAAGACTGAGTTGCAACGGTAACCACTTCCAATTAAATTCTACCAATGTATTATATTTTATTCTCCCGACTAATACGTCTGACTTCTTCAAGTATGATGTAGCAAGTCTTTTACTAAATGTTACATTTTCTTCTCCTGACCGACACTAACACGACTCACCTCTTGAAAAACGATCTAGCAAGTCTTTTACTGAAGATATTACATCTTCTTCTTCCAACCGACACTAACATGTCTCACCTCTTGAATAACGATATAGCAAGTAACTTTTACTAAGGTATTACATCTTCTTCCGACCGACACTAACACGTCTCACCTCTTCAAGTACGATATAGTAAGTAAGTTTCCTCGACTTCGCGATTCAGTTCGAACCTAATTCTGCTCCCCACTCTCACTTATCACATGACCAAAATAGCTCACCCTTCTCTCCATTTTTCAAATATTGCATTATTATTGGTTTCTGATTTATTTCGATTTATTTTTCATTGGTTTCCAAAACTCATCTAACTCATTTACTTAACGCCTACCCTGACTTCGGACACGCCTACCCTGGGCTATTTGTAACGGTATACATCGTTGTCACATCAGTAAACTAGGACGATCTAACCTTCATTCTTCATCGCACCCTGAAAGCCTTTTTGTCTCCATGCATTCCTTTCTATAGTTCTAAGACGTTCAACCCTTTCTGACACAAAGAAGGTAACGGTCCTCTTTCCTGTCGCTTACAGTGTGTAGATTTTACCCGAGTATTCTTCCTGCCTTGCCTTGAGACTGACATACCTTGCTATATTAAATTATGTTCTTTCCTCCTCATTCTTTAATTAAACCGCTATTTTATTCATCATCCAAACCATTCTAATTTCATATTAATATAATAAGATTTCTTTATATTGGTTTATCAAAGCATTTTTGTATTTATTAATATTTCTTTCTTCAATATCGAGATTTCTATTAATTTGTTGCCTCATAATCGCTCTCTGATACTGACTGCGGTTACAATTGGAGCCGATTAGGGCAGTCCTCTTCTTCTGTCTTGGTCAAGGGAAGACCAAAAGCGATGAAAGAAGATATTTGTCGGTTTATACGTAACTAATTAAGTATTATCGAGTAATAAGCACTCCGCCTTTAATAACACTAAACAGTGATATATTGGTAATCCTTGGTCGGCAACTTCAAGTTCGATGTTCTCATAAAAAAAGCAGTCAATAAACCAGTTTGAAACGGGCATTCCAGTGTCATTAAAACTATCCTTCTCATACATATCCACGCATACTCGGAGATAAACCTCATTGATTTACCCTGAGCTAAACACCATTTGCTTCAAACCGTCGCTCCAAGTGGAACTCTTTGCTCCCCAATTTATTTTGCTTTATGTTGATATTGATAGTAGCTCTTTTCTCTTTCCCTGGACGTTGCAAATTCTATGTAAGAATGACAATTAGGCATAGTAATATCTATGTATTAAGCCATAATGGGAAAATATAAGATTGAACTTCACTGGACTTAGGCACAGAAATAGGAATCCCAGTAATTTTTTAACTTTCGGCAGTTTTTTGTTTGCCTATCAGTGACCTCTAGCTTCTGCTGTTTTATTGCAATTTTGCTTTGAATGTGGATCCGTTAAAACCAACTACTTAAGAATTTCTATGGTAATAAATAAAGCATTAAAATTCCGAGCTAATGTGCCTAAACGACCATTATTTAATGTCAACACACACCTAACAACACAGACGTTCTGTCACCAAGACATTAAATTTATTTATGCTTGAGCATACCAAACATAAGTAGTTATACGACTGGTAGTAGTACTTTTATGGGCCCCATTAAAGTACACCTGTTCATTAAAGTATTGGTATTCGACCAATCACAATTGGCCACGAAACATTGTGAAAGTGCAAGTATAGATTATTCTCGATTCGATCGACAACGGTACTAGCGCCAGTTTAGAAAAAAGTCAAAATATTTGACACTAGTAACTGTAACATTGAACTTACACCCCCAGAAATTACGGCAAAAGCACTTAATTTTACCAATAGCTTGTTGCCACAAAAGTCAAGAAAGATTTACGAGAAATTCTATATACAATTCATGGATTGCAGAATATGAAAAGGTATAAATTCGTTCTCATAAAATGTATTCCTAGTGAATTTCGAAGAATTGTGTCAAAATATGAAATCATCGACCTTGCAGACTCACTATTCTATTTTGAAATCAACACTGAGCATTAGGCACCAAATTGACTCATATAAATACTCAAAACTGAACAGCTCACTAAAACGTAAATGAGAAGCATATAAAGGGAAAAAAGCCAAAACATTTAAATTGATGAGTTAAAAACATTTAAAATGAAGAACTTGATGTTAAATACCTCATGATAATTAATTAATTAATTTGCAGATAATATTTCAATAAATTCAATTTCTTCTGGTTTGTCTATACTTAGTTTTAGCTTAAACCGTATCACACATTAACAGCTGTTTATAGGGAAGTAATCAGTACGAGGGTGGGTCAAAAAGTAATGCCTCCTATTTTTTTTTCTCTTTTAATTTCCAATAATCCAATTTACATAGCTTGAAAACTACAATATTGACGATTAATATGTCACTATTCAATATAATCTCCGTCCTTTTCCACAGTTTTTGGTCCATCTTTTAACTAGGACATGTATTCCAGTGTGGTAAAACACACGGTCTTGCTTCCTAAGCCATTGACGCACGGACGTTTTCACAGCCTCCTCATCTTCAAAATGAATCCCACGATGAGCTTCCTTTAGTGGCCCGAACAGTTGGAAGTCTGATAGTGCAAGGTCAGGGCTGTATGGGGAGTGAGGTAAGACTTGCCATCCCAATTTCTCAATTTATGCAGTGGTGTAACGGCTGGTGTGTGGTCTTGCATTGTCATGCAAAAGAAGAACATCCACCATAGTTTTTGTTGGGCGAACTCGGCGAAGACGTGCTTTCAGCTTAATGAGAGTTCTGATGTATTGGACAGAATTTATTGTGCATCCCTGCTCCAAAAATCAACCATAAGCACACCCTCTGCATCCCAAAACACTGTCGCCATAACTTTCCCTGCTGACCACTGAGTTTTGAATTTTTTTTCTTCGGTGACGTTGTGTGATGCCATTCCATTGACTGCCTCTTTGATTCAGGTTAAGAAAATGAACCCACGTCTCTTCTCCAGTAGCCTCTCCCTCCAAATTGAAGCGTTGCAAGTGTTAGGATGCTATTGTTTTCCTTGTTTGTTTGTTTTGGGCCGTTAACATTCTTGGTACACAACGTGAACAAACTTTTGAGTAACCCAGTTGTTGAATAATCGTCATCACACTGCCTTTACTGAGGGAGGTAATGAGGCACAATTCACCTGTTGTTACCCGGCGATCACCAAGGAAGATGTCATCGACTCGCTGAACTGACTCGTCCACTGCAGCCCTTATATAGGAAGATCGCTGTTTCTGGAAGCTTCGCAATGGTTCCAGACGTCAGGGGGAGGGGAAAGAGACGGTACAGGGCTCGTGCCGCTCTTCTAACCATCCCCTCCGTGAGCGCTACACACATAAATGGGTAGGTGTGGTCTGAATGCTTCCCGTCTGGCCCTAACTGCCAGCTGGTGCTATCGGGAATTCCGATGTTCGGGTGATAGTAAGTTGAATCAGAATATGAACTTACTTTTTCTCCATCACGTACCAATCCTTAACAATATAAGGATTAGTAAAATGTGAATCTTTATACTCAACTCTATCGAAATTATGTTATATTATTAAATAAATGTTCATGAATCTACAAATGTCAACACAATACTCTTCATAATAAACTAATAGTTCATATCTGTTCTAAATAATCACATATGTTTAAACATTACACCGGTTTTTTTACACCTTGCCTTGAAGTGCACGTCTTTCTATTTTCTTTATGTCCCGGTGAGATGGTTCACCTTGCTGACACAGCCGAAATTTTCTGAAAGAAAAGTACAAATGAGAGTGCAGAAAAAGTACTTTCACACTCATATTGCAACCCAGCTTTTGAAACTTCTTAAGCATATCTTCCATAATATTTTTGTAATTTGCATCCTTGTAATTTCTCAGAAAGTTTACGATGAGGCTCTTATAACCCATCTGTGCCCGTTTTTCAGTATGTGTCATCGTTTCTTCAAATAAGATATCAGAGAACAACTTCCTAATTAGTGGGACACCTACAAAATATTTCCTCTGTAATTTAGCTTTGGATATTTCAGGGAATTCTTTTAGGTTTATTTGAAGCAGTTCTCATTCTTATTTAAATCCTTAATAAATTGATTCATTAAGCCTAATTCTATGTGTAAAGATGGTATAAGAGAATATTTTTTTGGCTCCACAAGACACTCGTGAATATTTTTCATTTCGGGCATGAGACTGTCTCTCTGCTTCAAATGTTTTCTTCTCCAGTGCTTGGATCCGACTCTACTCTCCCACTCACAAATGAAACATGGCATTTTAGTATAGCCTTATTGCTGATCTAGTTGCATGCCAATAACTTTTAAATCTCTTCATACCTGCCACTTATGCTCTGCATATTTGACCTTTTCTAGGAGTAATTTTAGGTTATGATGTGTTTCCTTGAGGTGAATTAAATGGGCAACTGGAACTGATGCATATTTATGCCCATTATACAACATTACACATTTCAGACTAATTTTAGTTCTTTTTTTTTTTTTTTTTTTTTTTGTAATTTACGTCCTCCAACATGAAGTCATATCGGACGATGAATGGAATGGATGAAATGATGCTCAAATGAGTCCGGGATCCATGGAACTTAGAGCTACAGGACATTCGTCTTTAAGGATAAGAGAAAAGCCCGGAAAAAACCTTATCCAGGTAACATATTATTTCGAACAAAGAAATTATTAGTATTTCTTAGTTCCATACAATATTTATGCGCAGAACATCAAAACATTTTATGTGTAACTGCTAATTGTAAGAAAAAGTGTTACGTGGTAGAAAAAACCGATTAAAGTTTTGGAATCAGCACACCAGATTTAGTAGAGCAGACACATTTTGGAGGAAACCCCATAATCATGCATATCGGTATAATTGGAATGAGTTTCTAAAAACTAGAAACATTCTAAGCAGAACCTCTTATTAATCAAAATGTTTTATATCCTGTACTGTTATTTCTTGGCAATTTTAAGTCTTTGCTCATGAACCTCCACAACCGTTCCAGAAATCTTTTCGCCTTTTAGAGTTTATTAATCAAATATTCACTGAAAGACATCGTGGGCGTTTATCTGGCCCTAAACTACATAAACAATGACATTGGCATACCTTAATGGACATAGTTTTCTATCGGATCCGGACAAGTATGCACTTGTTCCTCTGAGCGCTATCTGATATTGTGTTACATTTTCATTCTACTGCTGGTACAGATTCCACTTCAAGCTCATTTGCTCATCCCTAGCAACAATTTGAACAATTGAGTTCACTCATCTATATGCAAGTACTGAGGACAGAATTTATGGTGACAACCATCGCAGGTTAGGTTTGGACCGGCAGAAACTGTGTAGTGCTTAACGCCCGCTTTTACTACATACGGCACCGCAGGCGATGACACTGATGATACATGAGATGAAGCAGCGGTGGAATGAGATGGCGGGGGAAACCGGAGATCACGGAGAAAACCCGCCCCAGCGCCGTGTTGTCCACCACAAAGCTCACTTTGCGGTCGCCTGGGATCGAACCCGGGCCGCCTTGTTGAGAGCCAAGCGGTCTAACCACTGAGCGGGCAGAAACTGTAGATATTGTATAAATGAGATAAAAAGGGTGAAATAGGACTCATCCTATGCGGAACAGTTTCTGCATTTATGAATTTAATCAGGAAAACCGCAAATTCCACCCTGTGTATCTCCCGGGTTCTAGGCTTCCCAACTATTTTCTGTGTTATTGTTACTATTTTGACATTTTGTTATAATGCACATTTATGCCATGCCTGTACAGCGACAGCTTACGTCACTGCACATCCTTGCGCTAAACACGAGTTCAGTGTGTGATGCCACGACGCGCTGTACTGCTGACACAAGAAAAGAGAAATATTTTGAGGCCTGAGGAATGCAGTAATGTAAAAATGACAGTTAACATGCTTGGTGTCAACAACAACAACTAACATCAGCTGACGTCATACTGTCTGTGCTCCCTTGATTTAGGATCATATAAGTACTGACATAGCTTTTCTCAGAGGGGTTGTAAATATTAATTATTTTAACTGATTGAAATTTTTGTTTCTTAAATAATCACACAAAACTTCTATATTTTAAAATAAAATAAATTCGCAACGACGAAAAATGATAGCAATATTTCAGGCAAACTATCGGCGAAAATATTTAAGATGCGCAATTCGTGTCCGGTCACCATTACCTTTTTGTTAAAATACTATGTTGAACAACTGCTGTGAAATTAATTGTCGACTAAAATTGTTAGTTCTCATTTAAAACTATTACAAAATATTTCCAGAAGAACGATCAGATTTCTGGCTCAAAATTTGTTACACAACTAAACTACATAACAATTTTGATATTTGCTTTTTTATAAATATTAATCAAAAATCATTTCTTCCACACTAGCCGTGTGTAGGCTAGGGTTTGGATGAGTAAAGCCAGACTAAAAAATTCAAATCCGGGCTATGGCATTGAATTTTTCAGCCTGACTCTACCCATCCAAATATTAGTCAGTTTGGTTGTAACAATTTCAAAAGGTTTTGTCATGAGTTTCTCATGTTTTCCAATAAATATTACGTAAAATATTTAAGCAATCAATACTAATTGTATAAAAAAACTTTCTTTTTTAAGTTACGTCGTTCATCGTTAAGTCATATAGGACGATGAAGGAAATGGTGAAGTATTGCTCAAATGAGACAGGGTGTATAGAGCTTAGAGTTACTCAACATTCACCTTTCAGAATAAGAGAAAAGAGACCTTACTCAGTTGATTCACCCTTTTCGAGATTCGAGCTCGGGACCTCTTAAACGTGAGGCAGACAGGCTACCACCTGCGCTATAAAGGAAGGCAAGGTTTGTTTGTTCAACGGTTCTCCATCAATGTAAACATTTCTGGGAAATTTATTGAATTTTGTATCAGGTTGTGCAATATGAGTACTGAATAATTGGAAAAGTCTTTGAAGAGAAATACTTACGAAAATTTCTTCACTATCAGAATGTAAATATGAAAAATAATTTATAAGAAGAAAAGATTAAGAGCACTACAGAAGATCAAAAGTACTGTTTTATTTTCAAGAAGCGTTTTTATCTGAAACAAAGTAATATTTTACTTTAAAGAGCTGCGTTTGATGAATCATAATAAAGCTTTAAAAGTTCAAAATATTTAAATATTAACCATGTGGGGCAATTAATTTTGATTCAGTTTACATCTTAGAAAATTATTTTCCTTGAGAGCTAGTAGAGAATCTCTTGAATTAAATTACAATATCAGCATTTTGAATAATTCTTTAATAAATTTTTAAATTATATTATTTAAATTTATAAATGTTAGTCGTTATAGACTCTATTATTTATCAAAATATTAATTCTGCACCATCCGGATTCTGCAATAAGGATTCTGCGTACGACTATATAGCATATAAAATCTTGTTGAACATCGATATTTGATATAGAACACACAGATAATATTAAGCTACATAACTGCAATGAGGTGAACTCTCCAGCTTAGGTAGTGAACAACAGGATCTTGATAGACATATATGATATAAGGATCCTTTTAAGATTTATAGGACAGAGAGTAATACTAAACTGCTTCATTTAAAAATGTTATTAATAAACTGTAATAATTCATAGTACTATTTTTAATTACGGTTTCTTATTTTCTACCTCAATTACTTCCCGTAAGAACTCGAAGACTGAAGTTTGGCCTAAAATGACAGCTTTATCTAATTCTATATTTGTACATATAAATATACATAAGACTGTATTTTTTATATTCCTCGAGTTTTAAAGGGACATTACGATGTTGAGACGATCAGTTAGCGAATACAGAAACATTGACTTCTAAAGTGTTTTAATAAGTACACATAAATGCACATATATATTATATAGCTCCTTATGCATTAGTTATGACCCAGTTTTATAGAAAAATTGTATTCCTTATCTTTATAAACATATTTACAAAGCATAGTTTTCTATATGTGTGTGTAGTGTTTAACGCCCGCTTTTACTACATACGGCACTGCAGGCGGTGACACTGATGATACATGAGATGAAGATGGAGTACCGGTGGAATGAGATGGCGGGGGAAACCGGAGGTCCCGGAGAAAACCCGCCCCAGCGCCATGTTGTCCATCACAAATCTCACTTTGCGGTCGCCTGGGATCGAACACGGGCCGCCTTGGTGAGAGCCAAGCGTTCTAACCACTGAGACACGGCGCGGCCATAGTTTTCTGTGATGTGCCTATTTTGAAGAAAAATTACTAAATAATTGAAAATTTAAGAAATTGCATTGCAAGAATCGGAAAAAAAACGGAAATTTATATCAATGAGTAAATGAATTTATTAAGAATTATATATATCCATTCTTTTTAAGCTTAAAAGGCAATTATATATTGCTCTATTTCAGACTATGTTGCAGGGAGTTTTGGTAATTTCTATATATTTTGGGTTAAATATTTATACAATGTTTAATATTTTAAAACTAATTACCTTATCTATATTAAATCTTCTTCTATATTAAATCTTAATTGCAAGAAACACACGCACAAATTTTTTACTAAATTTCAGAATTACGGTCATTGTTAAATTCAGTCCCAGTGTGCCTAAAGACGGCTTATATATGTAATAGTTAATTAACCTGCACGTCTAGATTAGTAGTTATTTTATAATTAGAATGAAGTAAGTAAGTAAGTAATTTATTTTGTCAGCTGCCATTCAAGTACAAATCGACAATGTCAAATATACAAAATATTAACAATTATAAAATTCTTGAATTTAGTAAAAGCATTGATTTGTAAGATAATTATTTAAACGGGTTTTAAGCTTTGTTAAATATTTAATATACATTATGTCCTACTTTACTTATGAAAAAATTTGGTGACTTTATAAATTTAGATGTCCTATACTGTGCTCCATGTATGTCATTTTTGGTTCTAGTGTCATAATTCTGTACGTCTTAATTTATAATAAATAGTTCAAGATTATTCACGTAATATATAGCAGACATATAAATAAAGATAGATGTAAGATTAAAAATTCCAAAATTTCTAAAAATATCTCTAAGAGAATCCCTCGGGCTTAAATTAAAAACAATTCTCAACATTCGTTTCTGGATTAGGAAAACTCTATTAATATTGCATATATTACCCCAGAGCATCACATTATATGTTAAAACAGAATTACCAGGACAAAAATAAATATTTAATAAATTATCAAAATCTCAGAATGTTTAAGACATTTACGAGCAAATCATACTTTGTTTAATCTATTACGTATATCCTCCAAATGTGCACTAAAATTAAGATTTTTGTCTAGGAATACACCAAAAAGTTTTACAATAGATACAATTTGACATCGTAATGATAGTTTTCACAGAAATAATGCGGAACCAGCTCCTATTACGTGATTTACTCCACTCGGATAAGATACTCTAATGTCTCTGATTGGCTAAAGTTAGATATTAATCGATTGCTACTTAATGGAACTGGTATTGCAACGAACTCTTCTCAAGCCAATGAAGGAAAAGTTGCGACATCTCTCTTTCCCTGACGCATGGTGCACTCTGATATTACGGTTGCTTCGTTTGCATCTCTGAGACAATTATTATTTGCTAAGACTTTTTTTTTCAAATGGCATGGGACAGGAAACCACTCCACACGCACTCTCAGCATTTACAGATACATGGAGCTGAAGTAACGAGGGCGCGCCTAATGAGCGTTAGTTAGGAGGTGGGCTTGGGGGATGAATGAGTGGAACATGTCAACTGCGCTACGCCTAAGCAACAAACAACACAATCCTACACATCTCAACATGCAACACTGTCATTTAATGCGAACAAACTGCAAGTAATGAAACATGACTTTTACTAGAACAGGTTTTGCTGTTTCCTAGATGGTCCATCACTTCCATTGCTGAAATTTGGTCAACTTTAAAAAAAATTAAAATATTAATTTCCATGTCCAAATGCGCTTTTGACATTTATCTTTGATTACACTCTGTCTTGTGCTCTCAGAAGGATTTAAACACCTGACGACCACTAAGGATAAATTCATAAAAAGAATATAATTAAAAGTTTAAAGCTTTCTCCGGAAACACCGAGATGAATGAATTAAATTATATGTAGTGGTTATATGTATTAGTATTTCAATAATATCTTGGTGTACCTTTTTTTTAAAGTATGTTCTCTGCATAATCCGGAACACTTGATTAATTAGCACAACATAAGTAGAACATATCTTTTCTCAATAACAAATAGTCTACCTGCCTCATATTTAAGACACACTTGTACTTGTGCAGCATGCCATAAAATTTTGAAAGAATTTAGATCAAAACTATAGATATTCTTACGAGTTTTTGAACAACTCTTTAATAGGAAATGTGTCCTGTGATTAGTTAAATCAATATCATCTCTCTGTTCACGTAATCAAAACTGCAGTGCTTCTGGACAGAATCTATCAGAAAATTTAGCTGTGCACTGATAAATTCTGGAGTCCAGAATTATTTCCGTAACCAGCAGCCAGAATTATTTCCATTCACTTTATTTCCTGTTTCGATGTGACCGGAACTACATCGTTTCTCGTGGTAACCTTTATTCAAATATAAAATTCTTATGTTTAAACCGAAAAATGTTTCACATATATCTAGAGTACACCAATATTATTCACATAGATAGTGAACAGTCTATCCGTGTTACCTACTCGTGATATATTTTTGCCTAAATTGATTTGAAATTAAGCAAGTTGTGCTTAGGTACAGATGCGAGCAAATATATTCCTATGGGTGCAAGACTAACCTATGGGAGGGAGGCGGATGTCTTATCAGTGAGCTGCCCCAGGACGGTTCAGTTTCCTTATACCTAATCAGCGAGTTCGGCGCACAGGTATTTAAGCCTGAATGGAAAATAAAAACTATTTTACCACATGAAACGTAGGTGGTTTTATACAACTCTCCAGTATCAACTAAGGTATTAATCGATTCTTTTAATAACTTATTTCCTCTGTCTCCCATCTCTCGCACACATATGGCTCAACCATTTTAACCTCCCTTTCTTCTTTTTAAATGTATTTCCAATATTGAAAGTAGTCGTTTTATCTGGAAAGAAATACTTCTACCTTTCATAGGTTAGCGATAATTAATGTAATATTAAACTTCCTGGTATTTAAAATTAAGTGTATCTTGTTCTATAAGATACTTAACTACAATTAATTTAAAATCCAATAAATATTATAGACTTTTAACAACCAACGAAATAAATAAAATAATTATTTTGTTTGATAATGACAGTTCAAATACAAAATCACGTTAGTGTCAGCGGCATGACGGAGGTTTCACGGAGGAGCTCTTTAAATATCAGTAAAACTGATATGATGCATTTCACGTTTAGCCACACGTAGAAAACTTCGAACTAGACCGGGATTGAACTCGCAACCTTGGCATCAGAATGCCAGCACCTAAGTCATCCTGGTCAGCTTTTAGTAGCAGTAGCGGTACCATCATCAGCATCATCATCATCATCATCATCATCATCATCATCATCATCATCATCATCATCATCAGTAGTAGTAGTAGTAGTAGTAGTAGTAGTAGTAGTAGTAGTAGTAGTAGTAGTAGTAGTAGTAGTAGTAGTAGTAGTAGTAGTAGTAGTAGTATTGGTTAGACTGCTTAAAGGCAGGATTATACGTTATTACGTTCGTCACCTGCCTCATCTGGTCGTGGGGGGAACGTCATTGTTGATAAGCAGGTAAATCTGACCTTTGCTTACACTAGGCTATACTATTCGCGCATAGAATTTTGTTCCCCTTGCCTCTGCAACCTTCTCCTCCATCCGAAAACTTTTGCACCGTTGTATACAAGGAATCTACGGAGAACGTTCGGCCAAGTAAAGCCTAGGAGAATAGGCCTCTGTCTCTCATACAGATGCACTTGCCAAAATTTAAAACTTGGGTCAATAAACAAAAAAGTCTTTAAAACCCTTGAGAGCCAGGCTGCACATAAAGCTTTAAACTTCCATCGCTTTTAATCCCCACTGGCATAGAAATATCACAAATCCTTATCAAATCCCTCCTCAGTAAATCGTCGAATTGCTATGGGCACCTGGACTCATTGGTATCATGGGAAATGAAAACGCTGCCGCCCTACAAATAAATAAGTACTCCCCTTCATAGAGGCAGAACCTGTGTTTGGAATACACACTTTATAAGTCAAAACTACAATAAAACGTTGGGTTCGAAGAGATACTCAAATAAACGTAAAGTAACTTATACAAACAAGTTTTACATGCAAATAATGCATAAATCGTGTGAAAAATTAAATCAATTATTAGGCTAAATAACTCTTCACTTAGAAGACCTGTGTTCTTTATAAATGACATTGAGGCTTTATAAAATATATAATGAAAATGAGGCTTATATCAAACAGGACCCATATTATGTCACCTGTGTTTACGAACAAATAAAATTGTGCAATATATTTTACTAGAATGAAAATCCAGAGAACGCAAAAGATGCAAAATTCTTTGGGCCATCGTGCACCTGGAAATAAAGACCTGATCTAGTTAGTGAGAAAGATACACTAACTGTGTTACTAAATAAAAATGTAGATTTAGAGTTCATCTGATTCATCCAGAAACACGGGAATTAGAGCGCCAACTATTGCCCGCGCTTTAGTAGGTAACCCCTGACTGCCTAATCCCACATCGCATCACTTCTATATACAGTTTCTCTGGTTTATCTTTAATCGTGGGAATTAGAGAGAGCGGGAGAACGCATTGTTGCCTGCGTAGGTAACCCATGATTGCGTAATCCCACATCGCATTACTTCCATGCGATATTCTGATTGATTCCAAGTGATTATATTGTTGTCATCCCTTTAATACTTTCAAGTGCAGCGCCTTAAAGACGGTAGTATAGGTATACCGTCCATTAGGGATATTTTGGAGTGTCACTTTCTTCTAAATTTATGATGAAATTGTCGAACATAACAAATAATCTATCCTTTCCACAGTACATCTTTTCTACGTGCTTCATTGATTTTTGGCCATATCAAGTCGATAGTATTCGTACCACAATGACATGGAGGTAAGGTATATGCATTCAATTCAGCTATTGAGTCGAATGTATACAGTTTGAACTTATCTTTGTTTCTCTTAATTATCTCGCACAACAGGGGTACTGATACCATATTTCCATTAATACCACATTTCATTGTCAATATAAAGCACTGTTTCTAAATAAGCAAGCTCTGCACTGGTTGCAGCACCTGTCGCTGTCTGACGTAGACTAGGCATTCGCGGATACCAGTGGCAATGTGTTTACAAAACTTTTCACACCTCCCTTGTCATAGGGAGGGGTAGCGCTAACTAGGTCATGTTGCAAGTGAAACCAGACGAACCTTAGAATACAAAATGGGAAGCGCACAGAAAATATTTTAGGCTGAGGTTCCTTAAAGAAACTATATATTAGTCATAGTCATAGCAATGGTTATAAAACACCGAGCGGGATTGCTCAGGCAGTTTCTCTGCGGCCCGCATTCGGGAGGTCCGGGTTCCAATCCCGTAGCAGGCCTACCTGAGCCATGGTTCTTTTCGGGGTTTTCCTGGGTCGCCAGGCAAACGCTGAGTAGGTTAATTATATCCCCCAAATTTCCTGTCCTTCCATTTATCTCCATTATCATCTCTCATCTGGTGGTCTCTTTCACGGTAGAACTGTCGGCCGGAGTTTTGGTGCTGCATGGCAGGGTGATATTGTCACTTTGTGGGTTCGTTAAATTAAAAGTCCAATTGCACCGCTCAAAAAATGTGCTTTATTTCCACCGAATTACAGTCGTAACACTTGGCGATTACACAGAATTACGTAATACACACAATTACAATTCACCAGTTCGTCGGTCACAGGTCCACTGCACGCAGCTACCTACACTCCTCCGATGCACGTACACAGTCCGTTCCCTCACTTGGCGCTCCTCACCGCTGCTCGACAAGAACTGAACTTAACTCGCCAACTGCAGCCCCCTTTTATAGGGATATCGCTGTTTCTCGAAGTCTCTCGTTTCAGTGAATCACCGCGAAGGTTCCAGATGGCAGGGGGAGGGGTAAGAGGCGGCCAGCGACCAGTGACACTTCCCTAATCGTCCCCTCAGTTAGTGACCGAGATAAATGGGTAGGCGTGCCCGAATGCCTCCGGTCCCCTACTCAGCTGTCAGTTGGTCGTGCTTTCCGATAATTGGGTGACAATATGCTCCTGCTAAACACTTCCTTCTACGGTAGGATAGTTTCCGGTCTCCGGGCTGATCTACTAGGCCGTTTCCGGACCATGGTGGGTGGCATGCCGTTTGCGCTGGCATGCCGGGGGAGTTTCCAACTGGTAAAGTGTAGGGACTATGCACTCTGTATTGTCGTGGCTCCTTGCGTCGGCCGCCCTGTGTCTCCTCTCGCTTCATCCTTCGTCACGGAGATACCCAAATTAGAGTATAGGTACAACAGATCAAGACTGGTCGCTGGGCCGAATTCCTTCTGTACAGTAATCCAATCCAATGGTTACAAAGTTACACCATGCAGAAACTGTGGATGGAAACTGCAATGGAAACAAGTGGGGGAAAAATTAAACATTCAAATATACCGTGGAAAATGTCAACTCAAAACGTAACATAATTTGAAAACTGGTGATTTGTGATGGGACTATTTTCTTTAAAATTTCAAGTCACTCAAACGACTCCGCCATCTTGCAGTTCTTACCACTAACTGGGTTGAGTAACTAGAGTGACAATTCTACTGCCACCTATTGAGGAAAGATGATATTACTTTCTCCCAGATATTGAACCTTGTAGCACGGTAAAAACAGTTTCTATGACGGTTCAAAATGTGTTTACATTTTTCTGACGCGTCCTATATTATGTTGAAGATTATTTGAATAGATAATTATTCTGCTAATGATCGTATAGCTCTGTAAAATACTACTCTACTGCTTTAAAGACAAAACATGGCATACGTGTATTACCTTAGATTTAATCGCAGCTTTTCAATGGTTATAGGTGTATTTAATGTATTGAAAATGCTAAAGTTTAAACTGGCAAACTTTGCATACGGTGCAAATCAATTACAAAATGAGATGCACAGGTTATAAATGTAAATGATAATCTTAACTTTCATATTCGTAAATTCGCTGTATGTCGGTGCATCTCATTGGCTTTTCTACCGTTGACCTGACAGTTAACCTTTACACAAGGCAAAATTTACTGTCTAACTTATAATTCGAAATACTACCACATTTCATATAATATTTTAATTTTATGTAATGCACTTGCGTTTTCGTAACCTCACAAAATAAAAACTGAACAGCGAAATCATATAATATACGTTGACTTCCTCTCTGACTTCGGTCACGTAAAAATAATACAGTAAAATTTGTTCCTTATTTTGTTTTGACTATTTTTGCTTCCTTGGGATATTTATATACGTTGGCTACTGAGGGTAAGCAAGCTTATACTGATATTACTTAAACTGCATCATTTCTTTCAAATGAGAAATTCTCTATAAATACTGACGATGTAGTCCAAATGCAACAAGGTGAAAGTAACTCATCTGCATTAACCAGAAATCGCTGCAAACTGCGGTATTCATGGTTCTCTATCAGAGATTTTCGTAGTATTTTTATGCATTTTATTTTACATATTTTTGTCTTTATGTTGTTTTAATTAACTATGTGTAATTCTTCTTAAATTCTGAACAAAAATTCTAAATGTTGTTGGGACACACCGTCAAACTACGGGCAACTGAAGGTAAGTAATCACAATCATATCAGTGTAAATTTATACAGAGTAACAACATAAAATCATGGGGTGCGGATTTTAGGTCCCGGGTATGGGGCCGGTGCCCACTCAGCATCGTGACGAAATTGAGGAGCTTGCGCTAGATAAGCGGCCCTGGTCAAGAAAACCAACATTCCAGCTGGGGATGTCGGAATGCTAACCGCATCTCCTCCCCGTATGGGTTGGATGATCGCCCAGCTCTGCCTTGCCTAAGTGGGCGTGAGGCCGACAGTCGGGTTGGTAGGCGTTGGCCCTCTTAAGGGTTGTCACGCTAATGGTTAACTTTAACCACATAAAATACATTATAACATTTTAAGGATCCTGGGATGTCATCAGTAAGCTAAATAAGCTAAAGCATGACACTATTATAAATTCTAGCTATGCAACAGTTACTGAATGGATGGTAATCAATTTAATTGGTTATACTTTATGGTTCTCAAAATAATTATTGTAAAATAATTAGTTATCACTTGCTTAAAGTTGTGCTTAAGGGATAAACTCATTCATAACAAAAAATGTAACTTGTATTTCACAGTCACTTTCCTTCTGTTCAGCAGTGTTTATGCAATGCCTTTTTCCTTTCTATTGGCCTAAGAGATTAAATTAAATTTTCGTTTAAATTTGTTAAGTAATAAGCTTTAAATGTCTTCAAAGTACGGCAAGAAACTCAGCAGCTGTAGTGTAAAAGTTGTTGATTAAATTAATTAAATCTTCAAACCACGGCCAACGCCAGTGTACAATATAATCATATATTTCATTTACATACGAGGAGGTGTCATAGTCACCCGGTAATTTTTATACTAGAGTGATGACAACTTTTCAGTGTCATCATTGATCCCTTGGGACTTAATGTTGGTAGTTTAAGTGATTTGAGTTCGTTTGTTTTATACAGTGAGTGCCAGAAGTGACTGAGGTGTAAGATGGAGAAAATTGAGGCTCCTAGTGTGATCAAGTTCCTGCATTTGAAGATCAAAACTGCCCGAAAAATCCATGATGAGATGACGTCTGTTTATGGAAATGATTGCCCATCGTATGACACTATTGTGAGGTGTAAAAGGAATTTTCAAACTGGTCACATGTCCCTGACAGATGAGCCAAGAGCTGGTAGACCGTCAATGACAGACGATGCTGTCACAGTGAAGAAAGTGAATTGTTTAATACTGGAAGACAGACGAGCAACAATCCAAATGATCATGAATGAGACATATCTTAGTTATGGTAGTGTGTGGAAAATTATTTATGACGAACTGCACAAGTCTAGGGTGTCTGCACGGTGGCTTCCACGTTTGCTAACCTCTCTCCAAAAGCAAACACAGCGTGACCTTTCAACAAAGATGTTGATGCTGTTGGAACAGGATAAAGATGGCTTTTTTATCGTATGGTAACCATGGATGAATCCTGGATCTATCAGTATGATCCAGAGGAAAAAAATCATGAGTATGGAATGGAAACATGCCGATTCCACCCCTCCCAAATAGGCAAAGGTGCAAAAGTCAGCTGGGAAGGTCATGCTTTCAGTTTTCTGGGACTGTCTTGGAGTCATCCTTACAGATTATCTTACCAAGGGTCAAACCATCACTGGCAGATACTACTGAAATCTTCTGGACAAGTTACGAGCAGCTCTGATTAAGAAGCGACGCGGTATGCTCTCCAAAGGTGTTTCATACTTCTGGCTGACAATGCACCAGTTCATTCACCTCAAATTGCAGTTGACAAAAGAAGGGAATATAGCTTTGAGACCTTACAACATCCGCCTTATTCGCCCGATCTCGCACCAAGTGACTTTTTCTTGTTCCCGGAAATGAAGAATCCGTTGCGTGGCCACCGATTTGACAACACAAATGACGTCATTAATGAGGTGGAAGAGTGGTTTAAAGCGAATTCTGCAAACTTCTACAATCAAGATATTCGGTCAAGAAACGCTGGTGAAAATGTGTAAATCTGCATGGCGACTACGTACAGAAGAACTAAGAAGCACATTTCAACACAAACTCTCTATCACATTTTAAAGGGTGGTAATTAAAACTTTGCAACTCCCCCTCGTACACCCCGTAGGGGAGGGGATCCGTCCCCTTCAGCTGCCGTGGTGCGGGCGCTGCGGACCCCTAGCACTCGTGGTACCTCTGACGTTACTAGAGGACCCTCGGGCCGAACATTCGAGCCCCTCCCTGATAGGGAGCTGTTCGGATTGGGTTGGACTCGAGGGGGCAGTGGTTCCCGATTTCCGTGGGTGATCGGGTATGTCTCCGGAAGGGGTTGAGGGAAGCCATTAATATTCCCGCGTGCTAGATCACCAGGCGGTCCCGCCGAGGTCATATCGGTAGCCTTCCTATTTTAGAGTTGGCGCGCGTAAGTGGCGTATCCACTTCCATCCCGTCTTGAATCCTCAGGACCAGATTGGGGGGGTGGCCTTGTTAGGCTCTAGGTCTTGCCCTATGGAAAGCCCCACGGAGGCGCCAGGCGCCCTTTTGGGACAGCTCGGTAACTCCCTGGTTGAGGGAGGCCCGGGTCCTTGGTCCTACGGGTCCAGGACTAATGTAAGTAGAACCTCTGGCATTAACCCCCTCGTACAATAGCAAACCTGCACAGGGTGGTCCAAAAGTCTCGATCCATCTCCATTAAATTGACATTTTCTTCGTTGTGTTTCAGGTGCCTTAGAGCAACAGTGCAACGCTGGAGGGAAGATTGAACTGCAATCCACAATTCAGATCCTGAAGAAGGCCATGGAGTATACGATGGCTGACAGCTCGACTTTCATTAACTTGACTTGGCTGATCACCCGCGAAGCCTTGATTAATAACGCTCGCCGTGAAAGCTCTCATACTCTACAACTTAGTAGCTTATTAATATATGTGAAATATAAAAGGCAGTAAAAATGTATACCTGGGCCGTGTTTTGTGAGGTTTATTACTCTTAATCATAATTACATGGTACGTAATTATCAGCCAGACTAACATTTGTGTTTGTCATTTGTTGTGGCCAATATATATTTAAATATATAAGCAATTGTTTTTTAATTCTTTCACGTTTGTTTGCTTTAGATACTGTGGACAAAAACAACTTTAAATCAAAACATGGCATAGGTGAAAGTTCAGCAACGTTTTTCTTTGCCTGAGAAGAGAATCTTTAAGGCTAGCGTCTTCTGCGAAGAGATCAATAATGCAAATATTGCCTTTACGAGGATCCTGTCCCTAAGAAGAAAAACTGGGCCAGAGATTTCAACCCATGCTCCGAGATTCATACTTATAACAGCAAAGAAGGCATTTCGGTTGACATTTGCGATGGTAAAAAATTCATGAAGAACAGGAAACATTCTTCCTCAAAGCATTACTTCGAGATTCTTTCCACGTGTATTCATTTTATTGCTGACAGTGATATATTTTCAATAATATACCAGGAAAACTGGCTCACTCCATTTAGGAAATATGGAGGTTACTTACTAACTCATGACACTCGTTTTTTACGTGTTTCGTGGTTTCCAAAATATGCACTCCAAAGGACGTAGTAAACTTTTACATGATTATTATTAAGATTATTATATGATTATTTTTATTTGTTCCACTTTATACCCCGCCTTTAACTGCTATGGTCATATCGGCGGCCGTTCTCCTTTGGAACATACCGAAGGTGTTAACTAGTATTACATCACGCACACATTGGCATTCTCATTGACTTCCAGACTCTGGGGAAGATGAGGAATTACCTTGGTCGGAGAAAAATCCCCCACCCCCACCGCCGAGAATCGAACCGGGTGGAGGATCGAAGCCT
Source organism: Mantis religiosa (assembly GCA_030765055.1). Classification (NCBI taxonomy): domain Eukaryota; kingdom Metazoa; phylum Arthropoda; class Insecta; order Mantodea; family Mantidae; genus Mantis; species Mantis religiosa. The sequence goes on from CM060950.1 coordinate 34,734,249, forward strand.
CCCGGACCCAGGTAAGCTTAGCAGGTAACAACTCCAAGCCTCCCGCGAGCTTAGCAGGTAACAACCCCCAAGCCTCCCGCGAAACAGATGTAATTAGCCACCAGCAGTTAACGTGTTTTTGTGACGAGACTAAAATTAAGGTGAATAGGACAGAAAGGAAAATTCAACTTCGGAACGGTTACACTTACGGATTCCTGAAGTGTTTAAAATGTCAGGTAGCGTGATGGACGTGCAATGTTAAAAGTTGCAAAAGTTGTATTAAAACCTTTTCCATTTAAGAAATAGATGTCCTGGATATTCAAGAGGACTATAACCACGAACACCACCTAGTGCCAAAATTCAGAGAGAGAAAGTACTTCGTAATTTAAATAGAAAAACTACAGAAGATATATGTGAAAGGTCATCAAGACTAATATACTAGCAACTGATAAGAGAAAACAGGGTAGAAGTAACCACTGGAATCGTCCACAGTGAATTCATATACAAAGCTAGGCGGAAAATTCTGCCAAAATTACTCACGAGTATAGAGGAGGTTCATGATGTTCTGAACACATTAAATGTGAACACTGTAGATGGAGCCGAGTTTTTGCTACACAACGATGCTGCGAAGAAAGTTGTAATAGTTTGTGAATCCGGAAACCTTACAGTACTCGGTCAGTGTGACCCAATATATGTTGATGGAACTTTCAAGTATTCCACAAGGTTTATTTGCCAGCTATTTATACTCCATGGGCTCTTTGATGGAAATTATATTCCAATTGTGTTTTCTTTGTTGAAGGACAAGAAAACTTCATCATATCAGCATCTGTTTTCAACAGTTGTTGATAAATGTAAAATAAGCTAGGTCTGAATTCCTCTCCATCAATTTGAAGAAAGCATAATGAATGCTGGAAGAGAAGTGTGGACTGATGTTAAAATACAAGGATGTAAATTTCATTTAACACAAAGCTGGTGGCGAAAGATACAAACCTTGGGTCTTGCACATGACTACTATTCCAGAAATGAGATCCGAAAATTTCTGAACTACAGATATGCTTTGCCAATGCTGGATCCTGATATAGTTGGTGACTCCTTTGGTGAAGACTTCATGGCAGTGATGCCTATCTCGGAAAACCTACAGATGTTTTGCGAGTAATTACTGGAAATTTACATCGACGAAAATGCACTTTTTCCTCCTTACATGTGGGCAGAACTAAGTTGCAATAGTCAGAACTACCAACGCTTGCGAAAGTTTCTATAAAAATGCAACAGTCAGTTTTAGTCTTGCAGCCCAGATCTGTATAGATATATTAAGTACTGAAGCAAGTTCAGCTGGATACTAAAACTGCAACTAATTCCTCAACAAATAAAAAGGGAAAGATCTTATCCACACTTGAAAATCATGATGCAGCAAGTAGAAAATTTCAAAGCTGCAAAATTATTCAAAAATAGAATACGTGAAGTCCATTTCTTATAAAACCATACCTGGAAATGAAATCTAAAATGAGTGAGTGAGTGTGTGGTGTTTTAGGGCCCGTCGACAACAAGGTCATTCGGGCCCGAAGTCAACACTAAAACCTAAAAGCTATAAAAATTTAGTTAAAAGGGTAAAATACAATAAAAACACTCATATGTTAAAAGGACATTAAAAACCGATCTAAAGACTAATAATTTAAAATCTCTAAAAGCAATAGATATAAAACACAAGTCATACTTCTTTATTATAATCGATTTTAAAAATAAACCGCAGTGCCTTATCCACGGCCACTGGGTCGTCACCTAAAACACCGGGCAAGTTAGCTGCCAAGCCCAAAGACTGGCGAACGCGGGCATACTTCGTGCAATCCAGTAATACATGCCGCACAGTGAGGCGTACTGAACACGGAGCACACACAGGGGCCGGTTCCCCTCTTAATAGATGGCCATGCGTGACTCGTGTGTGCCCAATTCTCAGCCGGGTGAGTATCACCTCGGCTCGCCGGTTATCCCTGCTGGAAGTTAGCCAGGGTTGTACGCTCTCCTTTATTGCCCGGAGTTGTGTGCCTTCCAAAGCTGTCCAGGATTGCTGCCAAGCAGATAGGAGCTGGCGACGGAAAAAACGTTGCACATCCTGGTATGGCACCGTAGTTGTTAAACTCCGGGGCAAACGGCAAGCGGACTTAGCAGCCGCGTCCGCCTCCTCGTTCCCGGAAATGCCCACATGACCTGGGGTCCAAGTAAAAACAAAATGGTATCCGCGACTGAGCATTTGCGAGATCTGGGCCTGTATTTTTAAAACAAGGGAGTGAGCGGCAGTGTGCTGTTGCAAGGCCTGAAGAGCACTTAGAGAGTCAGTGCAAACAATAAAAGAGCCAGGAGCTAACTTGCAAATAAAAAGGAGCAAATAAAAGATGGCATACAGCTCTGCTGAGAAGACCGAAGTGAAGTCCAGAAGTCGAAATTTATGAGCCTCACCGTTAATGAAAAACGCGCAACCCGTTGTGCTACCTAGCTGAGAACCGTCCGTAAAGACCGGAACATATTTAGGGTAACGGCCCAGTAGTTCGGCAAAAAGTTGTTGGAACACCGAATGTGGAGTAGCGAGTTTAGAGTTGCTGGAAAGAGCGAGATCGAACTGCGCACGATCCAGTTGCCAAGCAGGATAAGGGCTGATGGACGACCTCTCCACGCGAGGCATTCGGAGGCCATGGGAATGTAGGAGATCCCGAAATCTTATTCCCATGGGGCTTGTCCGAGAACCAGGGCGCATATAACGGTGGACTAAATCTGGACACAGAACTGGTTTAAAACAAGGATGATTGGGATAACTTGCCAACTTCGAGACGTATGAGCAGAGTAACAGCGAGCGACGAATATGGAGTGGAGGTTCCCCTGAGTCTGCATATAGACAGTCGACTCGACTGGTGCGGAAAGCTCCTGTGGCAAGGCGGATGCCAGTATGATTCACGGTGTCTAAAAGGCGAAGTTTAGAGGTGGTCGCTGCGCCATAAATAAAACTGCCATAGTCCAGCTTGGACCGAACCAGAGAGCGGTACAGCCTCAACATTACCGTGCGATCGCCCCCCCCCCCAAGATGCTCCAGATAATACCTTCAGCACCCAAAGAGAACGATCGCAAGAGGCTCGAGGGTGACGAATGTGGTGCCCCCAATTGAGTTGTCGGTCCAAGTAGAGGCCCAAGAACTTCAGGTGCGAGACAAATGGCAGGGGTGCGCCGTTCAAATGGATATCAGGAGGCGGGTGAATACCTCGTAGGCGGTTAAAGTGGATACACTGCGTCTTCGCAGCTGAAAAACGGAAGCCGGTTTGAAGCGCCCAAGCTGCTAGCTGTGTAATGGTCAGCTGCAGTTGGCGCTCAATGTGATCTATGTTGGCAGACCTATAATAAACTGCGAAGTCGTCAACATAGAGGGATGATGGAATTCCACTTCGAACGGCACTAGTGATGCCGTTAATCGCTACGGCAAAAAGGGTGACGCTCAAAATTGACCCTTGAGGTACGCCGTTCTCCTGTATCCGCTCCCGTGATATCGTGTTTCCTATGCGAACCCGAAAACGGCGAAGTTTTAAAAAGTTGCATAAGAATTCGGGTAGATGACCACGCATACCGTAACCATGTAGGTTACGGAGTATGCCGTACCGCCAGGTGGTGTCATAAGCCTTCTCCAGGTCGAGGAACACGCCCACGGCGTGCTGTTTCAGTAGAAACGCATCGGAAATATACCCCTCAAGGCGTGTTAGATTATCGACACTTGAGCGATGGCGACGAAAACCGCATTGCAAGTTGGACAGATGGTTATGTTTTTCTAGCCACCAATTTAACCGAGCGTTTATCATTCGCTCGAAGGTCTTACAGATGACACTCGTCAGGCAAATGGGGCGGTAGCTAGATGGTAGCGTGCGGTCCTTTCCGGGTCGAGGGATGGGGATGACAATACCCTCTCGCCAGGAGGAAGGGAAAACCCGCTCATGCCAAATGCGGTTATAGATGTTTAAAGGGAAACATAGCGCCTCAGATGGAAGATGTAGCAGCATCTGTCGGTGTACGTCATCGGGACCTGGAGAAGAATCCTTTGCTAACGCCAGAGAATGGGCGAGCTCGGCTGCGGTAAAAGGTTGGTTGTACGGCTCGGTGCAGTCACTATTAAAATTGAGTGGTACCCGCTCCGCCTTTTCCTTAATAGGCAGGAAGAGAGCGTCATAGCGGGCAGTTTGGCTCGTGGCAGCAAATGTGGCAGCTAGGGCTTCAGCTATGTCCTGCTCGGTGGTGCACATGGAACCGTTGATGGCCAGGCCGGGAATTACCGTCCGGCGATACTTGCCATACATCCGCCGAACTGCTGACCATACTTGTTGGGTAGAGCTGCGCCGGGAAAGCGAAGACACAGAGGCTTACCAAGATTTACGCTTTGCGTTGCGCAGTATAAAGCGTGCCCTAGCGCGAGAACGTTTGAAGGCGACGAAGTTCCCTTCCGTCGGGTGCCGCTGAAAAATGCGCAAAGCGCGTTTGCGTGCTTTGACAGCCAAACTGCATTCCTCAGACCACCACGGTACAGGGATACGACGTGGTGTAGGTGAACCTCGAGGAATGCTGGATTCTGCTGCGAGCAGGATCGAGCAAGTAAAATATTCGACCATTTCATCAATGGTGGCGAAACCATCGTCGATGAGGTGTATGAGGGATTGGAATTTTCCCCAGTTAGCTTTGGAAATAATCCAGCGAGGATGTCGAGAAGGTACACATTGGCGGCCAGAAAAATGAATGTTAATGGGGTAATGATCACTGCCAAAGAGGTCGGAAAGTACTGACCACTCAAGTAGTGGTACTAATGACGGACTGCAGAAAGAAAGGTCTAGTACGGAATGTGTACCATAAGCGGATGATAGGAATGTCGGGTCACCAGTATTTAGCAGAAGCAGGTCAGACTTATCGAAGACGTCTACGAGGAGGCATCCACGGGCGTCATCAGTGTCTGATCCCCAGAGCGTGTGCTTGGCATTCAAATCTCCCACAAGGAGTAGTGGTGAGGGGAGCTGAGCCAATAGAGCTAGAAGATCACGCTCTGGAACTATACTGAGCGGTGGCAGGTACATGTTACAGATGGTAAAACTGATGCTCTCCAGCTGTATCCGAACGGCCACAGCTTGCAATGGTGTGGTGAGAGGAACGTTGGCGGCTGAGATGTTAGGTGCCACTAAGGTAGCAACGCCACCGCTTGCACGCATACCTGCAAGAGAGTCGCTTCTAAATGCAGAAAAAGAGTGAAGGTGTAACGAGTGATTGGGATGTAAGTGGGTTTCCTGGAGGCAAATAATTGACGGTAACCGTTGAGAAACTAAATGTTGTAGGTCTTGAGCACGAGCTCGAAAACCATTGACATTCCACTGGATTATTTCCATAAAGAGTTTTTAATGGGCCGTTTTAACCTTTTTTTTTACCTTGGCTGACTTGGGCCCTACGATTCGAAAATCGTTAGCCTCCTGTGACTCCGCTGATGATCGGGAGTCAGAACTCCTACGGCTCGTAGAACGAGACCGGGATCTAATAGAAGGCGAGCGACTTCGCGATCTATGTTGTGGTCGGGATCGGTTTTTCACATTTACTACGGGATGGTTGTTACCCGCTGAGGGCTTGGTAGCTGGAGTCTGTACGGTTGAAGCGGAGGTAGTGCTGGTTGATATACAAACAGTCTGAGACGTAGGTTTAACGGTTAGAAAGTCAGTCTGCGTGGATGCGTGGGCGACAGGGACGTGTTGAACAGCAACAGTGGTATTAGGAGTACGGCGAGCTGCTAATGCATATCCAGTATTAGTGGTAGCAGGCTTCAGTTGTTCGAAGCGCCGTCGTGCCTCTGGAAAAGTCAGGCGTTCCTTTACACGTAGCTCCTGAATACTTTTTTCATCCATGAATCTAGGGCACTGTCGCGAGCTGGAGGGATGACTACCGCCACAGTTCACGCAACAAGGTGTTCGACTGCAGTTAGGATCGTCGTGTTTCGGTAGGCCACATTGCTCACAAAGAGCAGGATTGGTACATGTGACCTTAGTATGTTCGAACCGCTGACATTGGAAACAGCGCATGGGGTTCGGGACATACTGGCGGACGGTAGCACGTCATAGCCGCAATATATGTATTCGGGTAACTTCGTCCCAGCAAAAGTTAGAAATACCGTACGTAATGGGTACTCCTTGCCATCTTGTTTCCGTGTGAGCCGGTACGCCTGACAAACAAGCTGGTCAGAGAGGCAACTCACTATTTCTTCATTTGCAAGACCATCTAGGCTGGAGGTGGTGACTACTCCTCTGCAGGTGTTGAGTGTTTTGTGTGGGGCTACCCGGATCGAGTAGGAGCCCAACAAAGTCGCCTTTTGCAGTTTTCGAGATTGCTCTGCATTTGTGCTCTCCAATAGTAGGGTGTCGTCTCGGAGGCGCGCCGCATTCTTAACAGGGCCACTGATCTTATCTAATTCACGCTTTATGTAAAAAGGGCTGATATCCTTAAACGTTTTGCCATCACATGCCAAGGTCATCACTATATACGGGTCGATGAAAGAGGTTTTGCGCGGATGCATTTTGAATAGGACCCCCATCCGGAACCGTCGGCGTCAGCCTGCCATCCGGGGGTTAAACAAAGAAAGACAGCGAATCTTTATGGTCTGTGCCGTCATGGGGACCTCACCCATGACCGATCTCATTTGTACCTCAGAAAAGTTACCCTTCAATATCCACTGCTTGTCCGTATGGGTAAACCGTTCACCACGCACACCCCGGCTTTATGCCCCTACCACAGGAATAACCGCCTATGGCTCCCCACTTTAGGCCGCGCTGCGTATAATAGGCACACGCGGATTCAGGGGACTTGTGGTTGATTACACCGGGGTTTCGTCAGCGGTAACACGTCCGGTCCGTGATACTAACCCAACGGCAACACGGCCGTCGGGAGATTAACACAGACCGGGCCCTCGAGGAGCTACGTGGGTGTACTTGACGGTGTGGACGGGCTCCGCACCTAAGGCTACACATAGGGGCAGTGCGAAGGGTCCGCTCAACCTTCACTTTTGAGACCTCCGGAGAGCACACATGTCGGAAGCCGCGCTGAAAACCGTGGGACAGAACCACGGAGATAGGAGAGATGCAGGTGAGACAGGAGTTATAAACCTAAGACCTTAAGTGCTAATAATTATAATAAAAACTAGAAGGGGAAGAAGGTGATGCATACTGATCAGCAGTAGCAGAGCGTGGCACAGTTGATGGAGGTGACGGGGATGAAATGAGGGTGAGTGGCTAGGTACCCAGGGATCACCAATCCCGTACCTACCGTAGTAGGTCCCTGGGGAAAAATACCAGAGCCTCTTCTGCCAGTTTTCGGGGTTACTGATGGGCCTTCTCGGCAGCCGTAGCGGTCCTGGGGTACACCAAGTCCCCACCGTACATCACCCCATCAGTCAGTCCCCTACTTCCTGTTGCCCACCCCTCGGGACGAGGACCGCAGAGGTTGGATTTTGAGGGGCGTCTAAAATGAAAAATGCCGTTTATTTTAAAGACGAAAGATACATATTACTGTATGATATAGGTTTAGAATGTCAAAATAACGAAGCATTTATGTAAATGCAGATCTATTGTGAGTAAATTACAGAAAACAAATAATGAAGAAGCTGATAAATGTGTGCGAGCCAGTTCGCCTCCTCGTGGTGCACTCTGGGTAACGCTACACGAACTGGAACAACAAACACTAATTTAAATTTAAGCATTAGATGTTCAATTTCTTTTGGTACTAGAGCCGTGTTTGTTATTAATCATAAACGCATAAAAGTAACATATTCAACTAGAAGTACGTAATGTTTCATCAAATATTATAAACACCAAACTGAAAATGTACTTGTTTCGACCGGGAGACTTTGGGCCTATGTAATTAGGGACTGAAATGGGAGGATTGGGGGCTATGTAAGTAAGGGACCTTAAAGGCCCCGGGAGGCTATGGGGCTATTTTTCTGACCGCGGTAGGCTTCGGTCCTGCACCCATCGAAGCCGGGACCCCTAGCACGGTAGGCAAGTGCTCTACCGACTGAGCTACAGGGCCAGCCGATGATGATATTTATTATCATTATCATTACCAGTATCAGTATCAATATCACTGTCACTGTCACTGTCAGTATCATTCTCATTCTCATCATCATTATCATTATTATTATTATTATAATAATAATAATAATTATTATTATTATTATTATTATTATTATTATTATTATTATTATTATTATTATTATTATTATTATTATTATTATTATTATTATTATTATTATTATTATTATTATTATTATTATTATTATTATTATTATTATTATTATTATTATTATTATTATTATTATTATTATTATTATTATTATTATTATTATTATTATTATTATTATTATTATTATTATTATTATTATTATTATTATTATTATTATTATTATTATTATTATTATTGTTATTGTTATTGTTATTGTTATTGTTATTGTTATTGTTATTGTTATTGTTATTGTTATTGTTATTGTTATTGTTATTGTTATTGTTATTGTTATTATTATTATTATTATTATTATTATTATTATTATTATTATTATTATTATTATTATTATTATTATTATTATTATTATTATTATTATTATTATTATTATTATTATTATTATTATTATTATTATTATTATTATTATTATTATTATTATTATTATTATTATTATTATTATTATTATTATTATTATTATTATTATTATTATTATTATTATTATTATTATTATTATTATTATTATTATTATTATTATTATTATTATTATTATTATTATTATTATTATTATTATTATTATTATTATTATTATTATTATTATTATTATTATTATTATTATTATTATTATTATTATTATTATTATTATTATTATTATTATTATTATTATTATTATTATTATTATTATTATTATTATTATTATTATTATTATTATTATTATTATTATTATTATTATTATTATTATTATTATTATTATTATTATTATTATTATTATTATTATTATTATTATTATTATTATTATTATTATTATTATTATTATTATTATTATTATTATTATTATTATTATTATTATTATTATTATTATTATTATTATTATTATTATTATTATTATTATTATTATTAATCAGTAAGAACGCTTAAACGGTAAGTGAAGTCACACTTTTAAAACTTGCTTTTCCTGTGGTTTATTTCTTAGTCTTAAGATTAGCTAAGGTGAAGGCGTTCATCACTACATTAACCCGTTAACAGACTTCAAAATAATCTGAGGTTCTCAAATGTTTGCTATTTAGACGGAAAAATGCGTGAATCATTCGCTTCATCATTGTGTAATTTATTCTCCCATACCTTTAAGTTTCTAATCACTTCACGCGAGGAATTTTCATTTAAGTCAATTCATAATTCATAATCACCAGGCAAAAGACTCCATTTTTACCCCCAAGGAAATATACAAAAGCAGTTACAGAAAGGTGTATATTTAAAATAGCAGTAATATTGCAAATACCAGTAATACACGAATTCAAAGTCAATATTTATATTATTTCACGAATTACAGCACAACATATTTCTTATACATAATGTAACCGAGCGGGATAGCTCAAGCAGTTTCGCCTGTGGCCCACATTGGGGAGGTCTGGGTTCGATTCCTGCGGCCAACCTACCTGACCCATGGGATTTTTGGGAGGTTTCCCGGGTCACCAGGCAAATGCTGGGTAAGTTAATTACAGCTCCTGTATTTCCTCTCCATCCGTTCCAATTCCATTATCATTTCACATCATCTCTTATCTGGTGGTCTCTTTCACGGTAGAAGTGTCGACGAGTGTCGCAGCGCTGCATGGCAGGATGATATGCTCCTGGTAAACACTTCCTCCTCCGGTATGACGGCTTCTGGCCTCCGGGCCAACCTGGTGTGCGCTTTTCGTACCACGGCAGATGAAATACCGGTTGTTCTGGCCTCCCAGGGGAGTTTCCAACTGGTAAAGCGTAGGGAACCTGTCCTTTGCACTGACGTGACTCCTTGGGTAAGCCTCATCCTTTTTCAAGCCTCATCTTTCATCCCCAGGATGTCCCTCTTGGTCCATAGGTACAATAGGTCAAGACTGGCGGCAGTGCCAAATCCCCTCCGTAGTAATCCTAATACTATATATAATAGTTTGGCCATTTGAATAACAAAATTAAAAGGCCTTATAGAGCCTCAAATCTGTGACTTCGATATTCTAATTTATCTAGTAGTAAGCTACATCAGAATTTAAAGTTGCCGAGTGCTATGTTCATTGATTTATTTTTCGAAATTTTGTTATGGCAATAATGGCTGAACTGCCTCCACCCTTTCGCAGCTTTGGAATTATTATCGAATATTTTGATAAAATATAATTATATGAATGCTTTACATGCATTATACCAGCTAAGGTTTTAAAGATTAGTGAGATAAAATTCATGCTCGCAGTGTTCTTCCCACTTAGTCAGAGAAACAGCTAAAATGAAATAGAAATGATGGTGCAGTACCGTTAAAATATATTAATACGTAATTACGTAAGTATAACTTACATTTTGCATAATATTCTCAGCTCAGGAATAAATGAATTAATAAACAATATATTTTTGTCAGTTGGTTTGAAGCATTGAGTTTACTGTTCGTAATCCTTATTTTCAAAGGTCTACAGCATGGCCGAGATTATCCATGGCTCCTTATCATCAATGAATGAATTATTTTACAAGAAACAGCAATCACAATTTTTTTAATTTACGTTCACCAACGTTAAGTCGTATCGGATGATGATATCAAATAGGTGAAATGATGCTCAAACGAATCCAGGGCTTACAGGTAAAGGAAATCCCTGGAGAGAAACCTTATCCAGATAACTCATACTGGCCAAGATTCGAACTCGAGACCTCTTGAACGTGAGGGAGACACGTTATCACCTACGCTACAGAGTTGAACAAAAATAAATAAGAATTACCTTTCCGGCACAAAGGCAATGTTTGCATGCACTACTATGAAACTTGGGATTACATAAATACGTAAATACGGGGTAGTGAATCCACAAAGGTATTTGCTTTCTCCTTCACATTTACAAAGTATAGTAAAATGATGTTTGAAGAAATTATTCGTGAAATCAAAAAGTAAATGCTTCATACATCTTTACAGACCTCTTCGATTATTCTTCACTGTTTTACAGAATAATTTAACTTACATAGACACTCTCGCAATTTCACCATTTTCAGTTTCAACATTTCATTTTGGCAATTGTGTCTTAAGTGACCGCATCTACTGTCTAATTCGTTTAGTGCTTGCTCTTTCGACAGTGTCCAGGACGTCGAAATGCAGGATGATGTGTTTAGTAAATTTATTACAACATTGGACTATCTCTATTTTTTAGTTTCAAATATAAGCTACAGATTACAGCGTGCTGGACCGTAAATACATAGCACAATAAAATTCCTGGCGAAAATGTCTGCCATTTGTTATATAACATTTTAGATGCATCTCATCCAAAAGCTTTAAAACTTGCTTTTACATTATAGCTATGAGTGAGTACACGTGACTTTTCAATAAATCCCAGAGGGTGATATGAGGTTTAGCGGATATGGTGGCTAAATATTTGGACAATACCAAGGCATCAGTATGGCACCAATAGTTGCCGCATGTGTTACTCAAATAATCGTGGAGTCTCCTGTTCTGTGAGATGATACACCATCACATTGAAGCTGAATATCCATGCATTATTGGATATGTGATGCGTAGATATTGCATATCACAGTGTACTTCATTGAGCTATAAATGGCATTTTGCTTATTTCACTTTTTGCTCAAAACTTTTGTTTATGCAGTATAAATGAAAACGTCTTTTCTAAAATACACATTTACAAATTATAGTACATAAACTGTACTAATTTCTAATGCATTATATTTTAGTTTCTGCTTTCAAACGGAGAAGTCCCAAATTCTTAATTTTTTAATGCAGAAAGTTTCCACGCACCTAGCAAACTTAGCTCGCCAGTTTGGAGTTCATCTGATCAGCCAACAATTACTCACAATGTAGTCCGTAATCTAAGTCCCCATAAAAGTCAACATGTGTTTCAAGACATGTTTTCGGCTTAGATGTACTTATTTCAATATCAGTCCTCTCTTTCTGAATTAATCTTAATGACTGAATGTAATGCCAGAATGAACGTTCAATGATGTTTATTGGATGGAACACAAATTTGTTTCAATTTAATTATAAATCTTATATGATAGAGATTTGGTATCTTAAGCGTTTACGACACGAGTAGGCAAATTAGACACATAAGCGTACTCTAATAGCGAATAGGTCTAGATGATAGATATGATTAGCTTTTTTAAATATTTACTTCCCTTCCGTTTCACATATCATATCATTACATTCGCTCTCCCATCACATATTGATAATATAAAACATACCCTTAAAATTTATATTTAAAAGTGAACATTTAAGTTAATACGCAATATAATAATACGCAAATCTTTGTACAGTTTTTTTTATAAATCTGTGACCTTCTCAACAAAATTTACACAGCAGGACTTAAGAGGAAATTTTGTGAAATTAATATCTTCTCCCTTCAATAGAACTAACAACGTTCTTAGACCAACGATGCAAAGAAATGTATATCTTTCGGGATATATATGTACTACTGGAACGTGGGTTGTTATAATGCAAGATTATTTGAGAGTTTAGAATCGCATTAAATGATTACCATCGCCTTGAATGTGCGGTTATGTTCTCTAAACCTTGCCGAAGCAGAAGTTTGGGAAATTATTCTACAGTGTAACTTAACTTGCAGAAGTATCTTTAAAACGACATTCCATCTTAATCAACTAGCACTCAATAGGGAATTATATCACAGGAAAACCTCATTACAAACATCTAAATTCGTGCACTACGTTGACGAAACTATGTACCTTGAAGTCCGCTCGGAGTGCTTTTCTAATTAGCTGAGAGGATTACCTAGTGGATAAAGGCACAATATGCTGCTGCTGTCCTTGCTTCCCACGTAGATCACGCGGCTAATACCCACACCGGAATTCTAGAAGCGCAAAGAAAACATGGAAAATGATGACGCCTCTTAAAGCTGACCCTTACTCTACGATATACGTAAATTTGCAACGGTGAAGTGGAACAACATAAAACATTAAAATGTTTGTATTAAATTTAACTAATTAAACACTACAGATAAAAACTCTGGTAATTAGACCAGTTTATGAGTCAATAAAGACAAATATAGATCGAAGTCCCATTGGAAATAATTACATATTACTTCATATTGTCAATATGTGTTGAGAAAACAGTTACATAGGAAACCTGACGATCAAAACTGCAACTAGGGAGTTCGAAGTTGAGAAAAGAAATGTTAAAGGAAATTGGGTCCAAAGACAAGATCAGTTTTATCAATTTTTGGGTGTCCATTTTATGTTTAGGTTAGTAAACGGCAGTGACTGTAGTTTTCGTCGTGTAAAATAACGTGAATCCTGGTGTAGAGGGAGGGCTGCTCCGATAATGAAGAAGTTGAGGCCTCAAATGTTACGTGCTATTGATTAAATCGTATTGAGATGAAGAACTTTAGGTGAGTGGGTGCTCTGATCCTGATTCTCTCGAAGCAAGCCATCCAGTGTTACCAGCTTGGCTCTCAGATGAGAAACTTGAATGTGTAAGTCCAGGCGTTTTTCCTGCTGGGAAGTAGCTGTGTTGTGCCTGAGCTTTTTTGGAGGTATACTTTTCGGCGCTTTACTAATGCAACTACACTGTGAGCAAAGAATGTTGCTGGTGAGCTGCCTCATAAAGTGGACACGACCTACCTATAGGATGGAGAGGAAACTATATCTGCCTTCTGAACACTCGAAGAGGCACAATAATGGTAACTTCGTCTGAGATTACGTACTCTGCACTCAATGCTGAAAACCTGAGCGCCACGATAGTTGCACAGTGGTTACACTGAGCAGAATTCCTAGTGTGACAAAATGGCAATATGAAGTGTAGTTCATGTTTCACTAAAATCGTTACCCAATGCTAACTTACAACCACGTCCAGTGTTTACAAATTTAAATTGAATCTAATTTTACAAATACACAAATTTTAACATAGCACTGTCCTTTTATATTTCTGCTGGTAGTTCCTCGACGCACACATAACGCTTCGCTCACACTCCCTTTTACAATATTCTGCTTGCCGACTCTGACATAACACTGCGATATTCACAGCTAGCAACTGCTCCTCTGCGCTGCACACTCTGCCTACAGAATCATCAGTACTTAGCTGAACTGTACTGCACTCCTTGCAGGCTGACTCACAACGACTCATCTCTCACGACTGCACTAGGCTGACTTTCGCAACTCCTTCTGTACCCTGACGGTCAGTGGAAGTGGAATCTTCCAGAGTTCCGGAAATCAAACGGACTGGAAGCATACAGCGTCCACAACAAGGGGACACGTACTTCCGGCTTCGTCACGCCAGCTAGTGGTTGTCCTTTAATATTCCATTTTTGCTCTTTTCGGTCGGCAGCAACAAATGTGGTGGAATGGGTTGAGTCATACCTAATTTCCCTAAAATTACTTTGCCAGTGGGAAGGAAATGATAGTTAACGGTACTTGGCACCCACGGAAAGATATAAGGAAAGAGACCTGGATATCACCAGATGGTATCAACAAGAACCAGATAAAACATGTTCTAATAGACAGGAGACATGCATCAGATGTTATGGATATAAGAAGCTGCAGAGGTGCTGATGGCGATTCGCGCCATCATCTTGTTAGGATCAGGTATAGACAAAAAATAGATGGGGGCAAGAACGGAAAAGAAAAGAAGTGACACGCATAATTTTGAGGGACTAAAAACGAGGAACTATGAGATAAATGCAAGAAGAAGATGACTAAAATGTTAGTAACCAAAAGAGAATAGTGGGAGAAAGAAGAAATTCAAACCAAATGGGAGATTTTAAAAACAGCCATTAAGGAAGTTGCAGATGAAACCTTGGGGAAGAAAAAAAATATATAAAGAGATCAGAATGGTTTGGTGGAGAGTATTTGGTATTAATCCGAGAAAGAAATGAAGCCAGGAAAAGATGCTCAAAGGAAAACAAGATTAACAGAGGAGGACTATAGAGAAAAACGAGGAAATGCAGATAGGAAATGTAGATTAAAGAAAAGACTTTCTTAGAGAAAGAGAATTGAAGAATTGGACGAAATGAAAGACAGAAATGAAGTAAAGAACTACTGTGAAAGAACAAGAGATCTTAAAAGAGGATTCAAACCAAGAACGGTTTACTTTAAGGATAAGGATGGGAACCTCGTTGGGGAAAGAAACAAAATGCTGGAAAGGTGGCAAGGGCATTTCTACGAGTTACTCACCAAAAATGAAGAGGTTTATAGTGGAGAGAGAAACAGGAATGAGGAAAGGAAGTATCTGGAACAGGGCGAGGAAGTAGGACAGCCTGATATATTAGAAATCAGGAAGATAATCAAAGCATTCGGGAACCGCAGTTCTAAGTCCTAGTAAAAAGTTCTAAGGAAGCCGCAGGAGAAACAGAATAGAGTTGGAATTACTGAAATATGGAGGAGCACAATTGGAGAAGACTGTTTTTGAATTAATGTAATATGGACAAAGGAAGAAATGCCTGATGACTGGACAATGGGAACATCTGTCCAGTACATAAAAAGGGACACAAGACACAGTGTGGAAATTACCGTGGGTTTGTACTGCTAGATGGAATTTACAAGGTAATTGGCAAGATACTTGCCATACGACTGGAGCGATGGTTGGAAGAGATACTTGGGAATTACCAAGCAGGATTTAGGAAACGACGCTCTACATTGGGCCAGATTTTTATATTGCGACAAATACTGGAAACGTTCTATGAATATGGCTGACAGCTTCATCCACTGTGTGTAGATTTTAAACAGGCGTATGATAGCCTGGACAGAGTTAAAATGTGTCAGATAATAAGAGAGTGCGGAATACACGGAAACTGGTGAGACTGACAAGAATAATTATGGAATTGACAAGCTACGGGGTTAGAATGGAACAAGATTTATCTGATATGTTCACCGTAAAGTAGGGGTTGAGACAAGGAGATGTGTTATCCACACTGTTTAATTTATCACTGCAAAAAGTAATCTGACAATTACCCATAAACCCTGGATGAACTATTCTTTCCAGATCAGTACAAATAGTGGCATATGCTGACGATGTGGCAATTCTCGCAAGGAATATAAGAGTTCTTGAGGAAAGTTACGTAGTGTTGGAAGAGAAAGCACAGAATCTAGGATTGGTAATGAACGTCAGTAAAACCAAATATATGAAGATGGGAGTTGATGGGGATGTAAGAAGAAGAGAACCTAGTTAAATTACATGAGAAGGAATGTCAAAGAGTGGAAAAATTTAAATACATGGGTTCTATAGTAACTGTAGATAACAAAACATCAGTGGAAATTCAAGAAAGAATGGCAAGTGGAAACAGATGTTTTATACCTTGCAGAATACGTTTAAATCAAGAAACGTCAATTTAAATACTAAATATATATACAACTGCACTGAGACCAATAATGATGTATGGTTCAGAAAGCTGGGTGTTGACAACCAGAGAAGAACAGTGGCTATTACGGTGGGAAAGGAAGACTTTGAGAAATATATTTGGAGCGATAAGGGACTTGGACGGATAGAGAATGCGGACTAACTTGGAGTTAAAGTGCCTATTTGGACAACCAGATATAGTAGTGAAAATTAAACAAAGACGAAAAAGGCGGATTGGTCATGTGCAGAGAATGCCGGAAACCAGTGTAGTTAAGAAGATATTCATAGGAAAGTTTGATGGCAGAATAAGAAGAGGAAGATCCAGGAGAAGATGGGTAGATGATGTAAAAGATGACTTGAGAAAGTTGGGGGTTAAAGGCTGAAGAAGGAAAGCAGAGGACCGAGTAGAATAAAGGAGAATGGTTAGGGAGGCCAAGGGCCTACATGGCCTGTAGCGCTATCATCATCATCATCATCACCATCATGATCATTTTGTAGTTATTGACTATTAATCCATTTTCTGTTTAGTAAATATGTGGCTTTGATTTAATTTTTCACGATACGCCTGAATGAGGTATTTCCGTAATTAATAGTTGAATTTATCTTTGATCAACCTATGCATAGCTTTTATGCAGCTTTCAATGTAGGTCTCGTCAATAGGATTGAATAGCTTAAAAGAAAAGTACGCCAACCCACGTTACTGGCATTAGCTGATAAACACACAAAAACATGGTGAACCGGCTTTCAAGCGCTGGCCTAGTTTATACTCTCATCCGTTGTAGGTGTGAACGCATGCCTGACCGCAAATCAAAACAGAACTTTAAATCCTGAAGTCCTACGTTATTGCCAAACTGTGCAGATAATGTATTCATTAATGTTTAATTATCTCCTTTATTTTTCCAGATAGTTGAAATTGTTATGGAACTTTGTTATATGTCATATTTGGAACTCCCAGCTCGCGAGATCTGCGCACTCTTACACCTAACACCTGTATATTAAGTGGTGCAGCACGGCATTAGAGAATGCCACAGAACCAAGATTACCAATGGCTTAGTTGATAATCCGCAGAATATTACTGGCACAGTAATAAATTCAAAGCCCCTAGAAAGTTTCAAATCAATAAAACAATGTATTCTACTCATATACAGATGAACACAAGTCATCTTGATCTAATGGAGTTTAACTCGTAACAAAAATGTTCCATTAAGACATTTAAAGATATACAAAATTACAGAATTAATATATATATACGTATTTATCCTATTAGCTTGTTCTCCATGTTGCATTAGATAGAATTTCATATCTGCTTGCAATATTATTAATTTTATTATGAAGCCTAAAAGTTTCAATTCAAGTTAAAGGTTTTATAAAATTATACGACCATAAACGTTCAAATTTTAATAGAAACAACGTTACAAATACTGAGTATTTCTACAAAGCGTGATTATTATGACGTGATTATTCATATTTTGCTGACAAGTTAATTTTCCCTTACTTTACATGAATTCCAGAAAGGTTTCAATAGCTTTGCTTCCTTTTTTTAATTCCTTAGAAGTAGTTAAGGAGGTATGTCAATAATAACATCATATTTATAATGAATGCCTTCAATTATAGAAGACACATGTGGAGTTCTATTTTATGGCTGGACAAATATCATCGCACTAAGTATACCGAAGTGGTATTGCGTTAATATTGCCTCTGTAGCCGCCGGCAACAGCTAATAAATTGAAGAAAGTGTATCCAAATTTTACATTACTTTTTGTTCACAGAATAATGGAAAGTCCAACCGATTTCACTTTCAGATTTGAATTGCGTTAATTTGTGACTGACCCACCGGGACCGGTCGGTGATAGAAACCCCGAGACTGATCGTCTAACATTCTCCAGTTTGAAGCAGAAACCACAGGTTTCCGATAGAAGAATGTAAGAAAGGGATGATAAAACCATAGAAATTATTAATAAGAAATTGGGAATATATGATATAAGAAATAAAGTCAAAACGAAAATTGTTATAGGAATAACGTGTAAATGAAATAAATATAGGGAAAGAATTGCTTTAAGTTAGAACGGTCAGATGAGGCCGGATACGTAAACAATAGTACAATAGAGGACAAAATTCCTCTGCCAGTCCGGAGTCAGAAACAATGCCTGGGGGGTGGATCCGTGACTGCTGCACAGATGCAGGTGAATGGAAATATCCAATAAGGTAAAATCGTAGAAATAAATTCGCCCAATAAAATATAGCGTAAACCACGTGATAGGCGTGAAATAGAGAACAAATAAAAAAGAAGGTAAGAAGCCGAGAATAGGGCGAAGTGAAAAGCCTCACTCTGGTTTTTACAACGAAAGGGAGAAGACGTGATAGTTTAACATCTGATAGCGAGGTAGGAGTTCTATTTCAAACGTGGTATGGTTAAGTATTCTCGAAGAGGCAAGGCGACGCAACGAGAGTGATAGCAAGTGAGGACAACAGAGGAATCCGACAGGTAATATATGTGGGAATGTAAAATCCACAGGAATGAGAGAACGTAAGCTTTCACGTCCGGAGTCCATAATACAATTAATTAGTTCCGGGCTGTTTTGCCGTGGTCTGGCGAAACTCTCTGCAAGGAAACTTCGACCGCGCCACTGAGGATGTCTACCGCAGTTGTGGACGAAACGTTTGGACGTTCTTACGCCAACAGACCACGGCAAAACAGCCCGGAAATAATTAATTGTATTAATCCACAGGAATTTGAAGCAGGACTTTTCATTGCCTGGTGAGAACTTCTGGACCCTGAGAAAGATAGCTCCTGCTCACCGACACATAATCCTAAATAACCATCCTGCCATACCACACCTAAAGGCCTCCCCAAGAGGAACCCACACCAAGTTCTAAATAGCCCGTTATGTTGCTAGTGGCGCTCACCGGCAAACTCGAAGTGTACAGTTTCGTGTGAGATGTCAGTTACCTTGCGAGGCAACCGAGGCTTTAGTTATTTGTTTATAGCACGATTGTTGCCTGTGCAGTGAAACGGCAACTTGTATTTTAGTGTTAATTCTTCGCGTGTAACAGTAATAAAATATAACATAAAAGTAAGTAAATAAACCCTGGCGCTACAGCCCTAAGGGCACCAAGGCCTACCAACCCGACTGCCGACCTCACGCCCACTTACGCAAGGCAGAAGTGGGCGGTCGTCCAACCGATACGGGGAGGAGATTTAGTCAGCATCTGAACATCCCCGAGTCGGAACGTTGGTTTTGGTAACCAGGGCCGTTGACCTAGCGTAAGTAAGCTCCTCACTTTCCTCACCATGCTGAGTTGGTACTGGCCCTATACCCGGGACTTAAAATCCGCACCCCATGGATGGGATCGAACCCGAGCCGCTTTCCGTGGCTAGGGACCAAGGCATGCTGCCTTAGCCCGCTACGCCACGACGCAGGACGTGTATAGCAAATGATTTAATATTAAATAAGAAGAATGACATCACAATTTGCGGGTAAAAGTGAATGTATTTGTATGATCGAAGCCTTTTAAATCGGTCCTTGAGTTGGAGTTCTTTTGGTAAAAAAAATGTCACATAATTTCAAAAGGAAGAAGACCTCTGGATCTTAAACCTTTAAAAACTGAATCATACGATCGTATATTTCATTTTGATTATTCCTGCCACTTGAGCATCAGCAGAACAAACTTTTATAACGCTCCGCAGAATACGCTCTTATCTAAGAAACACTCAAACCCAAAATATATCTTCAACTCTTCCCTTTAATCAGCGGAAAAGGAGTTTTTTTAATACACTTAAAATGCAACAGCAAGCAACATTTGAAAAATCTGCCAGTGATGTTTTTTGGGAGAAGAATCGACGCAATGAACTGAAATAGAAATATACACTGTAAATAGGATAAATTGTAAATATATTTTAAATAAGGCATGTCATATATATGTGTGTGTGTGTGTTTTATGTTATGCAACAACTTATATAATATTAGCCTGGAAAACCTCGGAATTCGCTACAGTCGCTCCCCAGATTGAGTCTGAAGCAACCGGTAACACTTAAGAATAATCCACGCCACGCCCCTGCGTACCGAAGTATCGAGGACAAAGAACATACGCAACTGTGTACGCGAACAAGTGTTTGGTTGTGATTAAACTGCTCTAAGTTCAGACAACTGATACAATTTTTAATGGGTGGCGCACAGTTCCACGTTCACGCTACAGTTTGATACAATAATATGGGTAGCTCAGGGTTGAGCAATAAGGTTTCTCTAAGGGTATGCGTGAGTATGGATGAGAAGGATAGTTTTAATGACACTGGAATGTCCGTTTCAAACTGGTTTAATGACTGCTTCTTTTTATCATTACATTAAACTTGAAGTTGCCGACCAAGGGTTACCAATATCACTGTTTAGAGTTACTGTATGTGAAATGCTTATTACTCGATAAAACTTAAATCGTTCTTCACGTACATATGAACCGACAAATATATTCTCTCATCGCTTCTGGTCTTCTCTGGACCAAGACAGAAGAAGAGGACTGCCCTTATCGGCTCCAAGCCACGAACTGAATGTCCAAAGCTGAGCGTGGGTGTATGTGACTTTCACCTTTTCGAAGCCCTTTATTCAACCAAATATTCCCTTTGTGACTATTTTGTCATACCATTATGAAGTTTCCGAAGAATATCCTATTCAAACAAAGTTAAGTGTTACCCTTTAGAACTCTGCTAAGGAAATTATTTCTTACGTTTCTTTTGTTAAAACAACTATTCACCCCAACTGCTATTCGACTCAACTGCCCCTGCACGTGTTGTAACAAAGAACCAACATTCCTTTGAAATCCATCATGATTCTTTACTTATCTCAATCCTTTAATTTCCGTATCACAACATACTTTGCCTTTACACAAAAGATCATCGGTATGCTAATAAAAAATGGTGTTGGTAGTCTTAAATATTGGCATCGACAAATGATAAAAACAGCTTCCGATTTTTTGGATATATATTGATTACACGTTGAAAAATATCTGTATCTCATTAATTGCTAACACTTAAAGCTGAATACATAGAATAGTTATTTTGACTTTATACATAATCAGTATTTAGGACATCACATTGAATTGTTTACTACTTGACTAACGTATTTGTTTTCGGAAATTAATTGTTCTGTCACACTGGCCGTGTGTAGGCTAAAGTATGGAAAGATAGAGTCAGACTGAAAAATTCAATGCCATAGTCGGTATGTGAACCACGGATCTTCTGGTTGCCACCCAGCCGCTGTAACCCTTGAGATACTATGACCAACGTGCCTTACTTTAGCTTTACCATACAGAAAATGTTCTGTTTTCATAATTGAAAATGTCCACATTCAGAATCTTTCTCTTTGTCATATGCTTCCTTTCCCGGAAGTTTGTGAAACTTACATAATGACATTCTATCCCCTAACTAATGAGGGTTTAATGTGTTGTTACTCGGTCAGTTTACGGCATTAATTCTCGTGTACGCATTAGCTTCTAGTAGTAGTGCAGATATTCTTTATACATCAGGTGCTCTTTGAGGTGAAGGAAAGTGAATTTTGAACAGTGCAATGGAAGTAATAGTCAAGTAAATTAATTGAGGTGCTAGGACGAGAGGAAGACCGAAATCGGAAACCAAATTGAGAAGCCAAAAGCAAAAATATGCTGATCTAGTCCCAAGAATAACTCAGCTCAGCTGTTGTAGAGGGTCATGTCATAACACTAATATGTTGCTTTCTTGAGAAATTTCTCAAGCATGATACTACTACCTGACCCTGCTCCTTCATTAAATGTATACAACAGTAAAGCAATCAATGAATAGTAAGGAAAATAGCATTTTAGATTTCACTAGCAAGACACTTTTTTAACAAAACTGGATATGTCCATTTTTTATCAAAAATTAACATGTCCAAATATTTTTAGCCATTAATTTTAAAACTACAAGTACTAAATATGTGGCTTTAAGTACGAGGGCTGTTCAATAAAGAATGATCATAATTTTTTTTTTGACAACGTACCTTAACTCATCCTCACAATTTTGATGGTCCTTCTCAAAATAGTCTCCCCTGAATGCGATGCACTTGTCTCAGCGTTTCTGCCAGTCTTCAAAGACATGCTGGAAACCATTTTTTTGAGAGATCCTTCAAAATCGCCGCCGGAGCCTTCACCACTGCTTCTAATGATGGATAATGCCTTGCACGAAGGCATTTCTTCAACTTAGGGAATAGAGAAATGTCACATGGGGCTAAATCCGGACTATGGGGAGGGTGAAGAATGCACTACACGTTTATTTTTGCAAGATATTCAGCAAAAACATTGGCAATATGCGGCCGCACATTATCGTGGTGAAGCATCCAGCCTGCTTCACGGAAAGGTGATCTTTTGCGCCTGATAGAGAACCCCCATATTTTCAGGACATCCCTGTAGTAATGTCCAGTTACTGACGTGTGTGCAGGTACAACATGCTGATAAACCATTCCATGAATATCAAAGAATGAGATGGCCATAACTTTCCCAGCAGAAGCAACCAATTTTGCTTTTCTGGGGGTTGTTAATGAAGGACATTTCCACACTGAGCTTTGCTGTTTGCTCTCAGGATCAAAATGATGTAACCAAGTTTCATCAGCAGTGATTACGTTTGAAAGAAACTCCGTATCTTCCTCTAACATCAACTTTAACTGCATGTTGTCTTCATTGCAGCGGTAGGCGATACTGAACATGTCTGAACTTGCCTGGTTCTCACAGACGGGAACCAGAAGTACCAACAATGAAACTACTACGGCGTGTTTGTTTCACATTAAGCTAAGAGAATATAATACGTGTGAATTTTAGTGCGAAAAATTATGTCCGTAAAAAATTATGATCATTATTTATTGAACAGCCCTCGTATATGATTAAGAATCCTTAAAGCCCCATGTACAGTCTTACTCCAAGGAAAAAGAAAAATTGATAGCATGGATATACATTTTTTTCTTTTCCTGAATATTTTCAAGTGATGGAGATGTTCAGTTTTGAAAAAAGCTCCTTATTTGTATTATAATATTACATAAACTTTAGTGTAACCGTCGGTGATGTACACTGTATTTTGTAGTTGTATTCAATTTTGTGAGGGTATTAAACTTGAAGTTCATATGTCTACTATTAGGTTTGGAAGTCGTATATTGTTTATACAGTGAACTACTGGAAAGTTTCAGTTTGCTTGTAGCAGATAAGTTATATAGTCAGCAGAACTGAACCAAAGCGTCGTGGAAGTGAAGTTTTGCGCTGTGTTGGTGCAAGTGAGCAAATGTTAGCGTGTGACATTGTCAGTGTAACTTAAAACAGAGAATTGCGTTGCTAAGTGAAGCAGCAAGTGCTAGTTTGTTGTGCCGATAGAGTTGGCTATATCACATTTATTCCTGTAACACCAGCTGCTTGTGCAGTTCCTGTTATACACTAATTTGTAAGAGTTATACAATATTGTTAATATTCATAGGTACATAGGTAAGGTGACTTTGTGGGTTCGTATAATTAAAAGTCCAAGTTGTAGAAGTTCAAAACGTTCTTTATTTCCGTAAAAATACACTTGGTACACTTCTGATTACAGCAGAATTACGTAACGTATACAAATACAATCTTCCAAGGTCGTTGACCACAACAAACAGTTCACTTCCAAAACACCGGTTTCAATTACAACTCTCATCACGACTCTGTTTACATCTGTTTACGACTGTCTTGGCGAGTCAAGGCTTCCTTATATGTACCACTACTCATATCACTAGATATTTCTGTAACAAACAAGAAATCGAATTTCTGTATCAATCAAGATGTCACTAGAATGTTCTATTTACCGCACTTTATCTGTTTTGGTATGCCTTTTATCTCCGCGCTATGTTTATCTGCTTAGGCAAGCTGTTTATCTTCGTCCGGCACTATCTGCCCCTTATCTCTCTCCGACGAACCTTTTGTGTGCATCGCCGCAGCCACAAGAATATGTTACGTGGTAGTATACTATGTTTTTAACGTATTCAAGAAGAATTCTAAAGCGTGTGACCTCAGAGA
Source organism: Mantis religiosa (assembly GCA_030765055.1). Lineage (NCBI taxonomy): Eukaryota > Metazoa > Arthropoda > Insecta > Mantodea > Mantidae > Mantis > Mantis religiosa. Next base: position 34,758,820 of record CM060950.1, read on the forward strand.
TTTCTAAGGCGTTTGTTAGAGTAAAGACAGTCCTGGTGTGTTTTACTATATTTGTAAAACGACGTTTTCATTGTACTATTAACTTATTCTACAAGTGAGAGCAACTTGTTCTAAAACAGAGTTACTCTCCACCATTGAGAACGTATAAATTGCTCAACGGTAGTGTCTACGTTAAGTCCCCTATTTCAGAACGGTGACCAAAACTATTTTGTGTTTCAAATGGGATGATGTTTGGTCTTGAACGCTACTAGGTGACCAACCAATCTCAGTCCTACGGTGTTGTCATATTGCATTCTCCGTAAGTGGTGTGTGGCGAGCGCCAACTGAATCCATCTGTAATAAATATTATTTGCGCGGAAACAAAAATTCAGATTTTGCACAAAAAGGCTGTCAATGAGGAAGGTAGGAAGAAATGTGTCTGGCATAACCGTAAAAACCCCGTATGTTTAGCTCAAGTAGTTTTCCTAATACAAATAAATAAGGTAGCTATATATTATTGTGACTTTGTGGGTTCGTGAAATTAAAAGTCCGATTGCACCACTCAAAAATGTTCTTTATTTCCACCTAATTACAATCGGAACACTTTCCGATTACACAGAATTACGTAATGCACACAATCACAATTCACCAGTTCGTCATTCAAAGGTCCACTGCACGCAGTTACGTACACTCCTCCGATGCACGTACACAGTCCGTTCCCTCACTGGGCGCTCCTTACCACTGCTCGACAAGAACTGAACTCTTCTCCGGCCCGACGAGTTGCTTATATAGGACCTACTGGCCAATCTAGAAGGTTCCGGATTAGATGAAATATCCTGTATGTTCGAGAACTCAGGGGAAGGGGAAAGAGACGGCACAGTGGCCCGCGATCCCTCTCCTAATCATCCCTTCAGTTAGTGACAGGAGACAAATGGGTAGGCGTGTGCAGAATGCTTCACGTCTGACCCTACTGCAGGCCAGTTCTATAGGGAGTTCCGACGTTCGGGTGACATAAAATACATCGCGACGTAAACACTGTAATGAGTATCATTATTGGCTGCCATGTGTGCGCGTACCAATATTTGTCATTACTCAGAACTAAAATGTAAACGTTTGACATGACGTGATAAAAGAGTTACTTTGAATAAGCTAAGGTGTTTGTTAAATTCCAGAGAGAGCAAACAGTTCTTCCTGCTGGATTGTATAATGCTGCACAGGTAGGACGTAAGTCGTCACATTGTGTCTGTTTTTTAATGGTTCGTAACCTCTATTTACTTTAGAGAGTTCAAAGCAGTATTATTCAGTTGTTCTTCCTTTTAAAACGCCAGAGAACACTGTATCAGCTGGAACAACTTGCAATTGAAATGAGACACTAGATAATCCACCTTTCCCTTTACCAGTGCCAGTGCAAGCCACTTAAGTTGATGTGGACTCAAATTATGTTGCAGACATAAATAATACTTTTAAACCGACTAGCGTTGAATGACTTCTTCACGATAAATTGACAAGCACATACAAGACGGTGAGACGTGCAGATAAACTATAACAAGATGACTTTTGGAAAGAAATAGCACGTAATGAGATTTTGTAGCCTAGCATCATAAATTTGCAATACTCGAACCATGAAGACAATTACAATGTAAATTGTCTCATGACGTAACATTCACTGCTATAGGGATGAGCCATGGCAGTTTCGCTGCATTACATAAATAGGTAATTCATAAATTATAATTGCAATTATAGCCTTAAGTGCAGCAGGAGGGAAATTTCCCTACAGATGGAGTCACAAACATCCCTCTGATAAATGTATACAATTTTCTATGAACAACGAAAGTTAGTCAACACCAAAATACTCAATAGTAGCAGATGCTTAACCTAAACAGAAAAGCAAGCTTTTACGTGTAGGTAGCACTCATCGGAGAAAAATAGCATCGCTGTTGAGGACGGACTTTGGTGTTACAAGGTGGTAACAGCCTTAAAACTAATTGTCATGGTTGTAACAAAAAATAATTAAGAAATTATCTGGATTATTCAGTAACGCAGGTGAAATTATTATATTTGATGCAGGTAATAGTTATGGAGAATAGTCAGTCTGCAATTGAATCATATCTTTGTGCTACAATGCTAAAAGCAGCCATACAAATGTGACTGTGAGAAGTAAAGTGAGTATGAATCTTCGGTCTGAGTGCGGCTTAACACCCACAAACTAACATCTGTATGCACAACACCTAAGTAGATATAGATTTTCCACGCAGTGCAAATAAATTCTAAGAGCAAACGCCTGCTGCAATTACACATTTCCAATGGAATTAAGAAAAATTATTTTGGCAGCGATTGAAGGTCCTGCTTCTTAGGATAAAGAGATTTGGTTTCTTTAAAGTTTCAATAATATAAATATAAACATGGCCATTGCTGATAACAAAATTGCGGTAAGCTGGAGGAAAAATAAAATAAACAACGTAGTGATATATCATCAAACTTTAAAGGAATTAATGGTTAGAGAAGATAATATACCATTTTGATATCGCTAACATTAAACCTCAGCGAATGTATTTGTCAGAGTGAATATATGCTGGACTTAAGGGCTCGTCGACAGTTAGCATATTTGGATACGAGGTCAATCTTTAAAGCTCAAAAACATAAGCTCACTGGACAAAACATTAGTCTCACTTGTAGAAATGGGCGATGAATCTTTAGTAGTCGACAGATGGTGCTTGGTCACGTCATGTGGTTATCTACTAGCCCACTGTCACTACATGATCCGAGGGTCGTAGCAAGCTATGACGCGTGATGTGTCAAGCATTCAGTGTAATGCAATGTAGGTAAATCTAAAGACCTGACAGAGTGGCAAAAAGGAGCAATCGTGTTTGGCCGTGTTAATGGCTATACGGTAGGTGAAGTGTCCGGATTTGTTGGTGTGTCGAAGTGGACTGTCCAAGAGGTCTACACGCAGAGGTGTAATATACGTGACCGTCCACGAAACACTACGTTAGGAATATTGTGGTCTGAAAAGAATCATGGCTGAGAGGGACCGGAGACAAGTTTCACGGATAGTAAACGCAAATCGCTTCCAAACCCGACATGAATTGCTCCAGTCCGTGAATACAGGTCCATTCCGGCCTATTATAGCGAGAGGACATTGCGGCGGGAACTCCATTCCATGGAGATCTGGATTCCGACACCTCGAAGGAGGCCCCTGTCACAAAGAGACATAAAGCTGCGCGAGTTCATTGGGCTAAAAATCACCAAATGTGGACAGCAGGTGACTGGCGGAACTTCTTGTGCTCTGATGAATCATGATTTTGCCTCTTCACCCGGATTGTGTACAGGATCAGGTTCAAGCCGGAGGTGGGTCAGTATTTTGGGGGGGCGGTGTTTTTCTTAATTTGTATTGGGCCCGCTCCATCAGGTGACAAATAGGATGAACCAGCATGTTTATTTGAACATTCTGAATGAGCAGGTGTTGCCATTTAGTCAACATATCTTTGATGATTGCGCCGTTGCGTCCCCTATATTTCAGAATGACAACTGCAGAGTTCATCGGACTAGAAGAGTGTTGGACTGGTTTGAGGAATACACACGCATCTTATCACATCTCGATTAGCCTGTAAACTCACCCGAACTGAACCCAATCGAAAATGTGTGGGATATGTTGCAACAGAGAGTGAAACGCCGAAATCAGCATCCCACAATTTGATTGATTTGCGCAGCAACTCATACGTCAGTGGTAGCAGCTGAATGTGTCATACTTGCAGAACCTTGTGGACTCACTTCCTAACCGAATGCAGGCAGTTATCAGGTCCAGAGGTGGTTTACGCGTTATTAATGTTAAGCTGATCACGTATGACTAATTTTTGTCCGGTGAGCTTATGTCATGTCAGGACTACTAGGGAGTCGAATCTCCCACTCTAAAACCAGGGAGACATCGGGGCAACTCCGCGGGACCTTCCACAGAGCAGTACCTGGAGTCTGAAAAGACCCCTCCCTTAGGGTGGAGGTAGATACGCCACTTAGGCGCTCAATCCATTCAAGAAGGCTACCGATAATGTCGGTCGGGCTGCTGGTGTTCTAACACACCATGCTAATAGCTATCCAGGATAGTACCGAAGATTCTCTTGGGCGTCTCCCACCCCCAACTGGCCGGCTATACCAGCCAGACGTATCCAATACACATGGCGATCGGAAACCACTGCAGCGTTGAGACCAGCCCAATCCAAACATCTCTGTTAAGGGAGGCGCGCGAATGTTAGGTCCGAAGTAGTTTTAGTAACGTCAGAAGTGTCACGAGTGGCAGGTGTGGCGCTATGGACTAATAAACAACGAGGTCTAGCTGAGAGACGAAATACCTCCTCCATTACCAGAGAGCTACCAAAGCAGCTCCATTGGTGTTTCTATTAAGCCAATATCTTATAATTTAAAAAGCTCCCCCTTTCGGGTGGAAGAGGATACTTACGCACGTCAACCCATCTGAGAAGAATACTTATAACCTCGGTCGGGCTGCCAGTCATCTAACATACGACCGGCCACTAGCTATCCAGTATAGTGCCGAAAATTCCCTTAGGCGTCCTTCAATCCCGCCTGGGCGGCACAACCAGCAAGACGTATCCAATTCCCTTGTGTGTCGAGAAGCAATGCCATGTCAAGAACAACCCAATCGGAACGACTCCGTTATAGGAAGGACTCGGCCCAATGTACTTCTGGTTACGTCATAAGTATCACGAGTTCTAGAAGCTCGCAGCGCTCGCACCACAAGGCGCTATAGACTGCCGATAATTGATCATAGTAAACACTTCTGTGAATTAAACAAATTTTAGAAATTCACGTACTTTTAACGGTTTAAGTGCCGCCAATTCATGGCCCCCAAAGTTCCTACATATTTTTTACCAAATCTGACGCTTCTTTTACTCATCTGAAGCATTACGTTTACACTGTAAATTACTAAATTCTAGGAACTTTATTTCAATTTCTAATTTTGGAACTCTGCAAATTCTGCATGCAAATCTGAGTTCTGAACAACCTGAATTTCAGGTAATTGTACTTTAAGTTAATCGATTCCTTGACAACTATAACTTCTAACTCTAACTCCTAGCTACTCTAACTTAACTAAATATTTCTTTTCCTTAACACGAAACTTTTTAATGACGTCGGTTCTTACACCCATTCAATTTATTCTTCTTCTTACAATACGCATTGATTTTAAGATAGGAAAACTATTTATTGCAATTATGTTTATCCCCCTAACATTTCTTTGTAAAACTATTATTGTTACCAGCCAATAATTAAGGTTTCAAGCAGTTTATTTATAGTAGCTTTATCCATGTAACTTATCGTGACTCCTGGTTTATATATTACAGACTACATTTGCTTTATTAAGTTTTATATTATTACATTACATTTGCATGTATTATTGTTGATCAACAGTGCAGGTTGTGAAGCATTTTAACACTCATAGTTTTGAAAATAATCCAGGGTTTTTAAGAATTTAATGATGTTATCAGTAGATGATGGCGACGAAAGGGCTTCTTTGATCTTGCTGGGAATACCATGGTACTGACGCTGCTGGTCGTAAAGGAGGCAATCGATGATGACGTGCTTCACAGTTAGTGCACACTTACACGCACTACAGGTGGAAGGTTGTTTGTTTTCGAGAAGATAGCTGTGAGTTAGTTTGGTGTGACCTATTTTTACTCTTGTCATTACGACTTGATTTTACCTGAGAAGATTGTAGATGCAGTACTGCCCTGCTGACGTTGTTATTTCATGAAGCTTACTGTTGGGAGTTCCATTATCTTCCATTTTTGGTACAATTTGGTTTTGACGAAATAAATAAAGTCAATATGTGGTGTATGTATTTCAGTGTTATTTTGAGAAAGATTAGTAGCTACTTTAGTAGCCACAACAGCAATTTCGTTGCCTTGGATACTCCTATGCGAAGGCACCCACATAAAAATGACTTCTTTACCCTCCTTCCTGATTTTGTTGTAGAGTAACTTAATTTCATTTACAATAACATGTGTCGATGATGGACTGCCTACGGCGCTTAATGCACTTTTAGAGGCCGAGCAAATTATAAATGTGCTGTTCCGAGTGTTTACGTCCGAAATGTGAAACATTGCTTGTTTGAGGGCAAAGAGTTGATTTGAAAATATAGTGTACAACTTAGGCAGTCGGTAAAGCATGGTATGTTCAGGGTATACTACAGCACACCCCTTTCTGTCTTCGCATGTAGATCCATCAGTGTAAATTGCAGTGTGTCTTGGATATCTGCCAGTAATTTCAAGAAATAATTGATTGTATTGGGATCTGTTGATTTGGTCTTTGACACTAATGTTCAGTTCAAAGTTAAGTTTAGGTAGTGTGATTTTCCATGGTGGAACATCAAGGGAATGATCCGAGTGCAGTATTGGAGGGATGTTTAAATTTAATTCTTCAAGATATTTGGTTATTCTGACATTGATGGGTAATGCTTGTAGTTTTGATCCATTGGTTCTTCCTTTATGCTTTTCGGAAAACACATAAGACTTCAAACGGGATTCAGACATTGTTGCCATCTTCAACGCATATGCTAAACTAAGTTGTTTGCGTCTGGTTGCCAGCGGTGGTTCGTTTGCTTCTATTTGAATACTGGCTACTGGACTAGTAGGGAAAACTCCCATAGCAATTCGAAGAGCAGTGGACTGGATGGAAACAAGCATTTTGAGTGAATTCGCTGTGGCAGAATTGTATACAATACAACCGTAGTCTAATTTAGCTTTAATAATAGCTATATATGTGTTCATTGTCTGCTCCCCAGTTTTTTTACTACCTGGACCTTCATTATGTTAAGTCTTCGTAGACCCTCGTCTTTGAGATTTTTCAGGTGAGAGGTCCAACTTAGCTTAGAGTCAAACAGAACTCCTAAAATGTTCATAGATGTCATTGTTTCCATATACAATTCGGGTTCTGGCATTGTATGTGCGTTATTAGAGAACAGTATGCATTTGCTTTTATTTTTAGATAATTTAAATCCTGTAGTCTTAGTCCACCTTTGGATATTATCTATTGATTCTTTGAGTACAATTTAAGTAGTAGAAATGTTTCTTCCAGCGCATAGTATGGTCAAATCATCGTCGAAAACGTAAGCATTTACTAGCGCTTGGATTTTGGAGACAATACCATTTATTGCGACTAGGAATAATGTAACGCTGATGACAGATCCTTGAGGGGCTCCATTCTCGATTTTAACTTCCAATGAGAAAATTAAATTTGTTCTGACTTGAAATAGAGCATGTTTCCTGAAATATTATGTTTCATCAATGTTTCAAATACATTGTCTTTACACACCATGTTAAATGCCTTCTGCATATCTAAACTAACTGCAATGAGGTGTTGGTTATTCAGGAAAGCGTTTCGTATTTCAGATTCTATACTTATCAACATATCTGTAGTTGAAGGAGTTTTACGAAAACCGCTTTGTGCATCGCTGAAAAAGTTTATATATTCAAGGTACCAGCGTAATATATTGTTAATAATTTTCTCCATCAGCCTGCATATTGTATTCTTCAAATCAGTAGGACGATAATTTTCTGTAATCGAGCTGTGCTTTCTAAGTTTAAGTATAGGAGCTACTATAGCACGACGCAACTGGTCGGGAAATACATTTGAAATCGACAGTTGTTTTAAATTTGCCAAGAGATAATTTAGAGCTTTAACCGGAAGGTGTTTCAAAAACTCGTATGAAATGGAGTCTGGGCCGGGACTAGATTTACCCCACATTTTTAGTTCTGCCATAAGTTCTAGTACATGTATATTATCATTATACGAGTAGTTCGTGACGGTCACAGTTTCCTTTAGTTTTATTGGTCCTATAGATTCTTTCATGTGGAGCAATTCAGGCTCATAGTTTGTGTTACTGGAGATTTCCGCAAATCTGTTTGCTAATTTATCGGCTATATCTTCGGGTTGATCTAGGATTGATCCATCAGCAGGGTTTCTTAAAGACGCTATACTGAAGTTATTGTATTTGCCGCTTATTCTTTGTATTTTATTCCACGTGACTTTCTGTGAAGTTTTCGATGTTAAGGTAGAGACAAATGTTAACCAAGATGACATTTTGCTTTCTTTTATTGTTTCCCTTGCTATGGCACGATGTTTCTGAAAATTAATTTTGTTTTCAGGCGTAGGATTTCTTTTGTAGAGATATAATGGACGGTTCTTGTTTTTGATAGTTCCTTTACACAAATAATTCCACCATGGTACTGTTTTCTTGATTGGGCGCTGAGCTATTTTAGGGATGGTCTAGTCTGCAGATTGGATTACCTTCGTAAAAACTTGGACAATATCATTGATGTGCTTCGAAGCAAACCTATTTATTGGAGTGTTGTCAATCATAAGATCATCCACGGTTTTTGTAAAGTTTCCCAAATATACTCTTTTTAGATTCCATTTGAAGCAAGGTGTTTTCGGAGAGTTGACTAAAACAATCTTATCATTAATTATTATAGGAAGATGATCGCTTCCCAGAGTTGAATAAACGGACCAGTCAAAAAGCGTGGCTATGTCCGGTGTATAAATAGTTAAGTCTATACTAGTAAATGTTCCGTCAGTTAAATCAAAGTGGGTTGGTGCAGTAGTTTGGAGTAAAACTAGATTGAAGTAATTCAAAATCGTCTTTTCCACTTGCATCTGTTTCTTGACTACGCCATAAACTGTTGTGGCCGTTTAAGTCCCCTACCAAGATGAAGGGAGTGGGGAGTTGTACGAGCTTCCTCATATCATCAATGTCGAATGGGCTACTAGTAGGAAGGTAAATGATGCATTCGCACATTGGCTGTGGCAGGTGCAACAACAGTGCAATTGCTTCTAGGTTGGTATTTAATAGCACTTCCTGGTGGTAAATATTACTTTTAACATAGGTAGCGACAGCTCCACTTGCGTGGTTTGCATTGATTCGATTTTTATTATATGCACTAAATCGTTTTATATCCGCAACAAAGTCATCCCGAAAGTTAGTTTCTTGTAAACAGACAATTTCAGGCCGGTGTTAATTGTAGATATTCTAACTGTGTTCGGAAGCTGCTCATATTCCACTGAAACAGTGTTAGTACCATAAAAAAGGAAAAATATGCAGAGAGAGAGAGGCAGACCCGTCACTAGAGTAATCAGGAACTAAACTATTTTGGTTTTGGTTTGCGGCCTCTAAGAGTTTCTTGACTATTCGGTACTTCTATTTTTTATGGATTTTTCGGTGAAGTAGGGATACAGATTTTTAAGGCTTCAGCTAATCCCACAAGATCATCAGTATAATTACAGCAACTGTTGTTATATCACTAATCCCAATACTATTTTTAAAAAAGGATTGAAGTTGTAAGTAGCTGAGGGAGCAACATTTTGGATCGCCTTCTAGGATGTGTTTGACCGGTTGGAGCATCTTACTAATCTCTGTGTTATCTTTGTCTGTTTTTTGGATTTTTAGAAACTTGTTTTGCCTTCCGTTTTACGGACTGTTCTGAAATACCAGTTATAGTATTAACGGTAGACCTTTCATTACTACTTGTTTCATTGCTGGAAATTGATATTGGCCTCTTTAGAGCATAATGATGTGTTACTGATGGGAGTGATGACTGTTCCGAAGGAGAGACTAACAGAGTTTGTATAAAGTCTGAGGGTTGACACTTTTAATTGTAGTTATTCTCTGCAGGTGAAGATTTGAAGTCCGTTTCCGCTTCACTTTTTGAAGAAGAGATAGTATTTCCTTGGCGATTTATCTCCATTGTTTGTGAGTGTCCTTAAAGTTGAGGGAATACCGAGATGTTGAGCTTGTCAGAAGGACGTTATTTACTGTTGTAGCACTGTCAGGACATTGCCTTGCTAGATGTCCTTCAGTCTTACAAAGAAAACTGGTGGGCGAATCGGAGGATATATAAATTCAGTAATTTGTGCCCTCGTAATCGATTTGAATTTATTCAGTAAATTTATTGAAGTCCTCGTTTTTAATGTAAATTTACCTCCGGAATATGAGAATATGGGAAAGTCATGGAATTGATAATCCTACTCTTATTGGAGTGATCTTAGACATTGGTTAAATACCAAGTTTAGACAGCTCTTCTTCAATAACTATGTTGGGAATAACAGGACAAACTCTGGATAAAATCACTCGTTTGATTTTGGTAAGGAGTGTCTAATTTCCAAAGAGAAATTATTTATAAGAACCTTGGGATGTTTTGAAATCAGTTTATCCACATACTTCTTACTGCAATAAAAATACAATTTTTTCCATTGGAAATTCTTGACACAAATCGAATGTTACTAGGGCTAGTTAGTTTGCTTATCAATACTACGTAATCGGTAATGCTAATGCCATCGCATGATTCAATAATAATAACTTGATCTTTATTTGGATAAGATGGTGTTGCGGCAGAATAGCTTAACCTAGAAATGTCTAAAGCTACATTGAGGTTTCTATTTTCTGTTGTAGTTGTCGGAGAACTAGCTATTTCATTATGGCAAGAAGCAGCAATGTTTTCTGCATTCAACTGATTATTGTGTTACTTAAAGCTTGTATGTTATCGTTATTTTCGTTCAATGGGTTTGAAGAATCTTGCCGACCTCCATGAAAAGAGGCGGACATGGAGAAAGAAGCAAAGGTTGAGGTTAGATACGAACTTCGTCTTTAACGCACTGACACCACCACAATTCTGATTTATACTTACAGTCACTAGCAACACTATTATTTTTTGTTAAACAGAGTCGCTTCAGTTTTCTAAATAAGTTCAGAATCACTGATAATTATAAAAATTCGAAGAGACTCCGTAAATCGCGAACTACACTTATGTCATGGCCACCGCCATCCTCCGTGTATTATTCTAGTATCACTTTTAAACGATTTGTACGTGAATCACACCAGTTCTAGCCTTACATTTTCAGGATGGTTGAGCCAAGAGTATCTTAAGATATAAAAAATTTGAATCACTAATTTCAATTGAAAAACAAAATTTGAGAACAGGTTTTCCTCACGTATGCAGTTTCTGGGCCAATGATGCGGACAAACGAACTTCCAGCACTTAATATAAATTTTATAATTCAAAACGTTTAAAAGAACAAAACTTGAACGACACGATAGTACATTCGTAAAACAATCATTCTCGGAGCAATAGTGTGTGTGGTGTTTTAGGGCCCGTCGACAACAAGGTCATTTGGGCTCGGAGCAATAGATCGAGGTTATTTTAAAAGAATTTTAAGTTCTGTTGAGCCTGGTGTTTCGAAATCTAGACAACTGCCCTTTCAGAATAAAAAAAATATTTGGAAAATAACTTATTCAGGCAACTTAATACAGTTGGGATCAGAGCTTGGGCCCTTTGGAAGAAAAATGCTAAATAAGAAACTTCCCTTATTGAAAAAGCAAGATATTTGACATGTACTATCTTTTCGATCTAGGAATTTTAGCCTTTAAACTTAATGATATCGTGCATTAGGTAGCTTCTATGTGTGCTTTAATTGAAAGGAATTAATATATATTTAATTTTAAAAATTGCCCTACCATTCTGCAACGTATTATTATTTAATAATATTTAATTTACGCTTCCAACTTTAAGTCATATCGGACGATCAATGAAATGGGTGAAATAATGCTCAAATGAGCCCTGAGACCATAGAGATTACAGTACCTAACATTCATCTTTCAGAGAAACCCTCGGAAAACTCTGACCTGTATAATTAAGTCTAAGTGAAATTCAAACTCGGGACCTCTTGAACATGAGGCAGACACGCTACCATCTACGCTACCATCTACGACACCAGTCTGCAATGCCAGATAGATTAAACTACTCCAATATCAAATAATTTCTTGGAACTGTCATACAGGCTTCACCTACTAAAATATTCTAAGCACACAGAAATAATAAAAAAAAAGTACTTCTTGATTTACTGTGGCAGATTCTTTATACACAGGCATCTCAAGGATAAGCCTACTTCAACCGAACTCCAGTTTTCCGAGAGTTCCTAAAAATCCTATAACTGTAACCTGATAAAACTAAGATGTTACGGATAAGAATATATTTTTCTTTTTAATTTGTGGGATAACATTGATATGTACCTTTTCCTTACTAAAACACTACAAACCTGTACTTAAGTAACCCACGGCGTAACAGCCCAACGTGGGCCTGAGCCTGCCAACCCGACTGCCGGCCTCACGCCCTCATACGCAAGGCAGAGGTAAGCGATCATCCAATCGATAGGGAGAGGAGATATGGTCAGCATTTCGGCAACCGCTGCCGGAAAATTGGTATTCTAGACCAGGTTTTGCCACCTAGCGTAGCTCCTCCATTTCCTCCTCACTTGAAATCCGCACCCCTCCCCCGGGGTGGAATCGATCCCGGGCCCATTCCGGACGTAGGAACCACAGCACAACGCTCTAGCCTACTACGCCATGGCGCAGCACTTCAAACCTGTACTAGAATATTTAATTTACAGAAAATTGGGGGCCAATCTCAATAATTTAAAATAAAGCCTGAAATTGTCAGTCTGTTGTCGTCAGTTTTATTTAAATACGATTGACTTATCTCGCTGGGATTACAAAGGCTTTGACCATAGAAAATTGAACTTCAAACCGGTTAGCCAATTACCCATCTCTGAGCTATGTACATTTCGGTTGCAATCCACCATTTGTCTACATTTTGATCGCTTCATTATTGACGTCTGCCCGTTAATTGCATTGTAGTATCTGTACCCAAAGGAGAAACTGCAAGCACAAATTTCCCCCAGGAAGGGAATTTACTAATCAGGATTGTCGTACAGCCCTTTGGTTGCCTGTAGCTATTTGATGCAGCCTTATTCAAAATCTAGGGTTTCACAAACTAATTATCTTGCGATGTAACAACACATAGTAGCGCTTGAAACTTCTCAGATCTCTGTGTCGTGTTCGGTTACCGCACAAATGCAATGTGCTTTGACTTCCCACACTAACAAGTTTCTATTTAGACTATTCACTCGCTTACTGTATTGGAAATAGGTCTGATTTCAGTATACGTTCAAGAGGGAGTTCAATTCTAGTAATAGCTTTGAAAAGAAAGAGTAATTTAAATATAATCTGTCCTGCCAGTTCCTCGCAGAGCAACTCTTCCTTTCGACCTCTATTCCATAAAGCATAGTACATACATACGTAATCATAAACAGTGCACGCAAAATCAATAATGAGGGCCTGAAATCGCTTGTCTTCCATGTGCCACAGTTTCACCTCCAAATGTCAAAGGTTGCAATTAACACAAACAGGACTTACGCACTTGCCACCTGACACTTAGTCCTTCACCTTACGCTTGATTTTAAAGTGGAAATCTCTAGTTTATGAGACTCAATTTTTGCTTGGAAAGGGTGGTGAAATACGGAAATAACGTAAAAGAAGACACTTGCCATTACGGAGGGTTTAAATGATAATTCCCGTTCAGGAATAACTAGAAAACTGGGAACTTCAAAAATGCCAAAATTAACATTGCAGTAAGGAAAGTTCATTAATAACCCAAATACTAATTCTATTTGTTCTTCTGCAACAAAATTAGAATTCGTTACAAAGTTTTCCTTATCCTGCCTAATATTCTCTTACTATAAAGTAAAGAGCATGTAAAGTGGATGTATTCTAACAGTAAATCAGCCATGACATCAGTGGTTTATCTTGGTTTTTTTATGAAATTTTAGTTAAAACTTCCATTTGCTATGCATTGTGGCGATATATTCTCCCACTTAATCACAGCCACACGTTGGTTCTCCAACTTAATCAGCCACACGTTCGGACGAAATATTTGTGGCGTTATTCTCCACTCGCAGCAGATAGGATGCACGTAGACTGTTTGGAAGATCCAGGTCGAGATTTTATTAAATAAGAGTCATGAGATCTGTTCTTAGGTGTGGATTTTTGGTGACAGAAATAAAATGTTATATGATTCCTATTTCGTAATATATTATTTAATTGTATAATCTGGATTACAATTTACTCAAACTTTCCTTCTTAATCAATCTCTGTAGATTACCTCCAACACATCGATAAATCCTTATTTCAAGTTAATATATATCATTTCAGTTAGTTACTTGAAATTCATCACTTTTGAACGTGCACTCGTCACTATTACGAATACCGAATAACTCTTTTTGAAGGTTATTAACTTTCCGTTACAATTATATTCACCGCAACATTTTTCCATCGTCATGAAACAAGACTAAAGAACATATATCTATCTCAAGATTATTGAATTTTGGTAACTATCGTTACTCCTCTATTAATTTTGTGATTGACCGATTTACTGCTACGTCACCGCATTACGTAATAAAATTATTACTACGGCCAATCACAAAATTGTACATATATTTGTTTTTAATATTGTCATTACAAGGCCTACTAAGTCATATCAGAAAACAATATTCATATAAAAAGTTCTAACTAAAACATATCGTTACAGCATTTATTTTAAAACATGCAAAACACTTCTAGATACATGTAAACTAAGTTTCAAATCACTACTTATAATTCATTTTAAGTTAGGCTGATATCACAACTAAGGTGTTCACAGCAGTAAAGCCAAACCAGCTCTTAGCTCGCGATTTACTCCAACCCTGGAAGATTTCCTGAAGTATCCGACTGCCTAAAATTAAAAATGAGTGAATTGCTCCTGGAAGAAAGCGGGATATTAACTAACTCTACCCCAGCCAATGAAGGGTGTGACTGTTGGAAAGGTAGTGAGACTCTTTGAATATTGCGGTGTTCTTAACTCAAATGTAAGTCCAATTTTAAAATGGACTGTACGTGACACCGAATATATTTTGAATTACGCGATTAGATGACATGGATCTGACTCGTAGCAAGAATTGGGCCCAATAACTTCCTTCTACAGTAGCCTAGGTGATGCACTTACATTTTTACATACAGTTCGGCCGCTGTATCTCGGGCTTTGACATTTCTCGAGAGGGGGAAGCAGGCTGTTGCCACTTCATTAGCGGGAATTCCAAGCAGAGGAACAATGCGTATTTTAAATATTTCACGCATTTGCATATTTCACGAACCAGTAGCCATATTATTATAATAGCGATAATAATGGTACTTACGAACACCAAAAATCGGAATTCACGCACGCAAAATATAGCAAAGAAAGTTCACCAGCGCAAGCAGCTAAACCCACGTGGCTCAAACAAATTTAAGCTGGCAACACGGTGTTGGGTTCGGAAGCCACGTCTAGCAGCGATAATGCTGATTGACGCTAACAGACAGTTTTAACTTCCTGACCACGGCGCCGGATATACAGACGCCCAGTACTACCAACAGATGCAGTTAGTTTGTGTGAAAGGTGCGAACGAACTACTGGAATAGAGTGGTGTTGTAATAAATATCGTGCATGATAATGAAATTGTAAGCTGTATTTCAGAGTTTTAAAGTTAATATAGTACTATATTTTCATTCTAAAGATACTTTTGAGGATATGTTTTCAATTGTTCATTACTGTATGTTAGTACTATTAACTTTCCCCCTCTACCTCTTGCAATTTCAAAACGTCAGAGCCGGAGATATAACGGCCGGACTGTAGTTCGATCTATTGTCCTCCACAGGAGAGATAGTCTCCGACGGCTGAGACGTAGGGGGATTGGTGAAGGTTCCCAAACCCTCCCTGGACAGGTTTATGACACCCCATGATGTCAGTTCAGTTATAGACCATTCAAAAACATTCTGACTGCTTCTACTTTTGTGAATGAATCTTCTCGATTTTAGTGTACAGAGTGAATAGGGCACATGTTTTTTAAGGGTCTGCTCCTTGTGTAGCAGAGGTTCTCTGCCACACACATTCGTTGTCCTTGTCCCACTGTGTAAGGCAGCGCATACCTTCCAGGGACGTTCTTTGCGTTGCCGGACTGTAATTTTGTTCGACTATGCGATGTAAAAATTGGTTTGTGGAGCTGTCTGTTGTCTTCCACATGGATTGTTAACTTGAACTTCACAGAAATTTTCTGATGTTACCGTTCCTAAGAAATTCTAAAATGTGTAGGTTAGCAGACTTCAAACTGGGGAGAATTTAATGCCATGTCGGCATGTTGGCCATAGCAGCTCAGTTGGTTCGAGCAACCTCACGGAGAGAGGGAGATCCGTGGTTCAAATCCCGGCTATGACATTCATTTTTCAGTCTGGCTCTACTCATTCAAACCTTAGCCTACACACGGCTAGTGTGGAAGAAATTATTTTTACCATCAAACTGGTTCTGTTTAGACTACAGCTAAACAGGAGACGCAGTAAATATTTCTAATAAGGAAAAATTAAAGTAGATGAGCGCTGCGGGGAAAGCAGTGCGAAGCCTTGCATTAAATGTTTTAATTATAGAATGAATTGCTGCACTGCTCCTCTAAATTTAAATCCATCTGATTAAAGGGATAACTAAACACCATAGGCATTAAATGGTTAAGAAAACAACTTCTAAAGCGATATATATCATCCAGAAGATATGGCTATACAGTACTCCGCGAAATTGGTGTAACACAGAATCCCTCTTAAATTCTTTAAGGATTTTGAAATGAATGATGGAGAACAGCTTTAAACAAAGAAATATAACAAAAATAAAGAAAGAGGTACCGCATGGATAACATTGGGAATGCGGAAATTAACAGTAACGAGGGAAAGTTTGAAGAATAATTTGCCCTTAACGTAGGGAGGAGAGACGTGCAACCCATTTATATTTTTGGGTTGTAAGCTACAGATATTTCGAAAAAGGAATTAATCCAAAAAAGAGGATGGTAGTAATTGCGTTAGCACTTCGGAAAATAAAAATCGTTTACCAATATCAGATCAATCATTTGGGAGAGTACCTATATAGGGTTAAGAAGAAATGGATTTGCTCATAAATAAATCTATAAATATGTACCTATTGTTTGTAGTGTATAAATTAAATCAAAAATTATAATAGTACAAAAATGATAACAACGAAAAAAGAAAGAGAGTACCGATGTTAGGTTTAGGAGGTCCTGCCAACTTTGTAACGAGCTTATTAAATTTTTTTAGATAAATAGGTATCTGTCAAGAATAACTAATGCTAGAATTTATGTCCCAGAGCCCCATTCTGCATGAATTGGAAAGCAATATTCCGCGAAAGTTTTCAAATATTTTGATACTCAGCAGGTGTCAGTCTTGTAAAGCGCAAAGGTTCATTTTTCAACACTTTCTGTTACTAAATGTGGCGTAAGATGTTTGTATTATTTTGCTTTGTTAACATTATCGGTCTCTCGCTACTCCACCAACAGATTGGAATAGCACCGCCGAAAGAGAGGATAGCTGTCAGTTGCCTTATTTCTAGAGAAATCTGGTATTTAAGGTCTGCATGATGCTTTATCAAACGTTTAAATCCCTAATTTTTGTCTTTGAAATGTGTATTTCAGAAATTCAAGATCTGTTTGTATGGAAAGGACAGTTACATAAGGGTAGCTGTTAGGTATGCTTTAAAAACTGAAACTAGAGCTCTAAACAATAAAAACTAGGTTTAGAGCAGATTGATCAAAATGTTTAATTTTGTAGCAAAGGGGTAGTTTAAAAGATATGTGAAATTCGTTTTTATTAATAAAGGCTTTCTACATTTTCTTCATAATTATAAATATTTAACTTGTTATTTGAGAAGCTATTTTAGGTACAGTTTTTTTATACTTATATTAAGTTTGTCAATTTTCAAATAAATAGCTTTAAAATTATAAATAATTAGACAATTCGGCCATAGTATCCCTTAAGTGTAACTGGCTAGATATATGCAAATATTGCGGGGGTGCATCGGGGAAGAATTGTATGTGGGAAGCCAATTTGCCACTTGAACACATAGCTCAATGTTATTCATTCACCTGTGAATAATCCAGTATGCACGTGCACGTAAAATACGACGTCACTGCATGCGCGAAAAGGTTAACAGATACACGCACCTTTTCCTTGTTATGCATGCTCGACTTGTGAAGGCCAAAGGAATGGCTCCCGAAGCCGCGGTGACAGCATAAATGGAAGCCAGTTTACATAACAAGACAACCAGATGTCCCTGACTGATTAAAGTTATATAGTAATCGATTCCTACTGGATGGAACTGGGATAGCGACCGTATCCTTCATCGACTGGAGTATGGTTCGTTGCTTCCATCCAGTAGGAATCGATTCTTATCTAACTATAGCCAAACAGACACATCAGAACATCTTCCCTATGTGAAGTAAATCCCGTGATAGGAGTTGGTTTGGCTTTACTGTTGCGGCATCTAAAATTGTGACATCAATCTAATTATAAAATAGACTATAACCCTGTCCACACTAATCACTGAATAAGAATACGAATTTTCCAAGAGTGCGATTTATGAATACAGAAAGCTATTGTTCTTCCATTTTCAGGCCTCCTTTAACGTCTTAGCTCATATCGGCAGTTTTCGGTTGAAAAAGTGTCAATTTGCAGTAACCTTCACTCATTAATTATCGTGTTAATCTTTGGGCTTTCCTCATAAAAAATACAACACATACAGACTTACATATCTCTTACTTCCAGACTCCAGGGAGACTCGTGAATAATACTAACTAAAGAAAACTTCCACCGTACAGCCGAGAATCAAATCAGCGAATTCTGGATTTGAAAGACATCATGCTAATTACCAGATCACAGGGGCACTCTTCAGATATTCCTATCTCTCAGCTGAATACTAAAGTTTCTAATGTTTTAAAGACTATCCTTCAAGAAAATGACAAAATAAATATAAAATTTAAAAATCGATAGCTAGAAAATACTATCAAAGATCAATCAAACCCTACCAACTTGGTATTTTCATAATTTTGAACCCATGATAAGGATTTATGGTTGTGTTTCAATGCTCGTTGCGCAAAAATAAGACGGGATATTAGAATCCGAGAGTTTTCGTTATCTTTTAATTTACATCCTCCAATATTAAGTCATATTGGACGATGATTGAAACAGATGAAATGAGTACACAGTTCATTGTGTTGAGAGTTACCTGACATTTTCTCTCAGGTTAAATGAAACCCTCCGAAAAAAATCTAAAATTTTCCTTTCTAATTGTTGCAGTAAACCACCATTATAGTCATTATTATTTTGAGAATAACAGTGAAAATACACATAAGTTACATGAATAATGACTTTAAAAATTTGATCGAAAACTGTAAAATTCTAGCATATGCTCTCAAAGGTGAAACAGAAATAAGTCTTAGAAATCCGAGCGTGTTGGGCAAACCAAACTGCAGAGAACAATAAGAGATATAGATTCCTTCGTGAATCATCTATCAGATCTTTCGATATACAAGCCTCGCGGTAAGACCTCAAAAGAACGCGAAAACATGTGCTCCAGAACATTTTAGAAAGCGAATAAACTAAAAGAAAGTACCCTGTGTGTTATGTTTCAGAAATAAGGTAAGTAGTTATAAATGGTAGGTTCCAGCGCAGACCCAAAAGGGCAAGATGGCGGCCATGCGCAATCTGTATGTTTAGTGGATTTAGACAGTGTTTAGGTAGGCAGTCAATCCTCTTAATTTGCTGTAACTTATAATGCTGTGTCTTGAGGTGTTATCAGGGCTTGTCTTGAGCTGTGATCTGAGGCTCTAGGGTCAGGAGTTGCAGGTTTTCTTAGGTGAAGTCTGTTGGTATGGGATGTTAATAGCTGTAGGATTTAATGGTTAGCTCTTGTAGTATGATCTGCGGCTCTAGGGTTAAGAGTTGCAGGGTTTCTTAGGTAAAGACTGTTGGTCTGGGAGGTTAATAGCTATAGGACTTAGAGGTTAGGTCTTGAGGTATGATCTGGGGCTCTAGGGTTAAGGGTAGCAGGTTTTAACAGGTAGGGTTGCAGGTATGGAAGATTAATAGCTGTAGGATTTAATGGTTAGCTCTTGTGCTATGATCTAAGGCTCTAGGGTTAATAGTTTCACAGGTGAAGTCTGTTGGTCTGGATGGTTGAGAGCTGTAGAATTTAGGGGCTAGGCCTCTATGTATGATCTGGGTTAGATCGTATGGATTCAAGGTTAGATCTCTCGGTCTAGAGTTTAAGGCTGTAGGATCTGGAGGTTACGTATTGAGGTATGATCTGAGGGCTCTAGGGTTAAGAGTTGTAGGCTTCATAGCTAAAGGTTGCTGGTCTGAAGGTTAAAGGCTGTAGTAGGTTTAGTGGTTAGGTCGTATGGATTCAAGGTTAGATCTCTCGGTCTAGAGATTAAGGCTGTAGGATCTGGAGGCTACGTATTGAGGTATGATCCGAGGGCTCTAGGGTTAAGAGTTATAAGCTTCGTAGCTAAAGGTTGCTGGTCAGGAGGTTAAACCTGTAGGATCCGGAGGTTAGGTATTGAGGTATGATCTCGGAGCTCTAGGATTAAGAGCTATAGGTTTCATAGCTAAAGGTTTTCCAGCTAGAGATATCTTCGTTACTCTTAGAGGTATATTTGCAATGGTCTAGGCATAGAGTTTTCATACGTATTTTCATGCAGATTGATATCTTTATACTCTTGTGTCTTTTTTCAAGCTTTTACCCCCTCTGCATCGTCTTGTAATAAGTCGTAACGCTAAACCAATGTTCTTATGCTATTTTCAAGCTTTTTCAGATGTTATGAGGTTTAAGGATGTTTCAAGGATTTTTTAGACCAAGTTCAGTTACTTAAATCATTTTATAACTAAGTAAAAGGTTTTTCAAGGATATTTCAGATTACGAGATAGTAGTTACTTTTTCAATTTACCTATTTTAACATTAAAGTGCGTTCAGTTAGCTTGTAGTTCAGTAGTAGACGCCTCTCCTCTTTTATCTGGGCTGGAGACCAGCACTAGAATTTAATCCTAGTGGCAGAGTTAACGCCTTCCTCCATTTTTGTTATTTCTTCTTTCTTCCTCAGGCGTCGTGAGAGTCGTAGGATAGATGTTACTTGAGTAAATATTCATTCTGTAGCTTAGCTTACAGAGATAACCGTTATCTTCTGATCTAAGTTGCCTCCTCTTGCACACTTTTTGCAATACTATAGTGTCCGTACGCGTATGTTGATACTCCATCCTCAGCAATCACTCTCTTGTCGTCATGAGGCGACAGGGCTATTTTATTAGCTTCAACTGTAGAAACATTATGTTTTCGGGATAGGATTAAGTTCATAGGAGTTCTTAGGATCTTTTGGGTTTTAAGACATTCCACATAGCTATCGAAGTTGATGTACTGCCTGATTGCGCTACGCTTTATGCCTTTAATCTTCTTGATTACACCTCCATCTATGTCAAGAGCATACATCTTAGGTCTGAGCCCTACAAAACGACAAATAATTTTTCCATTGGCTTCATCTTTAAATTTTCCCAAAACTTTCCTGTTTTTTGTAGAATGACATATATGCTCGACAGGATAATCAGCAGTATCCAGATGTTCAAGAAAACGTAACTTATCCTGGTATATATCTTTTGTAGTCACTCTATGGATGAAAGAGTCTGTATCCATGTACATGAGTTTTAGATTTTCAGTCCCGTAATACGGCAATAACACATCATAATGATATCGATACATCAAGGTTTTTGAGATATCCAGCACACACATCCCAATGTATATAGGTTTGTCGAACACTATCTCTCGTGAAGCCAAGTGTACTGCAGCCAGATTAGGTCCATATATAGTTCGATCAATGAACGTAGGCTTAGCAACCAGCTTTTCCAATGTCTTCCAATCGGTAACAAGTCGTATATTCATTCGGTTTCTTATATTCTCCATAGTTTTTCCGAACATGGCATTGTTAAAAAGTTTGTACAGATCCTTCTCGAAATCATTTCTAGATCCTTGTCGTAGTCCGTTATTGAATTGGACATAAGGCTTTAACCAGCACGACTGTCGAAATTGTAGTACACGATGGATTTTTGTCAGTTTTATCCCATGATCAAGAGCTTGCTTCAAGGTCATGTAGTGCACCACATACTTAGTTCGTGATCCAAGGTGTGGAATTAGCTTCTTTGTAGAAGAATCCTTAGGCTTGATACACTCGGGCAGGAATGGTAAATCGTTATGCAGCTCGTGAAGTTCTGTAGGATATTCAAGATCCACTTCTAAAATGTAGCCGAGAGGGTTATCTTCTCGAAGTATTTCTAGGTTAATATCTGCAGGAGAAACCCACTCAAAACCCCCATAAGGAAGGGCGTGGCACATCGCCCAGCCATATTGGTTATTTGCGTCCTCGTACGTAATATATTGAGAGGGCTTACTTGAGTCATACTCCTCCATATAGATGTTGTTCGCCTTTGCGTATCGATGAGACACTTGGCATAATCCTCCTCGTATACCTGATTCAACCATGAGTAGCTGATCGTAATCCTGTAGCAATTCTAGTTCAATTCCTGTGTACAGCAGCATTGCATCCCACGTAAGTCCAGGAGATGTAAAATAATGTGCAGGATCAACTTTATGAGTTTTCAGGGTCTGGTCTCTGAATGTCTCAAACACATCAGCTAGTAGAAGAACATCTGAGCTTAGATAGAGATCGCTATACTCTCCTAATGTTTTAATGTTGAACTGTCTCCATATACTTTTTGCATGTTCATACTCTCCATCACTAATTTCTTCTTTGTTCAGCTTGTTGTAGAATGCCTCCCTAGGAGGAAGTTCTGTGTCATTCAAAACATCCCATGATGTAACGTAATCGTAGGGGAAAACACCCTTACGGGTCATCGATTTGAATTGCTCTGCTCCAAAGTACTTTATGGTTTCAGGATATGATGTTAGATTGTTTGCTAGTTTATCCAAGCTGGTACTAAGAAAGCGATAGGTATCCACAAAGCGGAGTTTAATATCACCAACATACTTGGAAAATGATATATAACTTTCCTCTGAGCTAGGAATAACTTCTACTCTCTCGCTAGTACATCCTAACTCCTTAACAATGAAATGGGAGTCATATCCACTCAGGTTATGCATGAAGACAGGAATATAATTAGGTGTTTTACAGGCTAAATTACACTTATTATGTAGACTTCCTCGGTATTCACCGGTTATATGATCATGATCTCGTACTTTCCAGTTCTCTCTGGTAAATTCTTTACCACATAAGTAACATTCTGTAGAGCATTCGAAAGATTTTTGCTGCTCATCTGTTAGTGTTAATGGAGCATCAGTTTTGTATATACTATTAATCTTCTTTGCGAGAGAACTTACATACTCCATAAACTTCGGTGCAGCATAATAACCACGATATACATAGGGTTCAGTAGGAAGATCAGTCTGTAAACCTTCCATTGAGGCCGACGGTTTGACATATACACAGAAACTCATAGGAATATGCTTCTGATATGGAACTGTATAAGACGTTTCGGGATTAGAAGAACACCCGTGGTAAGGGGTAAGAATGCTTTCAAAGTCAGCGTATATGACATAAGGTAATTTCAACATCCTTTCATAATTCTTGAATCTAACAATAGATTTCTCCTTAGTTGGCATAACAATCTTAGCAACTCCGTGTTGGCTACATATTTTTCTATGTTCATTTAACCTCTCAACTCCTCCATTTCGATAATCAAAGTGCGTAAAACAGCGTTTGCAGATGTAGAGTTTTCCCTCACATTTGGTTTTTTGTTGATGAATAAGTCTCTCGAAATTCTTTATATAAACGTAATGATGACGTCCAGCTGCATCACTTAATAAAAGCAGGTCACGATGGTCGGACAGTTCTTCATCGATAACCTTCATAGGAAACACTTGATTTTTCTCATCCAGTCCGAAAACATTTATAGAGATGTTATTTCTTCGTTCAAATTTCGGAATATCAGTCAGGCTCGTAGGAAACGAGACGCAGGAAAAGTCATATCTTTCTTGAAAATCCTTATACTTGCTAACACGTTGAGGATCCTTTTGAATGAACTTGGCGAGAACAGCATACATAAAACATTTTTCATCTTCATAATTCTGGGGATTTATGCAGGCTCCTTTAGCTCCAATAGAGGTCGGTAGAGGGATGTAACTGCTTCCTCTTAGTCCATTATTCTTGTTGATTCTAACTCGAACCCCGTCAACAGCTAATAAAGCCCAGTTGCTTCCTTTAAGTTGACTTTCCTCCATTTCAGTACAAAGTTTCTTGAATTTCCTTTCCAAGATGGCATCCAAGTCACTTTCTAAAAATATTGCTTGATTTTGTGTTTTAAATGCTTTATCAGTAGTGTCACCAATGGCATTCACAAACCGACATTCAGCCATGATGTTAATTTTCACACTTTTATGGATCCTTAGCTCCTTCTGAATGGCTTGAATTATCCGCTGTTTTGATTCTTGGAGATAGGTGTTCAGGTCTTGGCATGTAGAGCATTGGATGAAATATGATTTCAGTCGATCCTGGAAAGCTGTTTCATATTCTACGACATCATCTTCATCAGGAACCATTAACAGCAATTTATGTTTGGTAGGTTCGATCTTGAGTTTCTTAGCAGCAATTATTCTCTCGCATCGTTCTTGATGCACATCTCTGCGATGTTCAGTACCATAAACGTCAGCACAATGTTTACATTCATAATACTGACCGCAGACCAGCTCGTGTCTCTTTTTATGGTAGTTTTTCAGGAAACTCTTATCACATTTACCACACTTAAATTCTGGAATAGCAGTGTCTAACAGAGCTTCCATTGCTATAGTTTTTGTTATGTGCAGACTAATTCTTGGGGAATATGTTGCTAAGTAATTGTCTGATACACCTTTTCACTTCTCTTCTTCACCTTGATAAGTTATCAGCGCTGCTGATGATGAATTTCACTGTGGAAGCTGATCCGCTCAGCTATAAACACACTAGCGTAATTACAATCTAAGCTCGATCAAGCTCTCTTTATACACTTAGCGCAGACCTAATAGAAAACTTCATCATCCCCTCCACCAACGGGATTCGAAGGTGGCGCAACTATCGGAGAAAGCCTAAAAGAAAACTTCATCATTCCCACCAATACCGGGGTTCGAAGGTGGCGTTCCTATCGGAGAAAACCTAAAAGAAAACTATTATCTTGATACCACAGGGGTTCGAAGGTGGTTCTACTATCGGAGAAAACCTTAAAGAAAACTCTATTCATTTTAGCAGTTTACGATTATTCTTTATCTAGTATAGAAATCACATGAGAGAAAAAATTAGACAAATTAAAATTTAAAAAGGCAATAAATAAATAGATTTGAAGATACAATTTAGACAATTCAAACTAGTATAAACATGACTGAGCTACGCCTTTTAGTTTTAAAGTTACATTAGGAGCCCCCATCACCACCCTTAGGCATCTCTACATCTTCAATCATACCTTCTTGGAGCTGTTTGATACATCTCTTAACCTAGAAGTTATATTCTCTCAAGTTCAGCTATTACACTATTTAACTCATCTAGGGAGCGTCCTTAGGCTCCTTCACTTCATCCTCAACCACGTGTTCTTGATTCCTTTACATACATCTTTAACCTAGTTATGATTTTTCTATGGACATCCGTTCTCCTTTCTTAAGTTCAATTATTTCATCCATCTTGTTTTGTTCAGTCTTATGCTTCTATCTTAAACTTCGTGATTAAGTCATTTGATCTGAAAGTCTATGTATTTTGGTTAAGGTACTCATCCCTTTTGGTCATGGGCCAAGTCATGATGTATGATCTTATGGGATGAGCTTGTCAACACGCCTAAAGCATTGATATTCAGAGTTATTTAAATTATCCTGCCGAGATTCGAACCCTGATCGTAAGGAGCAAAATACCATTTCAGCAACTATTTCGGGGCTAATGCATGTATGTACTCGTTATTTAATTGCATTATCATTATTCAAACGGGAGTTATTCAACATTAAAGTTATTCCATCAGAACCGGTGATCGAACCACGGGTCTCTAGAATACGGAATCATAAAACATTCACAGAATATGTTAAATGAAAATACCTGCGCTCTAACCCGCTGTTCTAAGTGCAACAGATCAGGAAATAGACCACAATTACATAATTCAATGGACGATGGGAATTGAACCAAAGACCTCCTGAGCTATACAGTGATAGGGAATGATTGATTACGTTAGGTATAGCCATAAAAAGTTTATTTCAACGCTCTAGACCCACCGGTTACAGAGATATTAAAATGAAACGGTTCAGGATTCGAACCAAGCACTTCAGGTATACGGTATAAGTCCAGAAGATACTAATTAACTATATAACATTTATAAAATTTGTTGGAAGTCGCTATCATAATTACTTTCAGAGTTATAACGGTATTAAAAGTGCTCACTTGTGCGGGAGTCGATCCCAGGATTGAGACAATTTACCTACCTGCCCTGAGGCGGGATAAATAGAAGGGGTGGTGGTTAGCTCTTTGTTGCACTAAGCTCAGAGTAGTATAGAATTGAGAGTTTCAGCACAGTGTAGATAAGATGTTGAACTCTCCTCTGTGTTAATATATGAGTGATGTAGAATGCTCATTGATTTAGAACTCTCCTATATGAAAATCGAGTTGTAAAAGAAGGGGAGTGTTGGCGTAGTGCCGTTCTCCCCTGTGCAGTGAGATGTTTTTGAGGGTTGGGATGATGATGATGATGATGATGATGATTGTGTGTGTGTGTGTGTGTGTGTGTGTGTGTGTGTGTGTGTGTGTGTGTGTGTGTGTGTGTGTGTGTGTGTGTGGTAACCGGGGTTCCGAGGATGTTTGAATTAAATGTGAATGCTTTTCGATGTGTGTGTGTGCTTGAACTCTCATGTATGAATATCGAAGTCTAGGGTTCGATATTGTGATGGGGCGGTGTGGGTAACGGGGGTTCCGGGGATGTTTGAATTAAATGTATTGATAGTAATTCTTCGATGACTGTGCTTGAACTCTCATGTATGAATATCGAGTGTAGGGTTTGATATCTATTACGTTCAGTGCTTCGATGTCTGTGCTTGAACTCTCATGTATGAATATCGAGTGTAGGGTTTGATATCTATTACGTTTAGTGTATGATATATGATGTAGTATCGTTAAAGTCTAGGGTTCGATATTGTGATGGGGCGGGGTGGGTAACGGAGGTTCCGGGGATGTTTGAATTAAATGTATTGATAGTAATTCTTCGATGACTGTGCTTGAACTCTCATGTATGAATATCGAGTGTAGGGTTTGATATCTATTACGTTCAGTGCTTCGATGTCTGTGCTTGAACTCTCATGTATGAATATCGAGCGTAGGGTTTGATATCTATTACGTTTAGTGTATGATATATGATGTAGTATCGTGAATCTTTAGATAAAAGAATATCGAGAGAATGATTAGGTATGTTTACTGGGAGAGATTTATGAAAATAAATTCATATATCATACACTAAACGTAATAGATATCAAACCCTACACTCGATATTCATACATGAGAGTTCAAGCACAGTCATCGAAGAATTACTATCAATACATTTAATTCAAACATCCCCGGAACCTCCGTTACCCACCCCGCCCCATCACAATATCGAACCCTAGACTTTAACGATACTACATCATATATCATACACTAAACGTAATAGATATCAAACCCTACACTCGATATTCATACATGAGAGTTCAAGCACAGACATCGAAGCACTGAACGTAATAGATATCAAACCCTACACTCGATATTCATACATGAGAGTTCAAGCACAGTCATCGAAGAATTACTATCAATACATTTAATTCAAACATCCCCGGAACCCCCGTTACCCACACCGCCCCATCACAATATCGAACCCTAGACTTCGATATTCATACATGAGAGTTCAAGCACACACACACATCGAAAAGCATTCACATTTAATTCAAACATCCTCGGAACCCCCGTTACCACACACACACACACACACACACACACACACACACACACACACACAATCATCATCATCATCATCATCATCCCAACCCTCAAAAACATCTCACTGCACAGGGGAGAACGGCACTACGCCAACACTCCCCTTCTTTTACAACTCGATTTTCATATAGGAGAGTTCTAAATCAATGAGCATTCTACATCACTCATATATTAACACAGAGGAGAGTTCAACATCTTATCTACACTGTGCTGAAACTCTCAATTCTATACTACTCTGAGCTTAGTGCAACAAAGAGCTAACCACCACCCCTTCTATTTATCCCGCCTCAGGGCAGGTAGGTAAATTGTCTCAATCCTGGGATCGACTCCCGCACAAGTGAGCACTTTTAATACCGTTATAACTCTGAAAGTAATTATGATAGCGACTTCCAACAAATTTTATAAATGTTATATAGTTAATTAGTATCTTCTGGACTTATACCGTATACCTGAAGTGCTTGGTTCGAATCCTGAACCGTTTCATTTTAATATCTCTGTAACCGGTGGGTCTAGAGCGTTGAAATAAACTTTTTATGGCTATACCTAACGTAATCAATCATTCCCTATCACTGTATAGCTCAGGAGGTCTTTGGTTCAATTCCCATCGTCCATTGAATTATGTAATTGTGGTCTATTTCCTGATCTGTTGCACTTAGAACAGCGGGTTAGAGCGCAGGTATTTTCATTTAACATATTCTGTGAATGTTTTATGATTCCGTATTCTAGAGACCCGTGGTTCGATCACCGGTTCTGATGGAATAACTTTAATGTTGAATAACTCCCGTTTGAATAATGATAATGCAATTAAATAACGAGTACATACATGCATTAGCCCCGAAATAGTTGCTGAAATGGTATTTTGCTCCTTACGATCAGGGTTCGAATCTCGGCAGGATAATTTAAATAACTCTGAATATCAATGCTTTAGGCGTGTTGACAAGCTCATCCCATAAGATCATACATCATGACTTGGCCCATGACCAAAAGGGATGAGTACCTTAACCAAAATACATAGACTTTCAGATCAAATGACTTAATCACGAAGTTTAAGATAGAAGCATAAGACTGAACAAAACAAGATGGATGAAATAATTGAACTTAAGAAAGGAGAACGGATGTCCATAGAAAAATCATAACTAGGTTAAAGATGTATGTAAAGGAATCAAGAACACGTGGTTGAGGATGAAGTGAAGGAGCCTAAGGACGCTCCCTAGATGAGTTAAATAGTGTAATAGCTGAACTTGAGAGAATATAACTTCTAGGTTAAGAGATGTATCAAACAGCTCCAAGAAGGTATGATTGAAGATGTAGAGATGCCTAAGGGTGGTGATGGGGGCTCCTAATGTAACTTTAAAACTAAAAGGCGTAGCTCAGTCATGTTTATACTCGTTTGAATTGTCTAAATTGTATCTTCAAATCTATTTATTTATTGCCTTTTTAAATTTTAATTTGTCTAATTTTTTCTCTCATGTGATTTCTATACTAGATAAAGAATAATCGTAAACTGCTAAAATGAATAGAGTTTTCTTTAAGGTTTTCTCCGATAGTAGAACCACCTTCGAACCCCTGTGGTATCAAGATAATAGTTTTCTTTTAGGTTTTCTCCGATAGGAACGCCACCTTCGAACCCCGGTATTGGTGGGAATGATGAAGTTTTCTTTTAGGCTTTCTCCGATAGTTGCGCCACCTTCGAATCCCGTTGGTGGAGGGGATGATGAAGTTTTCTATTAGGTCTGCGCTAAGTGTATAAAGAGAGCTTGATCGAGCTTAGATTGTAATTACGCTAGTGTGTTTATAGCTGAGCGGATCAGCTTCCACAGTGAAATTCATCATCAGCAGCGCTGATAACTTATCAAGGTGAAGAAGAGAAGTGAAAAGGTGTATCAGACAATTACTTAGCAACATATTCCCCAAGAATTAGTCTGCACATAACAAAAACTATAGCAATGGAAGCTCTGTTAGACACTGCTATTCCAGAATTTAAGTGTGGTAAATGTGATAAGAGTTTCCTGAAAAACTACCATAAAAAGAGACACGAGCTGGTCTGCGGTCAGTATTATGAATGTAAACATTGTGCTGACGTTTATGGTACTGAACATCGCAGAGATGTGCATCAAGAACGATGCGAGAGAATAATTGCTGCTAAGAAACTCAAGATCGAACCTACCAAACATAAATTGCTGTTAATGGTTCCTGATGAAGATGATGTCGTAGAATATGAAACAGCTTTCCAGGATCGACTGAAATCATATTTCATCCAATGCTCTACATGCCAAGACCTGAACACCTATCTCCAAGAATCAAAACAGCGGATAATTCAAGCCATTCAGAAGGAGCTAAGGATCCATAAAAGTGTGAAAATTAACATCATGGCTGAATGTCGGTTTGTGAATGCCATTGGTGACACTACTGATAAAGCATTTAAAACACAAAATCAAGCAATATTTTTAGAAAGTGACTTGGATGCCATCTTGGAAAGGAAATTCAAGAAACTTTGTACTGAAATGGAGGAAAGTCAACTTAAAGGAAGCAACTGGGCTTTATTAGCTGTTGACGGGGTTCGAGTTAGAATCAACAAGAATAATGGACTAAGAGGAAGCAGTTACATCCCTCTACCGACCTCTATTGGAGCTAAAGGAGCCTGCATAAATCCCCAGAATTATGAAGATGAAAAATGTTTTATGTATGCTGTTCTCGCCAAGTTCATTCAAAAGGATCCTCAACGTGTTAGCAAGTATAAGGATTTTCAAGAAAGATATGACTTTTCCTGCGTCTCGTTTCCTACGAGCCTGACTGATATTCCGAAATTTGAACGAAGAAATAACATCTCTATAAATGTTTTCGGACTGGATGAGAAAAATCAAGTGTTTCCTATGAAGGTTATCGATGAAGAACTGTCCGACCATCGTGACCTGCTTTTATTAAGTGATGCAGCTGGACGTCATCATTACGTTTATATAAAGAATTTCGAGAGACTTATTCATCAACAAAAAACCAAATGTGAGGGAAAACTCTACATCTGCAAACGCTGTTTTACGCACTTTGATTATCGAAATGGAGGAGTTGAGAGGTTAAATGAACATAGAAAAATATGTAGCCAACACGGAGTTGCTAAGATTGTTATGCCAACTAAGGAGAAATCTATTGTTAGATTCAAGAATTATGAAAGGATGTTGAAATTACCTTATGTCATATACGCTGACTTTGAAAGCATTCTTACCCCTTACCACGGGTGTTCTTCTAATCCCGAAACGTCTTATACAGTTCCATATCAGAAGCATATTCCTATGAGTTTCTGTGTATATGTCAAACCGTCGGCCTCAATGGAAGGTTTACAGACTGATCTTCCTACTGAACCCTATGTATATCGTGGTTATTATGCTGCACCGAAGTTTATGGAGTATGTAAGTTCTCTCGCAAAGAAGATTAATAGTATATACAAAACTGATGCTCCATTAACACTAACAGATGAGCAGCAAAAATCTTTCGAATGCTCTACAGAATGTTACTTATGTGGTAAAGAATTTACCAGAGAGAACTGGAAAGTACGAGATCATGATCATATAACCGGTGAATACCGAGGAAGTCTACATAATAAGTGTAATTTAGCCTGTAAAACACCTAATTATATTCCTGTCTTCATGCATAACCTGAGTGGATATGACTCCCATTTCATTGTTAAGGAGTTAGGATGTACTAGCGAGAGAGTAGAAGTTATTCCTAGCTCAGAGGAAAGTTATATATCATTTTCCAAGTATGTTGGTGATATTAAACTCCGCTTTGTGGATACCTATCGCTTTCTTAGTACCAGCTTGGATAAACTAGCAAACAATCTAACATCATATCCTGAAACCATAAAGTACTTTGGAGCAGAGCAATTCAAATCGATGACCCGTAAGGGTGTTTTCCCCTACGATTACGTTACATCATGGGATGTTTTGAATGACACAGAACTTCCTCCTAGGGAGGCATTCTACAACAAGCTGAACAAAGAAGAAATTAGTGATGGAGAGTATGAACATGCAAAAAGTATATGGAGACAGTTCAACATTAAAACATTAGGAGAGTATAGCGATCTCTATCTAAGCTCAGATGTTCTTCTACTAGCTGATGTGTTTGAGACATTCAGAGACCAGACCCTGAAAACTCATAAAGTTGATCCTGCACATTATTTTACATCTCCTGGACTTACGTGGGATGCAATGCTGCTGTACACAGGAATTGAACTAGAATTGCTACAGGATTACGATCAGCTACTCATGGTTGAATCAGGTATACGAGGAGGATTATGCCAAGTGTCTCATCGATACGCAAAGGCGAACAACATCTATATGGAGGAGTATGACTCAAGTAAGCCCTCTCAATATATTACGTACGAGGACGCAAATAACCAATATGGCTGGGCGATGTGCCACGCCCTTCCTTATGGGGGTTTTGAGTGGGTTTCTCCTGCAGATATTAACCTAGAAATACTTCGAGAAGATAACCCTCTCGGCTACATTTTAGAAGTGGATCTTGAATATCCTACAGAACTTCACGAGCTGCATAACGATTTACCATTCCTGCCCGAGTGTATCAAGCCTAAGGATTCTTCTACAAAGAAGCTAATTCCACACCTTGGATCACGAACTAAGTATGTGGTGCACTACATGACCTTGAAGCAAGCTCTTGATCATGGGATAAAACTGACAAAAATCCATCGTGTACTACAATTTCGACAGTCGTGCTGGTTAAAGCCTTATGTCCAATTCAATAACGGACTACGACAAGGATCTAGAAATGATTTCGAGAAGGATCTGTACAAACTTTTTAACAATGCCATGTTCGGAAAAACTATGGAGAATATAAGAAACCGAATGAATATACGACTTGTTACCGATTGGAAGACATTGGAAAAGCTGGTTGCTAAGCCTACGTTCATTGATCGAACTATATATGGACCTAATCTGGCTGCAGTACACTTGGCTTCACGAGAGATAGTGTTCGACAAACCTATATACATTGGGATGTGTGTGCTGGATATCTCAAAAACCTTGATGTATCGATATCATTATGATGTGTTATTGCCGTATTACGGGACTGAAAATCTAAAACTCATGTACATGGATACAGACTCTTTCATCCATAGAGTGACTACAAAAGATATATACCAGGATAAGTTACGTTTTCTTGAACATCTGGATACTGCTGATTATCCTGTCGAGCATATATGTCATTCTACAAAAAACAGGAAAGTTTTGGGAAAATTTAAAGATGAAGCCAATGGAAAAATTATTTGTCGTTTTGTAGGGCTCAGACCTAAGATGTATGCTCTTGACATAGATGGAGGTGTAATCAAGAAGATTAAAGGCATAAAGCGTAGCGCAATCAGGCAGTACATCAACTTCGATAGCTATGTGGAATGTCTTAAAACCCAAAAGATCCTAAGAACTCCTATGAACTTAATCCTATCCCGAAAACATAATGTTTCTACAGTTGAAGCTAATAAAATAGCCCTGTCGCCTCATGACGACAAGAGAGTGATTGCTGAGGATGGAGTATCAACATACGCGTACGGACACTATAGTATTGCAAAAAGTGTGCAAGAGGAGGCAACTTAGATCAGAAGATAACGGTTATCTCTGTAAGCTAAGCTACAGAATGAATATTTACTCAAGTAACATCTATCCTACGACTCTCACGACGCCTGAGGAAGAAAGAAGAAATAACAAAAATGGAGGAAGGCGTTAACTCTGCCACTAGGATTAAATTCTAGTGCTGGTCTCCAGCCCAGATAAAAGAGGAGAGGCGTCTACTACTGAACTACAAGCTAACTGAACGCACTTTAATGTTAAAATAGGTAAATTGAAAAAGTAACTACTATCTCGTAATCTGAAATATCCTTGAAAAACCTTTTACTTAGTTATAAAATGATTTAAGTAACTGAACTTGGTCTAAAAAATCCTTGAAACATCCTTAAACCTCATAACATCTGAAAAAGCTTGAAAATAGCATAAGAACATTGGTTTAGCGTTACGACTTATTACAAGACGATGCAGAGGGGGTAAAAGCTTGAAAAAAGACACAAGAGTATAAAGATATCAATCTGCATGAAAATACGTATGAAAACTCTATGCCTAGACCATTGCAAATATACCTCTAAGAGTAACGAAGATATCTCTAGCTGGAAAACCTTTAGCTATGAAACCTATAGCTCTTAATCCTAGAGCTCCGAGATCATACCTCAATACCTAACCTCCGGATCCTACAGGTTTAACCTCCTGACCAGCAACCTTTGGCTACGAAGCTTATAACTCTTAACCCTAGAGCCCTCGGATCATACCTCAATACGTAGCCTCCAGATCCTACAGCCTTAATCTCTAGACCGAGAGATCTAACCTTGAATCCATACGACCTAACCACTAAACCTACTACAGCCTTTAACCTTCAGACCAGCAACCTTTAGCTATGAAGCCTACAACTCTTAACCCTAGAGCCCTCAGATCATACCTCAATACGTAACCTCCAGATCCTACAGCCTTAAACTCTAGACCGAGAGATCTAACCTTGAATCCATACGATCTAACCCAGATCATACATAGAGGCCTAGCCCCTAAATTCTACAGCTCTCAACCATCCAGACCAACAGACTTCACCTGTGAAACTATTAACCCTAGAGCCTTAGATCATAGCACAAGAGCTAACCATTAAATCCTACAGCTATTAATCTTCCATACCTGCAACCCTACCTGTTAAAACCTGCTACCCTTAACCCTAGAGCCCCAGATCATACCTCAAGACCTAACCTCTAAGTCCTATAGCTATTAACCTCCCAGACCAACAGTCTTTACCTAAGAAACCCTGCAACTCTTAACCCTAGAGCCGCAGATCATACTACAAGAGCTAACCATTAAATCCTACAGCTATTAACATCCCATACCAACAGACTTCACCTAAGAAAACCTGCAACTCCTGACCCTAGAGCCTCAGATCACAGCTCAAGACAAGCCCTGATAACACCTCAAGACACAGCATTATAAGTTACAGCAAATTAAGAGGATTGACTGCCTACCTAAACACTGTCTAAATCCACTAAACATACAGATTGCGCATGGCCGCCATCTTGCCCTTTTGGGTCTGCGCTGGAACCTACCATTTATAACTACTAAGGTATCTCTGCAACTTCTGTCAGTGGCACTACATGCAGGAAAAGTTTTAGCAGATGCTACCCCGTCAAACAATATTGTACGTTTTGATAGGTACTTTCTAAAAGTTTAATCCACAAAACTAAGACATCTTGTAGCTACGTATTTTGAGTGGTGCAAAAGCCCATTTAAAGGAATTTAACTACGGGTAACAAGGCTTAAATACCCATCCTCAATGTGCCAGGATTCAACTCAAGTGAATTTTCTGAAACTTGGCCTTAACTTCGAGGTTTTGTTCGTGCAGCTTTACGGGATATATGGAACCCTGGGATATAACAAAAGTTTGTTCCATCCCTTTCTAGCCCTTTCACTTGTAGGATATACCTGGGAAAGAGAAGGATTTACCTCTCGTAGTCCTTCACAGCTGCTAGTAATAACTGCCACCTTCCTTCTAATCAACAAGAAAGTCCACGTATACTTTGCTGTTTATTAGATGAATGCTAGAGATGTTTTGTACTTGGCAATCCCATAGTTACCTCTGACAGCATTTAAAGCTAAATTTAAATGTAATTGAATTCCAGGGGGCACTTGGTCCTTGGCATTGCAAAGTATTTATTTCCAGCTTTTTCGAGATAAAAATAACTAAAATTAAACAACTGCATAACAGGCAAACTTTATTGCAGAATTGCCCGCCTCGGTAGCGTAGATGGTAGCGTGTCTGCCTCAAGCTCAAGTGGTCCCGAGTTCGGATCTCGGTCAGGATGAGTTACCTGGATAGGGTTTTTTCGGGGTTTTCCATTATCCTTAAAGACAAATGCCGGGTAACTCTAAGCTCTGTGGACCCTGGATTCATTTGGGCATCATTTCACCCCTTCCATTCATCGTCCGATATGACAATGTTGGAGGACGTAAAATTACAAACAAACAAAAATTATTGCAGAAGTATTGTTTCGATAATAGTTATCAGTAACATACTTTAGAAACTGTGGCCTGTTTCTAAAAATAGAAATGAATTAATATACTAAAATATTCATTTAACCGTCATTTTCCGTACTTGTCGAAGTTCTGAGGGGAGACTTGGCACCTCGGCGTAAAATTTTTGTGCATATGCCCCTGGCTGGGTGCCCCCCGGGAGGGGTGTGAGGTTATAGAGTACTAATGGTGACCAGACCTGACGAGAGAGAACGCAGCGGAGGGACCCTAACAGCTATAGTCCAGCAACGCGAAGAAGGTCCCTGTAAGGAATGTGCTGTGGGACAAAGACAGCGAATGTGTGTGACAGAGAACGCATGATACACAAAGAGCAGACCGTTAAAAAAAACATGCGCCCTGTTCACTCTGTACACTAAAACCGAGAGGATTCATTCACAAAAGTAGAAGCCATCAGAATGTTTTTGAATGGTCTGTAACTGTACTGACATGGGGTGTCATAAACCTGTCCAGAGAGGGTGTGGGAACCTTCGCCAAACCCCGTGTCTCATCCCTCGGAGACGTACTCTCCTGTGGAGGAGTATACAAATTGAAACTCCCCGGTTGTAACTTGCACAACCAGCTCCCTCTCCCACTCTGCGGGCTTACATATCCCGAACAGTATCCGGAATATCAAGACCTCCTCCGATTCAGAGAATGAGGATTTACAAAAATAAGATACCCTGCCATGGAGTTCGAATTTTCCGCCAACACATATCCGTGCAATATACAGAATTAAGGATGAGGTAAAATGAGAAGTAAGGTGAAATGGAGGGAAACAAATTCAAGATAAATTTGACAGGGAAGTCCCAGCATCTAGTGACCCCGGGAAATATCCGTAAAAAAAATCCTGGGTATGGAAGGTAGGCTACGGATAACAAACCACGACCTCCCGAATGTGGGCTATAGATTCCGGGTAATTAAATTATAATCGAACCCTTCACGGCCTCTCTACTGCGCGAGACGACTGACAGTCACCGGGGAACTTACGCTGGCAGAGGCGGACTAGAATCCTTACCCTACAAGGATGCAAGAAATCACAAGAATACCTGCTGCTGAGCTTCGGAGAGTGAGCGAGTATATATACATGGGATATACTGGGTGTATGAGTGCAGAAGGTCACCGTTTCCAAAATGTATTATAAGGTAAGGATTCTAGACCACCTCTGCCGGCGTAAGTTCTCCGGCGACTGCCGGCGGTCTCGCGCAGTAGAAAGAGTCCGTGAGTGGGTTCGATTATAATTGAACTACCCTATACTATCGCCTGAGCCATTCCTCTCGGTTTCCATACATATTAACTATAATGATGGTACCATTGAATGAACTAGTTCAGTAATACATTTCGACATGTATTGCTTAAAGTTTTCCATTTTTTATAAACTAAGCAATGGGCGTCCAATTTTTTTTAATTTTTTTTTCAATTGCTCAGCACAGTTGGTGCTATACAAATTGTGGAGCTATATGCATAATATACATAATAAAATTAAAGTATACAGGGATAGAGGATACTCATATTAGAGTCCTCAAACAAACTGGTCTGATTAGTGTGAGTATAAATTAAATAACTTCTTCATTACAGAATAAATAAACATTATAGAAATAAAATATCCTGTGGCAAGCTGCCTTCTGTCTTGGAGCAGCATCAAGGCGCCGTCCCAGTTGGAAGAATAAAGCACCTGATACATAAGGAAGGTGAGTAAAGAATCTGCTTGTCGTTGTAGAGATGTACTCATTAATGCTGACTATGCCCAATTCTCTATGCAGCTGTGCATTCCGGATGTACCACAGGGCGTTCACAAACAATCGTAATATACTGCTTTGAAATACCTGGAGTTGGTGAATATGAGTAGGTGAAGCACATCCCAATACAGGACTGGCATACAGAAGAAGAGGTTGCAGAATACTCTTGTATAGTAGCAGAGTACATTCGACTCGTAAAGAGGATTTGTGGTAGAGAATGGGATACAACTTGTGAAGACGAGCATAGGCTTGATTTAGTTTGCTTTTGATATATGTACTCCATGTCAGCCGACGATCAAGATGGACGCTAAGATATTTGACTGCACGATCAGAAGGTAACCAGGGGACTTCAGTGTCATACAGTCGTATATTTGCCGAAGCAGCAGGCCTGCGCAAGGTGAAAAGCTTAAGAAGACATTTGCTTGGATTAAGTGCGATACGCCAGCGAGATAACCAGTGCAGGAAAATGTCCAGGGAAGATTGTAGGGTTGCAACGGCAGTGCGAAGTGCGAGGTAAAGATGACTGTATCGTCAGCAAACATTGCGGTACCTGTTGCAGGAAGTTCAGGCATGTGAACAGTGTATAGACTGTAAAGAAGAGGCGCAAGGACGCTACCCTGGGGCACGCCGGCTAAAATAGTACGGGATTAGGAATGCGATGAACCAAGACGCACAGAAAATTGGGGTTCCTGAAGATAGCTAGTAATCAAGCTAAGTAAGTAGAGCGGAAAACCTAGGTCATGTAGTTTATAAAGGAGGTCGTCGTGCGTCCACTTTGGTCATCCCGTTGTCAGGTAAAATCCTCAAATCTCTCCCCTATGTTTTCGAATTCAAGTAATCAGCTCCAGTTAAGGCTAGTGCCTATAGGATTTATTTAACGAACCTGAATTAAAATATTAGAAGGGTTGTAAAGCTGCTGGCAGTAAAATTCTGCTATCTTCTTCAGAGAAATGTGTACATCTTTGACATATAAAGAAGGTAAAATTAAAAGTTTATCAAAACCTTTAATATTTATGCACGTGAACACTTGATATTTATTCAAAGTCAATCTACCCTAAGTAAAATATCGTTATCGCTAATTGATTAATGTATCTTAAAAAATCTCGAACTGATAAAAAGAGAATTGTATGCATTTTTGCATTAATAATCTATTGATAATAATCTAAGATGGCACACAGTTATACATGTTTCATAAGTAACTCGAATAAACGAAAATTGTTATATGCCGTTGTTTATAGTCAATTCAAAGATCTATACGTTTCCAGTAACTTCTTTATCAGCGTTTGATTAGAGTGATTATCATTAAAGTGCTATGCTAAGTCCTCCAAAATGTCAGTTTTGGTCAAGTGTGTGTATGGAACTCCAGAAATAGCGAGGTAAAGTAAAGAATCAAGTTATATATACAGGTGCAAAAGAACTACTCCGAAATATTTTCAGAGCTAGTAGAGATATCTTAAACAAGTAATTGGAGATAAACTTGTGGCCTATTTATTCAAATTAGGAAGTTATGGCTATTATTTTCTAAAGTGCCAGTTCATCATTGCTAATGAGGATACCATTTGATTGCACAACACACAATAATGCAGATGCGTGCCAGAGCTTTGCTGTGGCGAATTAGTTATGACATTAGCATTCAAGTGAAAGGTGAACGGATTCGAGTCTACTTCACTTTCTTTTTGGCTTTTATTTTATTTGTTTGGTTGCTTTTTCAATATTCTGTCTAAGCTCTTAATTCTTGTACAGCGCAGAGCGATCCACATAAACCTGAACCACTTCAATAGGCCACGTGCAACTTGGAGAGAATATAATACACAACTGGAAGATTACATTACACTATTTACATCTCAGAGAAAATGTTGGAAGTGTCCTCCACCAGCATTTATACATGATACGATTGTAGACACTGAAGTTTATATGGGTATCTTCAATACGTTAGAGCAGCTGGATGATATCGAATTGACAGAAGGTTATTTCCATCCAGATGGAGCAACGTGCCATACATCTAATGACACCATGGAAATTTTAACCAGTTTCCTTGATAATCGAATAATCTCAAAAGGTCTGTGGCCCCCCAAATCCCCCAACCTAACCTCACCGGATTTTTTCTTTTGTGGGTATCTAAAAATAGAGTGCACAAGAACAGGCCACAGACAACTGATGTTCTCAAGGAATCCATGTGAACCGAAATAAGTAAAACTTAAAACTTCAGAGAATATGGTCAGACGAGTGCAAACACGTATAGATGCCGGTGAAGGACACTTCCAACATTTTCTCTGAGATGTAAATAGTGTATTGCAATATACCAATTGTGTATTATATTCTCCCAAAGTTGCATGTGTGTCCTATTATTGCTTCAAAACTTATGGCTACTGAAATGGTTCAGGTTTGTATGCATGGCACTATATAAACGTATGCATTTTACGAAGTAATTTTACCTTGTCAGTGCATTACTCGTGATTTACCGTAAATAAGGTCCATATCTGTTAGTTCAGAAAACCTGTGCACAATCTGCATGTTGTCCAACAATGCAATCCTCAGCACACTCTCTTACAAAAGAGAGCCATCAGAGCGATATGTTGTCTCAACGGTACGGTTCCATGTAAGGATTTATTTCAATGGCTGAAGATTATAATACTTCCTTATGTTTATGTGTTTCCATATACAAACTAAAGACTACTTTACACAAAATGTGAATATACATAGCATAAACATTAGACAATAATGGAGTTAAATAAACCCAGTGCCAGATTTTCTTGTTTCCAGAAATAAGTATATTATGAATGTGTCGGAATATTCAATATCCCTTCAAATTATTTAAAATTACCATCTTCAGGGAAAATGGATAGGTAAAAATATGCTCTTAAAAACTATTTATGTAGCAAGGTCTATTACTCGGTACGGAATTTTGGATGATTGTTAAAGTGTCCTGTGCTATAAAGAGAATGTAATGTATCCTATATTGGTTTAATGTATTGTTATCATAGGTAATGTCACAAGTGGTTTTGAATTTATCTAGGTGAGTTCAAAACCACGAGTTGCATTTGTAGAGACTATTTCACAAATAGAACAAATTGTTAAAAGTAATAAAAAAAAGTTATTTGATTCATTAAATCACATAGGCCTACATTAGCACATCAATGAAACTTAACCTCACAAGTCAACGGCATGCAAGATTAATAGTTCTTACAGGCCGTGCACAAGTTAACACTGGTGAAGGCAACTTGGCTCTTAATTCTCGTTGTGTGTGTGTGTGTGTGTGTGTGTGTGTGTGTGTGTGTGTGTGTGTGTGTGTGTGTGTGTGTGTGTGTGTGTGTGTGTGTGTTGTTTGTATGTGTAATTTACGTCCTCCAACGTTAAGTCATATCGGACGATGAATAAAATGGGTGAAATGATGCTCAAAATGAGTCCGGCTCCATGGAGGTTAGAGTTACCCGACATTCGTATGTCAGGATAAGGGAAAACCCCGGAAAAACCTTAACCAGGTAACTCAAGCTAATCGAGATTTGAACTCGGTACCTCTAGAACGTGAGGCAGACACGCTACCATCTACACTACCGAGGCGGGCAGGCCGTCAGGTGGCGCTGATTGATTATAAGAAAATAATAAAGTAACATAACCTCTATTTTCAAACAACAAACTTCATTTATTTTAAAATACAATAAAGTTGCAATTTGAATATTCGTTTTG
This sequence comes from Mantis religiosa, assembly GCA_030765055.1. Lineage (NCBI taxonomy): Eukaryota > Metazoa > Arthropoda > Insecta > Mantodea > Mantidae > Mantis > Mantis religiosa. Next base: position 34,800,086 of record CM060950.1, read on the forward strand.
CACGAGAACAACAAACTTAATTTAATTATTTAAACTCAAAATTATAAAATTGGCAATTACTGTACTTTAATGTTACACCCAACCGTAAATGAACAAGTGGTAACTGCTGAGCGATAATTGTGCACGGTGTACAATTATCAATTTAGAGATCAGCGATTGGTCGGTATTTGACGAATTTGACGAATATTTGATTTGATCTATACGAGGATAGTGACGTATGTGTTAAATAGTCTCCATAAACAAAGGGTTGCCACATTTACCTGGCTGGATGATTTTACAATATTATGTATAGTAGTAACCGTTCTTAAAACGTTTTCCTCTTTCAGTAAAATGTTACGGATATTTTGTATGGTTGGGGGTGGTAATAAAGAAAGAGAAAAGAATTGGAAAAAAATCGTATTTTGATGTATGGTGGTGGTAGTTCAAATGATTTATGTTGATTTGGTGAAGGTTGTTTTCTGTAAGACGTGTTCAATGTCCTAGAGCGCTGCTCAGTGAGAGAACCAAACGAACAAAGCAAACAAAACAAATAAACAACTAACTGCAGTTTCCCAAATCAAGGAAATCGTGTTATTGCACTGGCCAATCAGATTCACGTTCTTGTTTACGATCACGCCATTTCTTCCTATAGTAATTTACGTATTAAAAAGACAAAGGAAATAAATTAATTATATGACAGTAACCGAACCAATGATCGTTCAAACATTGGCTTTCAGCGTTACGAATTCGGCCACCAGAACAAGCTGCAGACACGCCACTAGCGTAGGCTACATGATGCAAGAAAAGCACTTAATTGCTGTTCAGTGTCGCACTGGCAAGTGATTAGATCTAGAGGGCTTTGAGGCATGAAATCCTGGGAACACCAATAACGAGCTACTTCTATACTCGTGAAGCAGTTTTAAAGGCATTCTAATCCAACAATTTCACCCACTTTGTTTAAGTACCAACCTATAAGCATCTGATGTCAATTGGATTTAGCACATTTAACTGCGTTATATTTAGTCGCAGACTATCCATTGCTTATCTCAACTTGCTTATATTAATCACGTCTACAATTGCTCACATTATTTCGGTGTAGTTCATTGACACCTTCCTGCACCAGGTGTTCTCGTACTTAGTTTATACTAACCTTATGTAATATTTTCCAAGTATTCTATAAAAGCAAAGACACTGTATAAAATGCATTGTATAAAATGCTACACAATGAGCTTTTATTTTTATAGACAACATCAATGTGCGATTTTATTATATACAGGATAATAGAACATATCTTTAATAAAACATTCCATCAATTTACGTTTGGGAGCAAATAAAACTATGAATGTACCAAATGGCACCGACAGATTCCTGTTGCATTCCAAATTATATCCCGTCATCTCAAGCAGTCCTCGAATTTCATATAACCATTGCATATATATTTGTATTCATTTGTATGTAAAAAACGCTCAAAACTTCTTGAATCTTGTAGTTATTTCTTCTTATTTCTTCACTCTTTTCTTGCATCTCTCATCTGAAACACAGAACTGAACATTAAAGATATTTTACAAAGGAAATCGAACAAAGACGTTTTCGGCATAGCCAACCAGATTACCGAGTGAGCTGTCTTCGGGACGAGAGCGTCAATACATGCTTTCATAGTAACAATTTACTTGTGGTCCGCATTAGGGACGAACCCGTGGCCGGCCTTACTGACCATGGCTTTTTAGGGGGTTTTCGGGTCGCCAGGCATATGCTGGGTAGATTAATTACAACTCCCGAATTTCCTGTCCCTCATTTCATCTCCATTATCATTTCACGTCTTCTCTTATCTGGTGGTCTCTTTCTGGTTAGAAAGTGTAGGAGGGAGTCTCGGCGCTGCATGCCAGGATAATATGCTCCTGCTAAACACTATATCCTCTGGTAGGATGGTCTCCGTTCTCGGGCCGGCCTGGTGGGACGTTTGAGGTGAGTGGGTCACCGATTGTACTGCCTGCCGGGGAGCTTCCAAATGGACAATTGGACCTTGCCGTCTTCACTCTCGTGAATCCTTGGGTCAGCCACCCTCTGTCTCCTCCCGCTTCATCCTTTCTCCCGGAGATGCCCCATTTGGGTCATAGATACAATCGATCAAAATTGGTTGTAGGGGTGGGGAACCGTCCCCTTCAGCTGCTGTGGTGCGAGTGCTGCGGACCCTTAGCACTCGTGGTATCTGTGACGTCACCAGAGGAAACTGGCCGAACTGCCGAGCCCCTCCTGTCGGGGAGTTGTTCGGATTGTAGTTGGATTCGAGGGGGCAGTGTGTTCCCGACACCCGCGGGAAATCGGGTACCTCCGGCCAGGCTACGACCGCCCGTAGGGGGTAGAGGGTTGCCCCATAAGTCCCGGGTACTAGCCTGCAGAGCTAGTAGAAGGTGTGCTAGTTCACCAGGCTGCCCCAACGAGGTTTCCCTGCGGGATTGACGCACGTAAGTGGCGTATCCACTTCCTCCCGTCTTGACGTTGATGTCGATGGGGGGGGGGCCTTTTTAGAATACCAGGTATTGCCCTATGCAAGGACCCCTAGAGTTATCCGTCGCTCTCGGGTAGAAGGAGGCCAGGGTCTTCGGAATTTTGCGTAGATCCTCTGCGCATCATCAATGTCGAATCCCCTCCTCCTATCCTAACATTTGACTTCTAACAAATGTGCTATCTCGTGATACTTTCTAAAGGGAAAATATTTTACAAACTTAGAGTTCACAAATGGTAATACTGACTGTTGTTACCGTTTACCTGAACTATTTCTACAATTCCTTGAGTGAATAAATAAAACCTAAGCAGGAATGTGACTATGATTGACCTTGCACAGTACTTGTTTCTATTAGTTCGTTAGTACAATGTATTAGTCCCAGACACAGTTATGCCATTTTTAACTTGCATGTGAAAATTCTCCATATTTAGTACATTACAATATCGTCTGTTGCACATTTTTTGTTCAAAACTTCATTTCTTTGATTTGCTTGATTACCTACATATATCAGCAGCGATACTAACAAATGGAACAGTGCAATAGTCCACATCTTTCATAATCAACAATTTCAAGAAGGAAAATAAATAGGTAAATAAAAAAGGAGAAGAAAAAGCAATCTGCTGTGCCTGAACTTGAACCTGGGAACATTAGTTAGAAAACTTTCTATTTCATCACTGAGCCACACAAGTATGTTTCCTGCCATTGCACCAAATGTTGCATATACCATTGAGGCGGTATCAGTGGCGTACTGTGTCAAATGTACTTTGGCTTATTACACACAGCCTTAGGTGTCCTATTTCGAATTACTCTCCCAACACACTTCTATAGTCCCTTACAGTTGATCGATCGAAATTTAAACAAAACAAAATATCTCTCTCTCATTATTATTACTATTATTATTACTATTATTATTACTATTAATACTGTTATTATTACTATTATTATTAATGTCTACGTGTTCCTAATTTACTTATAAAAAGGCCGCTTTGGTTTTATAATTACAGGTTTGAAATTTCCAATTACGTATTCACATCATTAATGTGCTCTCACGCATCGTTCATATTCTGCTGGAGAATTTTCCCTTTCTCCAAGTTTATTTTCAAGTTTGTTAATTTGTATCTCCTTAAAACAAAACACAGATTTGAGTAAACTATTGTATACAGTATTAAGATAACTAAGGCAAAAATGTTCCCTTAGTTAACCTTAAAGTTTTCAAAATGTTGGTGGAAGCATAATTTCTATTGTGCAATTTCTGGAGTTTGAACAATAGTAATTACTTAATTTATTGCATTATATGTAATTTTAATATCTATTTAGGCAAATGACTGATATTTATCTCTCACAGAAATTCTGAATGAAATTGTACATAATATTTATATGACATTTATTTTGGTACTTATTTAATATATGTTTAACTTAAGAGTAATGACAGAAAACCGCGCGTGATAAAATGGAATTTGTGGAACATAATGTAGTAACAGAACATTCGACTCTAACATGGTAGAAGCAAAGTGTAAAACTCAATAACCTTGCATAAAATGTAGACATTAATTTACTGTAACGCACTAAAGTGAAGCGCCTTCTCTACACACTACACCAGAGGTGGGCAAAATCTGTGTTTTGAGTAAGCGTGTAACCACAATGTAACAGAACTGAAAGCGATATAGACTTGGTCAGTGTTGCTACCTAGAGCAGAGAGGGAGGTTGAAAGTAAAAGCTTCAGTGGTGAAGTTCGTGATGGCATTGTCTATTATCGTCTTCAGGAAAACGGAAAATCCCCACGGAATGGAACGAGAGTTCGTAGATCCGTTTTCTGTCGATGTTATGCTTGCAAAATTGGAACTGTAAACTGAAGTCATCTTTCTTCTAACAGAGTTAATCTCAGAAACAAGTGTAAATATTTGATTGGGTGTGAAATATTCGAGCACTTATGTAAAATTAAATATGAACACTTTCCAATTTTAGTTGTGGTATTAATGGCAATATTTACTGAGCGGGATGGCTCAGGAGGTTTCGTCTGTGGCCCGAATTCGGGAGGTCCGGGTTCGATTCCCGTGGTCAATTACATCCCCCGAATTTCCTGTCACTCCATTTCGTCCTCAATATATTTCCCATCATCTCTCATCTGGTGGTCTCTTTCAGGGTATGTACAGATTATAAATGATCACAAAGCTAAGCATGATCCCTAATTATCGGATTGTGATTCTTGTGTCTTTGGCTCACAAGGGAATTAATAGTAGGTAACAATAAACAGTTTTGTTGTTTATTTTGTTTATTTGTTTTGTCTATTGTTTGTATTTTAGTAATTAAAACGCCGACAATAAAGACTAGAAAGGAAAAAACAACCAAAACAATGTGACGTCGTTTCGAACCTAGCCCTTGCAGTACCATATGCCCACAGCTAACCATCTCGACCAGCTGCCACATATTCTATATCGCTCGTTTATCACCTTGCTAGTATTATATCCATGAAAAACTGCTGTTTATTTAAGTTTTTCGCAACTTTTTGGTTCTCATTCAGGGCTGTAAGTATTAATGTTGGGTCTATATTACCGAATAGAAGGGCAGAGCTGCAATAACGGCTTTTGTTCTAAAAAGGTCAATGTTTTCACAATAGACTATAAACTGCAGGTTGCATAGATAAGAACAAAAATAGAGGCAGCTGACTCACCTGGTATATAGTGTCATTCAGTGACAAAAGAAGAGTTTTGTCTGTATTGCTTTGAGTCATGCGACATGGAGAATTTGTCTTCCATATGACTACATACATGTGTAACAAGTAAATAAATAAATTAATCAATCAATATAAAGCTTAATTTGCATTAATCAAACGTTTCCCAACAAGAAATGTTCAAATATTTAATTCTAAATACTATTACACCAAAACATGTGAAGAAATCTTCTATCGCATTTTGGATAATTGAGTCCACTCTTTCTTCCCCTCCCTCTCTCTGTCTATGTGTGTGTGTGTGTGTGTGTGTGTGTGTGTGTGTGTGTGTGTGTGTGTGTGTGTGTGTGTGTGTGTGTGTGATATTATTGTACTTTTTGTTTCTGCTTGTATAGTAGCTATACTCACGTATAAATTAATGTATAACTTTCTGTCCGCTAATCCTAATGCATTAAATTGATCTCAGTTGTAGATCATATTTTGTATCTGTTATGTCGTTTTTTAGAAATGTTAGTCATTTTGCAGGTATTTTCATAAATCATCAAAATCCGGGGTTTGATATATATTTTCTCATTCTAAAAGTAGTTTATTCCAAACCCGTGGCAAAACTAAGTCATTCACACATATTCTTGAGTGACGGTGCCTTGCTGCACTCTCGTAATGAGGTTGAAACGTTATATTTCTTGTATTCAAGAAAGGATTGTAGATGGAAATCAAAAGTCCTATTCTTAGTCAAATATCCCGTTGCGAGTGAATCCGTATAAGCCTCTGCAGATTGTCAACAGAAAATGGAGGGGATTTTGTTGAGAGCCAGTTGGTAGGAACTTGTTTTCGCTTGAAGTGTATATCTACACTCTCTTCTTAAATTTAAGGTAGTTCAGTGAATCACATTGAACAATACGTAATAAGTATATAATGTCACTTAGAATGCTTGTGTACAAAACATGTGTAATCAAAACCTTTTATTTTATTTATTTATTGTTATCTGAAAAGGTTCCCAGAGCCATAGCTCATGCTAGGGAACAGTACAAAAATATATAAAATGATGGAAAACAGCCCTTAACAATACTTATATTACATTTTCATAGTAGGAATGAATTACCGTACAAGAATAACATTTATGAAACATACAAAGATACAAACATTCACTATAACTCAAGAAATAATAGTAACAAAGAACTTTACAGAAAAAAAGCTACATATTCTATAGGACATTAATCCATATTAATTTTTAACCAGTTCAGCTATTAAAACAGCTATAAATGTGTAACACTTTATCAGCTATCAATATATGCCTTCAGTGAATTTTCAGCAACTTTCCTTTTAAAACCTTTTATGTTCCTGCAGCCTTTCAGTTCCCGTGGCATTGCATTATATAAGTTGATAACGTGTGAGGTTAAGCTTTTCAGGCCATAAGTAGAAGTGTTCACTGTTGGTTTTGTTAAGTTTCCTTTATTTCTTGTATTATATATATGAGGAGCTTTCAAATGTTAGATTGGACTTTAGAAGATTATTTTTTATTTTGTGGAGATATATTATCAAGGAAAACTCTATGTTTACTTGTAATGGTAAAATGTTAGTTACATGGTAGAGTGTTTTTGTGTTTGTTCTAAAGGGCAGATTGTAGATTATTTTCAAGGCACGATTTTGAAGTACTTCGGGGTCATGAATTAAATATTTAACAGAGTTACCCCATAAGATGTTTAAGTAATCCAAATGAGATTGAATTAAAGCATGGTAGATACTTCGTAAATGATTTACACTGAATCCTTTGAATTTCAGCCTGTGAATTACAGCTAACACAGGAAGAATCTTTTTTTACATGCATGATATGGTCCTTCCATGTAAGGGTAATGTCTGGAATGAAACCTAGATATGTGATTTTTGTTACTCTTTCAATCACTGCATCAACATTTATCTTGTTATTTACTACAGGTACGTATGATCTTTTATGAAATAACATATATTTTGTTTTACAGACATTTAATGTTAACTTATTGCCTTAAACCAGCTATTCAATGCATTCAGGTCTTGCTGTATGTCATATATCAGCTGGTGCTCAGAGTTATCTATATATAACAAAAATATATCATCAGCAAACATAGTCAATTTACCTTTTAGCCTTAAACATCCTATGTCATTTATAAAAATTAGGAATAATATAGGACCTAATACAGAACCTTGTGGAACACCATGATGAATTGTTGATAGAGAACTGGAAATGTTGTTCATATTTACAAATTGTTTCCTATTACTGAGATAATTCTGATACCAGTTGAGAGGAAGTCCTCTTACACCAGCATACTCAAGTTTCTTTAGTAATAAAGTATGATCTACAGCGTCAAAAGCCTTTTTAGGTCAATAAATAAACCAGGTACTAAACTATTTCTATCCAGAGCTCTTTGAATAGGTACGATAATATCTATTGTGGCAGCAAGAGTACTAGATTTGTTAATAAATCCATGCTGATGATTGTGAAAAAGGTTGTGTTTTTCTAGATGCTGTAATAACCTAACTTTTACTACTTCTTCCAGAATTTCGGCAAATACAGGAATAATACTTATTGGTCTGTAATTATCCATAATTACTCTATCACCTGTCTTATAAATTGGGACAACTCTTGTGATTTTACAACCATCAGGTACTGAACCTGAACTAAGTGATAAAGTAATAAAGGTTACAATGTGTGGAACCAAACTATACTTGCACTTTGTTAACAATTCATTTGATAAAATATTATCTGTTTTATCACCTTTGTTTTTATTGTTGCTATCATTTTTAGAACCTCATTATTATCTGTTGGACATAGAAAAAGACTATTTGGTACTGAACTATAAGGTGGTGGAGTATATTGTGTAGTTATACATATCTTCACTAACTGATCAGCTATATTTGCGAAGTATTTATTAAAAAACTCACATGTTTCTAATTGATTTACTATTTTTTTTTTTTTTTTTTTTGCCTACCATTATTGTTTCTATTTGATTGCCATGTACTGGGGTTTTATTTCTTAAGATTCCATTTATTGTCATCCATACCTTTTTTGGATCATAGGAGTTATTCAATTTATTTGAGTAATATGCTTCTTGAAGTTCCCTCTTCATTTTAGCTACTTCATTTGCACATTTTTTGTACAGTTCAATTGCTATCGCAGAGGGAAATTTGCATTTTGTTTTGCTATACAGTAAGCTTTTCTTTTTAACTAGAGCCAAAAAGTTATTATTAACCCATGGTTTACGTGTCAGTTTATTTGACACAACCTTTCTGGACCTGTAGGAGCAGACTGAAACCCCTTCCTTTAAAAATTGCAATAATGAGTTATAATATTCATTAGGGTCATTTGTGACATAGTTAAATCCAGTATCTTGTATAAATAAGGAAAGTCTGTTATGCTTTATAGTGTTAAATTCTTGAATTGACATTCTGGTATTGATATACTTTTAATGAAGGGCCTTGCAAAGATGTTCTTTTATGTCAATTATAAGTATGTTATGGTCACTGATATGCATTATGTTAGATATAGATATTGGGGTATCATTGTTATTGATAAGTACATGGTCAATTAGTGTAGCTGAGGTATTGCCTATTCTTGTTGAGTATATTTTATTACCTTGTACAAAATTGAAACTTGTAATTAGTGTATTATAGTTTTCAAGATTTTTACTCTGATTGAGGTAATTAATATTTACATCGCCTATGATCATGGCTGATTTTGCAAGCTTCCTACACAGTACAGTTTCCATATCAGTGAGAAAGTTGCCAGTATTTTGATCATTAGGATTATAAACTGCAATGATATCAAGTGCTAATCTGGAACTTTTTGTCGCAGTTCACCTATAGCAATGATATTCCCTTAGGGGAGGGGATACGTCCACTTCAGCTGTCGTGGTGCGGGCGCTCCGGACCCTTAGCACTCGTGGTACCTCTGACGTTACTAGAGGAACCTCGGAACGAACTGACGAGCCCCTCCCATCGGGGAGTTGTTCGAATTGGGTTGAACTCGAGGGGGGAATGTGTTCCCGACTCCCACGGGAAATTTAGTACCTCCGGCCAGGCTACGGTCACCCGGAGGGGGTAGAGGGTTGCCTCATAAGTCCCGGGTACTAGCCTGCAGAGCTAGTAGGTGTGCTAGATCATCAGGCAGCCCCACCGAGGTTTTCGGTAGTCTTCCCTGCGGGGTTGACGCGCGTAAGTGACGTATCCACTTCCATCCCGTCTTGACGTTGTTGTCAACGGGAGGGGGGCTTTTTAAGAAATCAGGTATTGCCCTATGGAAGGACCCCCGGAGTTATCCATCGCTCCCGGGTTGAAGGAGGCCAGGGTCTGCGGACTTTTGGGTAGATCCCCTGCACATAACTATAGCAATGGTATAAAAATAGTGTGACTTTATTTTAATTACATAAAACCAACAATCAGTAACTTGAAAATCGCATTGGTTTATAAATTACTCTGAAAATACAACAATAAAACTGTTGTATCACTTATCACAAACTGATTTCCATCAAACCATGTAGAAACAAGCAAGCTTTACTGCTCTTCTTCTTCGGAATGACGTTTGGAAGTGATTTACAATTGAGGTTTTTTGTACCTTATTCATTAATGAATATGAATAACTGTACATGGGGTCTCCCAATATACTCTCCATTGACGTCAGTACATTGCTGTCACCTTCCTGGCAACTTCATTATTGCGTCACGGAACCACTGTTTGGGGTACTACGCACCCACTCATGTACAGCTGCCTACAGTGCAGCTGCCCCTTTTCCCTCGAAGCACGTTCTTTCATGCTGTCAAATAGAACATAAACAGATGGAGAGAGATCGGTGAATATGGTGGGTGTGGTACAACAATGAACCCTAGTAATGTCAACTTTGCAGTAGTCATATTGCTGCGATGCGGCCGCACATTGTCGTTCTGGAGGAGCACTCCTTAGACCACTTTACCTTTCGCCGTTGCTGAATCCTGCATCTTCGTATAAGGCAGCCACAGTACACCCTGCTGTTGACAATCGTACCTAGTGGAAGCCATTAGCAGTATGCCACAAGTGTCCCAAAGAACGAAGATCATCTGCTTACCTGCAGATGGAGTAGAACGAAATTCCCTGGGCCGGTCTTCTGTGCAGAAGCTTCTTGGCCATACACCGCCGTTTAAGCATTTGTGAATATCTGCAGGTTTAACTCCTTCATTCCACCAAAAACCATACAGTCCATCTTTGTCCGTGATAGTCGCCTTCCATCTTGTTGGCCGCGCCGAGGCTGAGTGGTTGGACCGCTCGACTCTACCAAGGCGGCCCGGATTCTATCCCAGACGACCGCAAAGTGAGATTTGTGGTGGAAAACACGGCGCTGGGGGAGGGGGGGGGGGGTTATCCGTAATCTCCGGTTTTTTCCGCCATCTCATTCCACCGGTGCTCCATCTTCATCTCATGTATCATCAGGGTCACCGCCTGCGGGGCCGCATGTAGTAAACGCGGGCGTTAAACACTGTGCATTTCCACCTTATACATGGATTTCTCTACCAGATAAAAAGAAAGCGCTTCCCTTCCACTGTACACAGTGTTCACAAATGCCATCTAGCATGTGCATGATGTACTATTATCAGGTTAGCTCCTACGAGAAGACGAGATATTGAGCGGTATGTTTGAAACAACGCAATTATAAATCATTCCCTTTCCTACTGGTACACTTCAAAATTAGAGCAATAGCAATTAGAGTAATTAGAGTAATAGGCTAGTTGCAAGGCTAGTGACTGAAAAGAAACCTTTTATTTCTTGGAAATGTCGTTGCGGCAGACGGCTTCGTTTGTTGTAACATTAATACTAACCTTATCGAGTTTAATGATATGATGGCCACACCGAACTTCAAAGATTTGCCGCATGATTCCTGGACGCTATCTAGTTTATCCGAAGCTGTTAAGCGGCATATTTTTATATCGTTTTTAATAGCTATGTCCTCATTTTTCGGTGGCGTTTTATATATTAATTAGAAACATGATAGTTTAACAGTCCTATACAAGAGAGGCAATAAAAGAGACATTTTCTCTGAATCCTCTCTTTCTCTTCAAGTTCCCGTAGCGGAGGGGATCCGTCCCATTCAGCTGCCGTAGTGCGGGCGCTGCGGACCCTTAGCACTCGTGGTACCTCTGACGTTACTAGAGGAACCTTGGGCCGAACTGACGAGATCCTCCCATCGGGGAGTTGTTCGGATTGGGTTGGACTCGAGGGGGCAGTGTGTTTCCGACACCCACGGGGAATTGTGTACCTCCGGCCAGGCTACGGCCGTCCGTAGGGGGTAGAGAGTTGCCTAAAAAGTCCCGGGTACTAGCCTGCAGAGCTAGTAGAAGGTGTACTAGATCACCAGGCGGCCCCACCGAGGCTTTCGGTAGTCTTCCCTGCGGGGTTGACGCGCGTAAGTGGCGTATCCACTTCCATCCCGTCTTGACGTTGTGCTCAGCGGTGGGGGTCTCTTTAAGAAATCAGGTATTGCCCTGTGAAAAGAGCCCCAGAATATCCATCGCTCCCGGGTAGAAGGAGGCCCGGGTCCTTGGTTCTACGGGTCCAGGACTAATGGGAGTGCAATCTCTGCAATCTCTTCAAGTATCGTCGTGAAATATTTGTATTTCATGAATAACTACTGAAAAAGCAAAATATGTGCAGAAATATGCAGACATTTAAATATACCGCTAACACCTTTTATATGCATTTATATACATTATAAAACTTCCCTAATAAGGTCCTCACAACGCAGAACAAATTTGTTATTTGCATATGTTCAACTATCAAGGAATAAAATATGCAAATATGCAGATATCCGAGTTCTAGTAATAAGCACTAACTTTCCCCTGTTGAATTTCAAGAAAAGTATAATAGTTCCATATGTGCGTGCGCGTGTCCAAAACGAAAATACAGCTAGAAAACCGAACTCGCTTTTTGAGTTAAGCACTTTTTATATATGTATTTATTTTTATTTTTATTATTTAACCGCTTTTTTTATTGTTTACGTTTGTTTTACTCTCTGTTTTCTATAATTTCACACATATACACTATACACATAAACACACTCGAACCCCTGACCCAAGAGACATACACTCTGAGGACCATGGCTACGAGGGCCGAAATTTAAACATATTTTACACTTTTCTTAACTTTTTTGTTCCATTTATACCTCCCGTAGGGGAGGGGATCCGTCCCCTTCAGCTGCCGTGGTGAGGGCGCTGCGGACCCCTAGCACTCGTGGTAACTCTGACGTTACTAGAGGAACCTCGGGCCGAACATGCGAGCCCCTCCCTCTGGGAGTTGTTCGGATTGGGTTGGACTCGAGTGGGCGGTGGTTCCCGATACCCGTGGGTGATCGGGTACGTCTCCGGACGGCGTTGAGGGAAGCCATTAATATCCCCGGGTACTAGCCTGCAGAGATAGTAGGTGTGCTAGATGGCCAGGCGGCCCCACGGCCCCACGTGTCGGTAGCCTTCACCTTTTGGTGTTGGCGCGCGTAAGTGGCGTATCCACTTCCATCCCATCTTGTGTCCTTGAACCAGATGGGGGGCTTGTTAGTAACTCAGGTCTTGTCCTATGGAAAGCCCCATGGAAGACGCCGGGCGCCCTTTGGAACAGCTCGGATACTCCTTGGTTGAAAGAGGCCCAGGTCTTGGTCCTACGCGTCCAGAACTAATGGGAGTAGAACCTCTGGACTCAACTGTTCCATGTATACCCCCCGTAGGGGATCCGTCACCTTCAGCTGTCGTGCTGCGGGCGCTGCGGACCCCTAGCACTCGTGGTACCTCTGACGTTACTAGAGGAACCTCGGGCCGAACATTCGAGCCCCTCCCTGAATGGGAGTTGTTCGGGTTGGGTTGGACTCGAGGGGGTAGTGGTTCCCGATACATGTGGGAGATCGGGTACGTCTCCAGACGGGGTTGAGGGAAGCCATATATTCCAGCGTACTAGCCTGCATCCTAGCTCTTAGAAGGTGTGCTAGATCACCAGGAGGCCCTACCGAGGTTAATCGGTAGCCTTCCCCTTAGGGTTTGACGAGCGTAAGTGGCGTATCCTCTTCCATTCCGTCTTGAGTCCACAGGACCAGATGGGGGTTTGTTAGTCTCTAGGTCTTGCCCTATGGCGCCCTTTCGGGACAGCTTGGTAACTCCCTGGTCGTCAGAGGCGGAGTCAGTCTTCAATCTTTTTGGATTGCCCTGGTAGATACCCTCGGGCTTATATATGTTCCATTTATACCCCGCCTTGCAGTGGTCATACTGGCGGCCGTTCTCCTGTGGAACATATCCATCGTTTTAACTCGTAATCGTTGGGTTGTATCTTTACTTCACGCACACATTCACACTTCCAGACTCTGGGGAAGACGGGGAATCATCTTGGTTGGAGAAAAATTCCCACCCTCAGGCGGGAATCGAACCCGGAACTCCTAGCATGGCAGGCAGGTACTCTACCGACTGAGCTCCGGGACCAGCCCAATCACCTTCCAAGGATGCAACGCAAAGATTTTCAAGAAAATTCCCTTAAACTACCCTTTCAAAGAACATTTTTGAGCCGTTTGATTTTCAAAAATATTTGTCACACTGTTGAAAAAAGTACCAATAGTTTAAGATAATTTTATTGAAAATAAATTGCATACGAGGGGTAATATTTTATAATTTGAGCCTAATAATTACAACGAAGTAATCTCTGATTTAAAATTGCTTCATTGTTTTTAGAAAAGATATTCTCCTTTATGCTCAATACACTTTTGCATCCGTTTGAACCATTTGTCAAAGCATTTCTTCCAGTCTTCCTGAGACACCTCCAAAACATGATTTTTGAAGGCATCAAGGCTTCATCTGCCGACGAAAATTGGTCCATGCAATTTATTCTTGATATTCAGGAACAAAAATAAGTCACTGAGTGCTAAATCAGGACTGAATGGTGGGTGACCCATCAATTCCATTTTTGAGCCTTCAAATACTCTGTTGTTAGACGAAATGTGTGCGCGCTCGCATTGTCTTGATAAGGAACGATTCTACAGTGGCCGCAATGGAAATCTTTACATGGTATTAAAAATAACAAACACTGGCTTTACATGGTTTTATTTTGAACTTATCCGTACAATTAGTACTTGCTCATATTTTCCTTAACTTTTATCACCTTCATGAGTCTCCTGGGCATCGAATCTGCTAGATTTTATAACTATTTTTTGCCCATTTCTACCCATAACTTCTTCAACACCTCCTGCAGCTCCTTAATATGTGATGGTCGCAGCTCTTCAATTTTATTTTTCATTTGATTCCAAGCATTTTCTATTGGATTTAGGTCAGGAGAATTACCAGGCCAGTCAAGTACAGGTATATTATTGTCTTTTAGGAACTTCTGAACCATCTTTGTTCTGTGAAGAGGGGCACCATCATGCATAAAGGACTGGCACTGATGAATGGGCCAAAATGTGACCAGATGCTGTTGCAACACTTCTAAATAGTTACTTCCCTTCATTGTTGTATTTTTAGGGAGAAAATACAAGCCACCTCTACCACAATTACCTCTATAGGCACCCCATACCATCACACTTTCTGGAAGTTTAACAGTTTTGACCGTAAACTTTGGATCATACCGTGACACATTTATTTGCCTTCTCACCTATTTGGTCCTTCCTCTGACTAATTTGAAAGTGCTTTCATCATAAAACAATACTTTGCGCCAGTCCTCTGATGTCCAATGTTGTTATGTTTTGCAGAAATGTACTCTTTTCTTCATCATAGCTTCAGTTAGAAGAGGCTTCTTGACAGCACACCGAATTGTTAAACCTAAGTCTTTTTGAAGCCGATGCTGAATAGTCCGGATTGCAACACTTTTGAGTAGTTTTGAATGATTCTTTTTTAAAGATGCTGCTGTAATCCATGTATTAGCTATCACTTCACGTTTTAGAAGGTCATCAGTCCTTGAAGAAGTCTTTCTTTTACTAACTGAACCTGTTTTTCGAGTTGGTGTGGTGCCACATGGCAAAGATGATGCTGCATCTTTTAGGTCGTAAATGGCTGGTCTTGAAACCTTTAGATCAGCAGCTATACGAATTACAGAGGTACCTACCTCTAACAGAGTTAAAGCACGAGTCTTCTCCTCACAAGTGAGCTTCTTGCGTCCCATTTTGTGTATTGGATGCAGAAATACACGCCTTCAAAATCAGCACTGGGATCAAAAATCGGACAACGCACAATAAACAACTTGCTTTACGCAAATACCAGAGGCAGACTGAGACCTGCTGTGCACTCGAGAGTCACGTGATTTGCAGCTCCGCCCGTTTTTTTTTTTTTTTTTTTTTTTTTTTTTTTTTTTTTTTTTTTTTTTTTTTTGTACTGGTGGGAGAAGAACAAACTGAGCGCATTGTGTATGTAAAAATTTTCCTTGCGTTTAAAATGTAAAGATTTCCATTACAGTGACTGTAATGCCCTTGTTGGTTTTCCTTACTTCGCCGAAGACTTCCGACAAACAAATGGTGTGTACCATACGGCATTAACCGTTTTAGGTTCCTCTAAAGGCACTGTTGCCACATGGTCAGCAGGCGACCATTTGCTTCGAAGTGCTTCCAATGCGAACAACTTTTGTTGGGTTTGCTTCATTTTAAAACATACATACAGACTGCTTTTGTTTACATTCCGGCTCATGCGCAGAGATCCACCTGCTACAATCTCTTTTGAGGCACCGCCATTGTATTTCTTGAGCATTTTTGTACACCAATCGACACGACAATATTTTTTAGATTGCGTCAAATTATGTGGGATCCAACAAGAGCAAACCTTTTCCACGCCTAAATAATCATGCAATAGATTATATATGCTGGTGGGACTAATGCCTATGTCACAATATGTCACATGATCTTGCATTATTAATTTTTCCACAGCATCAATGTTTTCTGGCACAACTTATTTTAGATCACCTTCACGAAAATCATCATTGAGAGAAAGGCGGCAATGATTAAATTCGTTATACCAGCGTTTCACAGTGGCAAAGGATGGAGCTTCGGCGCCAAATGTGGAAGTGAGTTTATCGATGTGCTCTTGTCTTGATAATCCACGTCGAAAGTCGTAATAAATCATTTCACGAACATTTTTCACGAGTTAATTCCATGTTTTTGTTGAGACACAATTTTCAAGTTAACGTAAACAAAACAAATGACGCTCTAATGACAAAATGTCTGAGCTAGATGAAGGTCAACAATGTTGAACTTTCCACTGGAAACGTCAGATGGCACCTACAACTTTCAGGGTTACCAAGGTTCAAAATATAAATAGTGCCCCTCGTATTTTGAATTTCCTAGCAGTGGCGTTTGAAGTCTTCATTCTGGATGATTTCTCCATAATCAGTAAATGATAAGAGACAAAATCTTACAATCCAAAATGTAG
Source organism: Mantis religiosa (assembly GCA_030765055.1). Classification (NCBI taxonomy): domain Eukaryota; kingdom Metazoa; phylum Arthropoda; class Insecta; order Mantodea; family Mantidae; genus Mantis; species Mantis religiosa. The sequence goes on from CM060950.1 coordinate 34,816,620, forward strand.
ATCTGCTCAAAGCACAAATTTTTATTTCAAGTAATGTTTTATGGATAAAAGAATGGGTATTCCTTATTATTGGTTTGCATTTTAAAATAATGTTACTATTCTCAGATAGAAAGGAGTTAATCTTCCTCCGTTTCTTATTTTCTTTCTTTTTCTCCCTTTCTTGGTCGTACAAAGATATCGCAATTTCAAAGTTATTATATAACGATCTGCCCTTAAAGGATATGACTACGGCTTAAAGCCATTGCATATTCCTATGTTATACATTGAACATAATTTCTAATGGAATGTAGTGTACAAGCCAATTTAATAAAGTTAAGTTTTAAAATGTAGTATGTTGCATTCACATAACTTGTAATGCTCCCTTGTCAATAAAAAAGTTTTACATAATGTTATACTTTTAGATGCATCCGTTAATCGAAATTAACTTTCATTACACACTTAAGTATTTCGTTGTAGGTATTAAAAGGATATGTAAGGCGATAATCATATTTCTAAATTGTCTTATTAACAAATATTTAAGACAGCGTATAACATTTGTCCGTCTCTTACTGTTAACCAATTACAGAAAAGTAATTGACAATGAAGCAGATTTTTTCCAAAACTTCAAAATATGTATTTTATTTGTAAGGAAAATACCTTAACTACGTGATAGTTTTGTCAAAATAATTAAGAGCCATTTTTTGAGAAAATCAAAAAGTCAAAAATACATTGTGTAAAGAGTAGCTTGTACATGGGGAATTACGAATCTTGAAAAGCTTCGTTACGTAGCCTTGACGAACGCTGAACTGAAGCATATGTGGTACTTAACAGACCTCCATTGACGAATGTTTAAGCTTCCATATGAGGTTTCGTCTTTCTCTTACATTTCACCAGTCATAAAAAAGTAATTGAGAATGAACAGGAATGAAGAGCACTTCACAAGGTCTTTAAAATATGTTATGACAACAACGATAAAAAATAAATAATAAGTAAAAATAAAAAATTAATCATCATAACAACAACAATAACAACAACAATAACAACAACACTAACAACAACACTAACACTAACAACCGTGGTGTTGGCGGCGGTGGCGGTGGCGGTGGCGGTGGCGGTGGCGGTGGCGGTGGCGGTGACGGTGACGGTGACGATGATATATTGCATATTCACATTGGGAATTCTTCCTTTTCTCGCACAGTTGTAATGTGTGCGAAACATTGTGTCTCATAATTGAGTCTCAGTTATTAAACGTGCACAGATAGCCGAACGGTTATGCACAAGTATGTAGGAGCTAAAGCTACAGACGTTGGAATCCCAAACATCATTTTGATTTTTTTTAGTGTGGAAATACAAAATTTGTTTCACGCACATTGTAATATAACTTCTAACTGCTACGGTTTCCTTGATTGTATGGCATTTATGCTCACACATAAAAACTGAAACACTCTAGTCTGTTTTTAAATTAACTGAAGTATAAATGCTTTATTCCCTTATGTAAAATCAAATAAAAATGTAAATTAACTTAGTAGTGGGTGTTTAAACGCTTTGCTTCTATTACTGCATTCTTTCTACGGGATATGGATGAGACCAAATGTCTAGTGAAATTTTCACGAGGGGATACTTCGCATTATATGTCATCCAGAATGCTTACACAACTAATATTAAAACAATTTTCTAATAACATTGCATTTATTTTCAAAACGATAAGAATGTTATTTGCCTGTTTGTAAATAAATAAGTTTAAAATATTATTATTTATCTTCTTCAAGAAAAGCATATGATATTGCTATTAAAGTAACCATAATAACAAGAAACATGCACATCAAGGATTCGAACTCATGTTAGTCCACTTCAAGACATGCGTTTTACTGCTCGGCTACCATGCATACGAAGCTGCAAAGTATCTCCCTATCTATCGTATAACTTTGGAATGAAGCCAGAGTGGAATCAAAGCATATATTGGAACAATTAATTGTTCTTTCACACTAAATGTGTGTAGGCCAAAGTGTGGAAATGAGAGTCAGACTGAAAACTTCAATGCCATAACCGGGATTCAAATCATTGAACTTTTCAGTTTGACTCTACCTTTCCAAAGCGTATTTTGTGAACGCAGCGTCAGCGAATGTTTCCGATGTTTTTCGAATCGAAATTTGTTTCTGGTAGCTCCCTATTTTATATCAAAGCGTGTATATCTCCTCTGTAATCTCGATATCGAACTTTCTCTACTTAGCACACTATAATTTCAAAGTAATTCTGTCCACCCTACTTGAGTAAAAAACAAACTTGCGTAAGCGTATACAAACAAAAATAATAATTAGAGAGATCGTAGGACTTCATATTTAGATTACAGAAGTTAACATTGGAGATTCTCCAACAAGACATAGCCTCATAGTATAAATATGTAGAAGAGTGTTTGAAACTAGGCGTCAATAAATGGAGGATCTGTTAAAGTAACACAGCTCTTCCAATATTAATTACTGATCAATAGGTACAAATATATGGTCACATATTCCCTCACACACCGCTTATGTGGCTTTGTGGTCAGTGTGCCTCGCTTGATCTGCAGGTTGCGGTTTCTATCCCGGGAACTGCAGTGAAATTTCACTCAAACTGTGGTTTTGGAACGAAACCTTCCCCTTCTCTTGATGTCAGCTGGGAAGCAATCACACGCAGAACTAGCGGATACGGAAATTAGGATGCACCATCTATTGACACGTGATTTCGTTGTCTATTTGTGTGCGTTTAACATTTGTTGTAAATTACATAACAGATTTCTCATGAGGAAGAATGAAACGAGGAAAAATAGTAGTAGGAGGAGAAGTAAGAGTAGCAGCACAAGCCCCAGCAGCTATAGCAGCAGTACAGCAGTTGTAGCAGTAGAAGTACCAGTAGTGATGACAGTAATAGTAGTAGTAGCACTATCAGCAGTAACAGTAGCTTTATTCGGCAGGGAAAAAGTCTCTCAAAGACGTCTATGGCAGAATGGATTTCCGCCAACTAAAATTACCCTGCCTGAATCGCAAGAATTTTTTCCTCGAAATCACCCAGACTTCAAGAAGATGATTCAAGAGTGAGTGTGTGGAGTTTTAGGGCCCATCGACAGCTAGGTCATTTGTGACCGTTCAAGATGTTTACTAATGTCGGCCAATACTTGTCTTAAATATCATCTATGTCTCGACGTTTGCGGATGAGATGTCATGATCTAACTAATCACCCACCAATTATTTCAGAGAATAACATGGAAGGGACCATCTGTTGAGGCGTAAACGTTCCCATTTTGAACTCAGCTTGTCGTAGGTGCCATCTGACACATTAAGAAATGTATGATCTACGGTGTCCATTTTCCCGCAGTAAATACACTCGTCTGAGGCAATGAGTCCAAAGCAATAGACATATGCTCTGAAACAGCCATGTCCTGTAAGACAATGTGTAAGACAGAAGATAAGTTCTCCTCTCCGGCGTTTAATTCAGGTGATAAAGTCTAAGATTAAGCGTATGGTCTACTGACTAGCTCCATTACTGTAGTCCCGAAGCACTTGCCACTACTCCAATAATTGCAATAGAGCCTCATTCTCGCCTGCATCATTCTGGATTCTTACACTCAGTTTCAGTTACGCGGGGAGAGACTAAGGGGCATTCTTATTAGTACTAGCAAAGCGTTGGTAGACGTGGTGTAATGGGTACCTGATACAATTATTGTAACCTTCCGTTGCAAACTCAGGAGCATGGTGGTATATAACCTTCTGTCTAGTGCCTCATGCCAGATACAAACCCCGTACAACATGATGGTAGTCACAAGTGAAAAAAGGACTCTCCTGCTACTTCCTCTTAGCCCTCCAGTAGTGGGCATTACGCGACTCAATTGGACCAATACTGTTCATGCCTTCACCACAAAGAACCTCACCTGAGATCCCATGGACACATTGCGGTCCAAATGAATCTTTAGGTGCTTGACACTCTCTTGACTACTAAATAAACAAATCTCTAAGTTGGAGGTGGATATGTGCAACCTTCGGCTGTGCACCAGCAGAATTATTTCAGTGTTCTATTGCGCCAGCTTAAGTTTGCTAAAGGTCAGATAAGCATCTAGGGTATCCAGAACTTCGTTAGCCACCTTCTCCAAGCATTCAACCTCTTCTCCAAAGGGCCAAGTCTTCTGCATAGACCGTTGGGGTGATTCCTGCGGCATGGATAACCGCAGAACGCCATCAAAATACACATTCCACAAGGTAGGGCTTAACAGGAAGCTCTGTGAGACGCCACACGACATTTCCATCAAACTAGGGGTTCCTGCAAGAACTGATCGATCTTTCAGATAGCTTGCGATCAGCAAGCATAGAGGTATGGAGCCATATTCCGAGAACTGAAGTCTTGGATAATGCCGCCCCACGGGCAAAATTAAAGGCATTATGTATATCATGAGTGATAAGAGCGTATAGAGGCCTTTGCGCTCAGGGCCGAAGTAGTACTTCCTTGGCAAATTCTTGTATTCTCCTCAGAGCAGTAGTGGTGGATTGCGAAGCTCTAAAGTCATGTTGTTTGTCAGCAAGCCCTTTGCTGCGCCCCAACTCCATGTCCAGTCTTTCCAGACCTAAACGTTCAAACAGTTTTCTCAATACATTGATCAGACAGATCGGACGATTCGTGGTAACGTCCAGATACCGCATAAGCTTCTCCTACAATAAAAGTACTGTAAACTTACATTCTGTTGGGAAAACACCATTTGTCCGCATATTGCTAAAAGTCTCCAAACAACTCTCCGGGTATTCTCGGGCATCTACTTTCACCACAAAGTGCTCAAAACATCAAGTACAGGGGCTCTGCTATCCTTGATTTTTTCATAGCATCAAGAAGTTCGTCGGAAGTAAACATACAGTGACTGCCAGAATTTTTCGGACAAGTATAGCTGTTATACCTCTAACAACAAACCTATTTTGTTCCATTTTGTTCACTCCAGACTGTACAATTACAGATAACAAAAATAAAGTTTTATCTTATTTCATGGAGCACAAAATATGAAATTTATAAATGTAATTATAGGAATACAAAATGTCCTATTCAATAGTATTCGGACAAACACTATGAGTACAACACAAGTAGAAAAAATGGAGGCCATGTAGTTGCTGATTCTTCCCTTCCTCCGTAGCACTTCAGTCGCCTTCTCGGTATGCTCCAGATTGCTAGTAGTAAAACGGAGCAATTTGTTCCATTCCTCTTGCAGTCACCTCCTTACATGAGCTTTAGAATTTATGGGAAGTTTTCATACGTTCTTTTCCAGTATATCCCATAGCATCTCAATCGGAATGATGTCGGGACAATGTGGGGGAAGATTCACTGTTTTAAGACAGTTGTTCAACAACCTTAGCCGCACATTATGGGTCGTATGTTTTGGATCATTGTCCTGATAAAATTGAAAACAGTCTCCTATTTCCATATCTTCTGCACTTTCCTTCAGGTTATTTTATAAAATCTGAAGATACTGGCGATGATGCATGTGTCCATCTATAAAAACTACCTCACCTACACCTTCAGCTGACATACAGCCCCAAACCATAACATGTCCCCCTCCATGTTTTACTGTCGCCTGCATATTTCTTTCTTCAAGCTCTTTATTGGACTGTCTCCAACTATAATTCGCCCTTCTGAGCCAGAAATGTTGAATTTTGACTCGTCGCAGAAAATTAGTTTTCCACCAGTCCATATCATTGCTGAGGTACTCGTTAGCAAATCTTTGCCCCTTGGTGCTATTAATTTTGTTGGCATAGGACCTTTTTATTTATTTTTTTCAGTTCTTCCATGATAATATTCTCTGTATAACACTCTCCGGATTGTGCTTGCCCTGATTCTCCTTCCAAATGCACTCGTAGCCTCAGTAGTAACAGCAGTTGCAGTAAAACGTGGATTTCCTTTTAATTTCCTTATTGCTGCGCTCTGTTCTCTCATATTAAGGACTTTCGGGCGACCTTTCTGTGGCAAATTTTCAATAATATCCTGATATTTATATCGGCAGATAATGTCGTTAGCGGTATTTTACTTCATGTGCAACAACTCTATTTGTCGACATGTTTTTCCCTTTTCCATGATGGAATATTACTAATTATTATTTCCCAAATGTACTGTTCTTTCCTCTGTGCCCCATTTACTCCTGAATGTTTGTGTCTGCTTTGTGCGAGACTAAGGCACTGATTAGAACCTTCCCGCACAGTATTTAACAAGTGCAAAGCATGCCTCGAGTTGCCAACCCTCCCTTGTCCGAAAAATACTGACGATCAAATTTTCGTATCTCAACCAATTAACAGGTATTGTGCATTTTTAAAATAATTTACAAGTCACAACTGCATTACTGCGGTACCTATCAAGTGCATAGAATTAAGAGTTTCGCAATTTTTAATTGTTTACCACTTTTTCTTTAAGAACAGCATGATACATGTGCAGACCACCTTGTCCGAAAAATTATGATAGTCACTGTAGCTGTCTCTTCCTTAGGCACTCTAGGTTTACTCTAAGAGATGGGATATGGGCTGGAAGTGGTGTCCGTGCAATTTCTGCCTGTGGGTCGTTAGTGAGGGAAGCAGAAGACGACGATCAAAGCTTTCTTGTGGCAAGTTTGAAGTCCTATAGATTTGTCATTCCGAGTGAATACAGGACTTGCCCACTGGCTTCTGTGGATGTTAAAAGCGTTACCGTCTGCAAAGACATTCTATCTCCTAATAGATATAGACTTACTATTAAACATGTAGAGATTCTTAATATCTGGAAGCACAACAGCTCTATTTTCCCCTTTTTCTTTGTAGTTCAATAAATTACGAGAGAGGAAAGAGAAATTCTTGAATTATTTTATATAAATCGGTACCTTTCAGTCCTTTTTTTACCTTATTTAAGCACCTTCTCCTTTCTTTTTCATCTGAAATTTGCACTTAAATCCTAACCCTGCCGAAGTGTCAACCTGCATGGGATATGTATAAAAATCTCCGGAGGAAGTTCAAGAAAAAGATCAGATACGCCCCAGATACCATGGATGCATTTTTATGACAGTATTGAATAGCACCCGAGTGCTACTCGTTAGCAGAACTTATTTGTCTCTTGTGATGGCGCCAGGCTGATCTCATTGAACGTCCCCACAGATTCAAAGACATAATCGGAGGGCGATATCTTGATGGTATCGCTTGAAACTCATTTCCCAGGGACGCAAACTATTAAACAAAAACCAATCTCAACGGGAATATTCACGCCCTCAAATATGGCTTGTTCTCGGTGTGTAATGTGTAGTGTTTAACACCCGCTTTTACTACATACGGCACCGCTGGCGGTGACACTAATGACACATGAGATGAAGATGAAGCACCGGTGGAATGAGATGGCGGGGGAAACCGGAGGTCCCGAAGAAAACCCGCCCCAGCGCCATGTTGTCCACCACGAATCTCACTTTGCGGTCGCCTGGGAACGCACCCTGGCCGCCTTGGTGAAAGCCAAGCGGTCTAACCACTGAGCCACGGTGCGGCCAGTGTTCTCGGTCTGGTACCTATGATTGTGGATTATAAAAAATAAAATGGGCCATTTTGTCTTTTGGACCCTGTAAAAGCGCATCTGTAAATGCTATTCTTCCGGCGCTTCTTCCAAAGGGCTAAGAGATTACCTCCCTTTATCTAGCGAGACTATCAGGGCCTACCTGCTAATGGTGTAAAGTTTGTACTTCTAAAGGCAAGCCAAAATTGTTTTTATACTTATGCCAGGCAACTAGTCTTACACCAGGCCCCACGATTTTCTTTCTCTTAGCTTAACATCCTTTAACTTGAATGTATTGGAAAGACTGGTATATAATCCCTTAAAAGTTGGGGTGCCGGTTCCTCGACTGAAATTAACATACTGGCCAGGTGAAACTACGAAGGAGCTTCACCAATTAGTCATCAGACCTGAAGGACCACTGAACTAGTGAACTGACCGTGGTAGTTTTGAAAGGCATTAAGGGTGCCTTTAACAATATTACTTTAGGCACCATAAAAAAGAGTGTAAAGAGCACAGAAGTCAGGTGGTTACGAACTTCCTCATGGTCACTTTGGAACAAGGGCAGACGCTGATAATCCTAGTGGATGACACCTTGAGATCAATACCTCGAGGCGGGCCCTAAGGAGGAGTTTTATCACCTATTCTGTGGTGTCTGGTTGTAGATGAAGTACAGAACTGATTCAAAGGAGGGAATATATACCCAGGACTATGTAGGTGAGTTGCATACGAAATGTGGCAAGAGAAAGTTCTCGAGTACCAATTCGGAGCTTATTAAGCTCTCCTTATTTACCCAAGAGGAATGGTGTAATGAAACAAACCTGTTCGTTTGTTCGGACAACAGTGAATTAATGGTCATGTGGAAATATAAACTAAAGAAGGTTCTGTCGGCTTGTAGAACGGGGTCTATGTGATCTACCTCCATGGTGCGCTTTGGAGATGTTGATGGAACGTTCTCATTTGCATTTGTTTGTGGAGGACGTTGCAGGGGTGAGTGGGCATCGCCTGAGGACGTTAAATGGACGGTGTTTCAAACCACCCGGTAAAGGACACTCACATGCCAATTGCACTTTCGGAGACTGTTCTATAACAAATGAATGGCAATTTCTTGGGGACAATCTCTGAACTTAGCCCAAATTATGCAGTGGCGATAGAGTACAGGGATTGTATTCGTGTTGGGTCAAGGGAGTCCAACATAGTATTTAGTTAGATCCCGCTTCGGGGGCAGGACGGGTGCTAGGGTCCATGTCCTCAGAACTAATCTTGCCTACCCGCTTGGTAATGTCACTCTTTTCTAGCCTAATATATCAGTAATTTAGCCTTTGCAATGCGTATCATTGCTTTGCCCGCAGATGCATAGAGGTTTCTCTCTGCTCAAATAGTATAGCAGCATTGAAAGCTGTGGTAGCAGTCAAACCACATTCAAACTGGTATGGGAATGCCCACTGCTATTTGATACTCTGCCCCAGTTGTTTGGTTATCCTTATTTGGATAACTGGCTATTCTGGTATTATAGGTCAGAAATAAGATGGCGGATACACTGGTTAAGAGGAGTGCGGACCTAGAGTATGGGAACTCAATTTTTCTTTCCTATGTCCCATAAGAAAATCGGGTACAAGATAACCCAGCTTACGACTCGGGTTCGTCTTATGATCCGGAGTAAACAAACTGCTGCCAGAAAAACCCATGAACGCAATTATGTGACCTGTTGGTAAATTGAGTTTATCCTGAAATTAGCTGTATTTGAGCTGACAATGCTGTGTTATTGCAATAGCCATTGCACCTTACCTTTCTTTTGGAGCCTCGAAATATAAGGAAAGATATCAAGGGCACCATGTGTTTGTTCTTTACGGCAGAGGTTCTACTCCCATTAGTCCTGGACCCGTAGGACCAACGACCCGGGCCCCCTTCTATCCGGGAGCCGAAGCTCCGGGGCTCTATCCATAGGGCAATATCTGGAGTCTAAAAGGCCCCCCATCGACTCGAAAATCAAGACGGGTGGAAGTGGATACGCCACTTACGCGCGTCAACCCCGCAGGGAAGACTACCGAAAACCTCGGTGGGGCCACCTGGTGATCTAGCACACTTTCTACTAGCTCTGCAGGCTCTTCTACTAGCTCTGCAGGCTAGTACCCGGGACTTATTAGGCAACCCTCTACCCACTCCGGGCGGCCGTAGCCTGACCGGAGGTACCCAATTCCCCGTGGGTGTCGGGAACAGACTGCTCCCTCGTATCAAACCCAATCCGAACAGCTCCCCGACGCGAGGGGCTCGACAGTTCGGCGATATCAGGGGCACCGTCAGTTTTATTGGGATAGTCGGACTTGAGTAACAGCCCAGTTAAACGGATCCTAAGAGCCTACGCAAAGCCTCTCGTCAGGCCACTTATTTCTCTTCATTATCAAGGTAAACACCCAGGTCCATGCAAACAATTGAGAGTCTTAACAATAGCTGAGGTCCTATAATCCAAGTCTCCATGGCGGCTGCGAATTCCTGGCGCAGAGTTTAAGCGTGAGCCATTCCGCCCAACTGCTTTGTATTTTGCGGATTTGACGCAATAATGGGTCATTTAAGGACAATCGCTGGTGTATGCCACTACGTATTAGAATCTTCCATTCAGCTGATTTAAGAGATTTCTACTTCAAAATACTTCTGAAATATTTTACTGTGACCAGCGGATATGTAATAGATCGCTAAAGTCAACAGCGAACAGACATTCCAGCGTTGTTCCCGGATGCCCTTCAGGGAGAATCAAGCTACCCGGCCAGCCCTCAATGTTTCATAGCTGCACCTGATTGGTTGAAGCTCGTTCTGATTGGCCACTGTATTGAGAACCCGATTGGCCCATGTATTGACCGTGCGAAGTGATCGATCCCACCTCACACTTAAATAGTGGAGGTTGAACAAACAAGGCCTAGCCAACTCTTAGTGCAAGTGGGGTGTATTGGCATTTCGTTGTCCGGTTTTCTGCTGGTCACGCTCATAAACCGCTGCTGCACTTTACACTCAGTCTACTATTGTCTGCGCTGCATCCCCTGGTATAGTACAAGATGCCCGCCCTCAATTCCCTCACACTATCCACCCTAGCTGTCCTGAAAGCAGGCCTCGGCCTGTCATCCAGGATGAAACAGCCACGCCTAACACGCCATCAGGGCGTTCTGGCAAGGCCAAAGGACTGGCACTGGCAGTAAAGAACACCAACCAGAGCCCTTTTTGCGAGGGTTCTTCCCGCCAGACGAAACGTCCAATAGTGAACCCTTAAATTACTCTTGAGCCGATTGTGACGCAAATTCCACAACTTTGGCGCAGCTTTCCAGGATGAAAGCCGATTAAAGTCAGCTCATCTGACATACCTGCGAATGTAGACGCAGATAGATTTCAAGAAGTGATCAATCACCGGAAGGGGCGGCGTACACCCCACTTAACGATGACATGCGCAATCGTCAGCAGGAATAAACCAGGCGGCATTTTCCACCTTCATCGTGAATGACTTTTGTGGGTCGGTGGGGTTTCTGGAGATCGTTCTTACCCCCTGAACGTCTTGCACGTCGACAAAGCGGAAAAGACGCTTCAACTTTTAGGCTAAAACAGTGGAAAACTAAAAGTTGCTCCATTCAGCCTTGAGTGGCACAAAGATTCCCATTTTTACTTCGGTCTAGACAAGGTGCGAAACATCCGGAGTCATAGGTTTCTAGTTGACACACTGGCGATATCTAGGTGCATCTCTAGTGCTAGTGAATTACTCCCTACTTGAGGTAGATCCCCAAGCCCTCCCCAGGCAAAAAGCCCCCACTTTCTAGTTGTGGCAGTGAAGGCCAGAGATCCGGAGGACAAGACCGATGGAGTAACAACCATTTATCTCCGGATAAAAAATGAAGTCGATACGAGATCTGGCGGTATCTCCCTCCCCCCTCCCCAGTGTTACTGGTACCTGGGGTTCATAACTATGGTCACTTTTTTTTATTTTAAAGAAGACATTGTCAAGTTATTAAAAGTGAGATATCTCTTGTATAGAAAATGAGTAGTTGTCAAACATTTTTAGGATTACTCACTCAGATGAAGAACATCTCATCTGAGTGAGTAATCCTAAAAATGTTTGACAGCTACTCATTTTCTATACATGGTCACTTTTGTCACCGCAACCTACGAAGCCTTAGGTGTAGTGAATCCCATCATAAAGAGGTCTGCCAAAGTATGTCCACTGATGTGCCCACGTGCGCAAACTGCAACATTGACCATTATCTGCTACGGTGGATGCCCAGGAAGTAAAGCGATCGTCGCTGCCAGCAAAGCACGGCCACAACAGGGGCAATATCAACCGCCACCAACCAGGCGAGTGTAAGAAGGCATGTGTGTCTGTATTATTTCTAGGTGTAGTAGAAAAAGGAAAAGCTTAAGGTTGGGAAATTGTTGCCAATGTTCATAACTCTTTTGCAGACGAGAACGAGAAACCGATTAATTCCATGTCAAGCATAATCCAAAGAATCACTGCCTCTTCAGATGTTTCATCTCGTAGTGTGAAAAGAATACTCAAGAAACAAAATGAAGCACAAGAAATGGATGGTTTTATAAGAAGCCCCTGATAAAAAACATCCACATAGAAAACCTACAAAACACAAAGATAAACTCCTTATGTGCAGCTACTACGAATATATTTATGCACTCTATCAGACTGATTTTCTGACCAGCTTAGAAGATATAAAGTTTTAAAAGAAAAAAAATCAACTGGAGTTTGAATTTGCGAAATATATTACATTACATGAAATTCAGATTTTTAAACAATTCACACGGGAGGGGGCACATTTCTGATGCAACGGTCAGGTGTTGCAGAATGTTTCGCGTTTCTAAGAGAAATGAAAGAAATGGGAGCTTCCGGTGCCCCTATTATTTACCTAGAAGAAACATAGATCAATATATAAATCATATGAAAGCAAGGAGTGTCAAAACGAAGAGAACGATTTTGAATTTTCCCTACGCACTCCAGCAGGCAAAGGACAGTGTTTTATAATCTTGGATGCTTGGGTTTGACTGGTTTTATTCCCAATGCTCTGCTCAGTTTCAAGTCAAAAATCAAGCAGACTATTATAAACAAACCAGCAGTGAGACACCTAACAATTGGTTTATTAATCAACTGCTACCAAATATTTCCCCCTACCTAATATTTCCCTAGTTAACACATCTTATCATTCCACGCAAATCAACAAGCCTCCGATACTATCACTTAAATCAGTAATGCAACTGACTCCGTGACAATGATACTGTCACCCGAAAGTCGGGACTTCCTGTGGAGCCGGCCGGCGATGGGGCCGGACGGGAGGCGTTCGGCCACGCCGACCGCGGTAACGAGGGGTGGCTGGAAAAACATCACTGTGCCATCTCTTTCCGCTCCCTCTGAGTTCTCGAACATACCGGATATTTCATCTAATCCGGAACCTTCTAGATTGGCCAGTTGGTCCTATATAAGCAACGCGTCGGGCTGGAGTTCAGTTCAGTTCTTGGCGAGCAGCGTGAGGAGCGCCCAGTGAGGGAACGGACTGTGTACGTGCATCGGAGGAGTGTACGTAACCGCGTGCAGTGGACCTGTGACAGACGAACTAGTGAATTGTAATTGTGTGCATTACGTAATTCTGTGTAATCGGCAAGTGTGCCGATTGTAATTCGGTGGAAATAAAGAACATTTTTTGAGTAGTGCAATTCGACTTTTCATTTCACGAACCCACAAAGTCACACTGGTGTCAGGAAGCGGGACGACAACATCGCCGAAAATTACAACCATGGACGCGGCATTGGAAAAAATTTTGGAGATGATGGAAATGAAGGTCGAACTGACCTCGGAAATGAAGACGGCAAATGACATCACCGAGAAAATGGAAAAGAAGTTGGAGACGGCAAATAACAGCCTGGCCGCGAAGCTGGAGACTACAAATAACAACGTGGCCGCGAAACTGAAACAAATGAAGACGGCTAACGACATCACCGAGAAGATGGAAGAAATGAAGGCCGAGTTAACCACAGAAATGAGAGCAGCGAACGGCAGTCTGGCCACGGAAATGAAGGCGGCGAACGAGGCTCTCGCAGCAAAGTTGAAGAACAGTTGGCCGGCGTAAAACAGGACGTCACAGAGTTAGGCGAGCGCGTCGAAGACCTGGCGAGCCGCGTTAAAGAGCTGGAAGGAAAGGCCGACAATAGCGTCAAGTCCCTGAGCGCCATTGTGGAGAACGTTGTCGGCAGGAGGTTGAAAGATTTGAAGGCCGACGCACCGAGACGCGACACAACATCGGCACGCGTCAAACATCCGAAATACTACGACGCGTAAACGTTTGAGGTCTTCCGCCGCCAATTCGACGCAGTAGCCAAGCACAACAAATGGTTACCAGAGGAGGAAACCAAACAGTTAATAGCCAGCCTCCAGGGACAGGCCGCAAAGTCCAAAACGCGGTGCAGACAACGGCGGCGCCCAAGGACATCTGGGAGGCCCTGGAGAATCGTTTCGGAAACCACCGTTTAGCCGCAGCGTACCGCAGCCAGCTAAAGGCAAGGTCACAGCAGCCAGGGGAGACGCTGCAGGAGTTTGCCCTGGCAGTTGAACTGGCTGGCAAGGCCCTCGTCGACCTCCCACCAGAGTTCGTATCCCGGGAAGCTGCCTACACATTCGTTGACGGGGTACGAGACACGGAGATTCGTCAGTGCCTAACGCTCGGCGATTATAAAACCATCCACGAGGCACTAACATCAGCGTTAAGGATGGAGGCATCCAAAGGTAACAGCTATGCCGACGTCGAGAACGAGGAGTGTCCGCTACACCGGAGACAGAAGACCAGCCGAGGGACGCCGGCGAACACCTAGTGGCCTGTGTTGGGGGTGTGGACAGCCCGGACACCTGGAGAGAGACTGCCCACGCCAGGAAGAGCAGCCGGAAAACGAGTAAGGGCCATCGTGGAGAGGGGCACAACGGCGCCATCACCACCATCCCCTCGAGTGACACTGCGCGCCGTCAGCCGGCGTATGGATGACAGCCTCATCGCGGACGGTTGGGTGAGAGGGAAGCCGTGCCGCGTACTGGTGGACAACGGGGCTGCCGTGACCATCATTAGACCTGATGTGGCCAACGATTTGCCGACAAGGAGGCCGAGCCGACCATACCAGCTTGTCACGGCATCGGGCGACACCTTGTCTGTGGAGGAGGCCCTGCTGGAGCTGATCTTGGGACGGAGTGCCGTGCGTCTGTAGGTGTTCATCGCGAAGGTGGCTGAGGATGTGATTCTGGGACTGGATGCCCTCAGCAGCCACGAGGCGACGGTCAACGTCGGCAGGAAGGTCCTGCGGCTCAACGGAGAAGAGGTTATACTCCGTCAACCCGAAGAGTGCCTTGGAATCTGCAGGGTCATCTTGAACGAAGACGTGGTTGTCCCCGGGAGGAGCGAGGTGGTGATGACGGCGCGACTGGAAGGCCAGAGAACCAGGAACATGATGCTGGACCAGAAGACGCCTGTACACGGCCTATGTGTAGCCAGGGCATTGCTGCCGTGTCGAGAGGTGCCAGTGAGACTGCTAAAGCCAACGGACGCCAATCACGACGTCCAGGCAGGGACACAGTTGGGAACATGCGAGCCCGTGGGGAGCGTAACAGCAACCGACAAGACACAGGAGCCGGTGCCGACGCAACACCTGGGGCCCCGGCTAGAAGGCCTTCTGGAGAGAGCGGCCCACCACCTGACCACAGAGCAGCTGGAGAAGGTTCGACAACTGCTAAGACGATACCAGCGCGTCTTAAGCCAAGGTGATAGTGACTACGGCCGCACGGACAAAGTGCTTCACCACATCGACAACGGGGACGCCCGGCCTATTCGGCAACCACCTAGACGCGTTCCGCTGGCGAAGCTAGGGACGGTACGAGACATACTGGAGGACATGAGATCCAGGGGAGTGATTGAAGAGTCTGACAGCCCTTGGTGTTCCCCTGTAGTCTTGGTGACAAAGAAGAACCGCGAGCTACGCTTCTGCGTAGACTACAGGAAGTTGAAAGCTGTCACCCGGAAGGACTGTTTCCCCTTACCCCGGATAGACGACACCTTGGACACGCTAGCTGGTGCACAGTGGTTCTCAACCCTGGACCTGAAGTCGGGCTACTGGCAGGTAGGTCTAGGCCCAAGAGACAAGGAGAAGACCGCATTCTCGACAGACCAAGGGCTCTGGCAGTTCACGGTTATGCCCTTTGGCCTCTGCAACGCACCAGCTACCTTCCAACGCCTGGAGTTAGTGATGAGGGGGCTGACTTACGACGAGTGCCTGCTATACCTGGACATCATCATCGTCGGGAAGACTTTTGAAGATCACCTCGAGAATCTGAGTAAGGTGCTACAGAGACTGTAGGCAACCAACTTGAAGCTGAACGCGAAGTGCTACTTGGGCCACATAGTCTCAGTAACCGGAGTGGCCACAGACCCGGAGAAGACACAGGCTGTGAGAGATTGGCCTCGCCCAAAGGATAAGAGTTGCGCAGTTTCCTGGGGCTGTGCAGTTATTACCGACGCTTCATAAAGGGGTTCTCAACATCGCCAAACCCCTCACCCGCCTGACAGAGGAACACCGGCTTTATGTGTGGACGGAGCACGCCGAAGACGCTTTCCAGCACCTGAAGAAGACCCTGTGCAGTGCTCCAATTTTGGGATTTCCACAACCAGGTGGCGCCTTCATTGTGGACACCGACGCCAGCGACCCTTGCATTGGAGGCGTCCTATCGCAGATCCAGGACGGCCATGAGCGGGTGATAGTCTACTACAGCAAGCCGCAATCCAAGGCAGAGAACTACTGCATCACCCGACGGGAGTTACTGGCGGCAGTAAAGATCTTGGAGCACCTCCACAAGTACCTGTACGGTCAGCCATTCCACCTGAGGACTGGCCATTCCGCCCTAACCTGGCTATTCAGCTTTAAGAACCTAGAAGGCCAGACAGCACGTTGGGTTTAGAGGCTGCAGGAGTACGACTTCACCTCGGAACATCAGAGGGAAGAGCCACGGTAACGCAGACGCTATGTCCCGAAGACCATGTCCAGAAGAGTGTGGCCAGTGCACAAGAGTGGAAGAGAAGGAGCGCGCCGCGGCAGTCCGAGTAGTCACGGCAGTGCCTGCGGATGGCTGGGATAGCGCAGGCCTGAGGGAGCAGCTGGCGGACGCAGACTTGGGGCCACTCTTCAGGGAAGTGGAGGCAGGGACGAGACCAACCTGGGAGGACATCTCACCGAGGAGCGCCACCTACAAGTCTTACTGGGCCCAATGGGACTCGTTGAAGACCAGAGAGGGCGTGCTGCTCCGGGTATGGGAATCACGCGATGGGAAGACGCAGAGAGACGTTGGTACTTCCCCGGAGTAAGGTCACGGAAGTCTTGGAGGAAGTGCACGCCGGTACTTCAGGACACCTGGGAGCGAACTGAACGACTGACAAACTACGGCAGCGCTACTACTGGCTTAGGCTCCGAGCAGACGCTGAGAGATGGTGCCGTCAGTGTCACGTATGCGCGGCGAGTCGCGGCCCCCAGACTAGGAGCCGTGGTCACATGCAGCAGTACAACGTCGGAGCGCCATTCAAACGGATCGCCGTTGACATTGCTGGACCGTTGCCAGTTTCCGACCGAGGCAACAAGTACCTAATGGTCGTGGACTACTTCACCAAGTGGCCGGAGGTATATGCCATCCCGAACAAAGAGGCAAAGACAATGACAGACTGCCTCGTGGAGCAAGTGTTCTGCCGATTTGGGGTGCCGTTGGAGCTACACAGTGACCAGGGTACCAATTTTGAGTCCAACCTAATGAAGGAGGCACTACAAAGGCTTGGAGTGAACAAGACCCGCACTACAAAGGCTTGGGGTGAACAAGACCCGCACGACGCCTCTAAATCCCCAGTCGGATGGCATGGTCGAAAGATACATCAAGACCTTAGAGGAACACCTGAGGAAGGTCGTGGCCAGTCATCAGCGAGACTGGGACGTCAAGGTGCCACTGTTCTTGCTGGCCTACCGCTCGTCTACACACGACACAACTGGGATGACGCCAGCCAGCTTAATGTTCGGCCGAGAGTTATGCCTCCCTTGTGACCTGGCTTTTGGAAGCCCTCCGGAAGCGAAACAGCCAGCGACCGAGTATGTGGAGAACTTGGTGGACCATCTCCACGACATGCACGGGATGGCTCGCCAGAACATCCAGAAGGCAAGCGACCGCATGAAGACCAGGTATGACAGGCAAGCCAACAGCCAAGGGTTCCAGCAAAGATGACCTGGTCTGGTGTTACCGTCCTACCCGGACCAAGGGACGCGGCCCGAAGCTCCAGCAGCCATGGCAAGCACCGTACCGGGTGGTGAAGAGGATTAACGACGTGGTCTACCGCATCCAGAAGGTTCCCCGAGGGAAGATGTTGGTGGTACACCTGGATCGCCTGGCACGCTACGATGGTGCTGTCCGGGACAACCAGCTTTGAGGAGGGAGCAGTGTCACCCGAACGTCGGGATTTCCTGTGGAGCCGGCCGGCGATGGGGCCGGACGGGAGGCGTTCGGCCACGCCCACCCATTTGTCTTATAGCGGTAACGAGGGGTGGCTGGAAAAACATCACTGTGCCGTCTCTTTCCGTTCCCCCTGAGTTCTCGAACATACAGGATATTTCATCTAATCCGGAACCTTCTAGATTGGCCAGTTGGTCCTATATAAGCAACGCGTCGGGCTGGAGTTCAGTTCAGTTCTTGGCGAGCAGCGTGAGGAGCGCCCAGTGAGGGAACGGATTGTGTACGTGCATCGGAGGAGTGTACGTAACTGCGTGCAGTGGACCTGTGACAGACGAACTGGTGAATTGTAATTGTGTGCATTACGTAATTCTGTGTAATCGGCAAGTGTTCCGATTGTAATTCGGTGGAAATAAATAACATTTTTTGAGTGGTGCAATTGCACTTTTCATTTCACGAACCCACAAAGTCACAATACTGAATTTGATGCACAATTTGCCAAAGCTGCATTGTATGAAGTAATAAAGATGAAAACAAGACAGTCTCAAAATTTATGAAATAAATCGCATAGCATAATTGCACGGTCACACTGTAATTGGATTACTCCAAATTATTGCTATTTAAATACTATAGAACTTATATGGGCGCGGAAAAATAGTGTCGCAATACACAACATCATTTAAGCATGGTGATAAAAACTGTTTCACAGTGCTGTATATAAGTTGACAGAGCAAAACTGGTGGCGAGTTTGTGAATATCCTGAAAAGCTGGAATGCTTTTATTGGGAGAGATGGATTAAAAGATGGAATTAGGGGTAGGTTCTAATTAATTTAGAAGATGATTCAGATAGTAGAAATGAGAAGCATCTTGAAATTTCTGAAAATGAAGCGGAAGAGGAATGAGAACCAAATTGGGATGAACAAACAGAGGAAGGATCATCCGCCATTGGTGTTCCTGCCCTGCCTGTTTCGCCATAAAAGAGGGTGGCTTAGAAAGAGATGGCGATATATCATCTACATAAAAATGAAAAGGAAAGCATAACAATATACAAAGACCCACAAATACGAGACAAGAGAATACTAAATAAATTACAAGTATAAGATAAAATATTCTCGCATAACCGTCAACACTGGAACAAAATAATGAACAAAATCACTGACAGCAAGCAATAAAAGGAATCAGCCCAATTCTGGAGGTTAATCAAATGTACGAGGTAAGCCACACCCCAATATCCAATCAACGAAAACAACAAATACCTTGGAACAACAAAAGAAAAACTGGACACATTCAAACAACAGTTTGAAGACGTATTCCATCTACCACAAGATCCAACATTTAACCAACTATACTACCAAAGAATAAATAATTATATCAAAAAGTACAAGCACCTGTATACACTCCCATCACACAGCGAAAACCTGAACCCAGAAGAAAAATACCAAGTCCCAATAGCAACCCATGAAGCAATCAACATAACTAGAGTAGAAACAGCAACCAGAACTGACGAAATAACTGAAACAACTCTCAATAACCACAGTCAATGAAATTGTAGAAATCTACAATGCCATGCCAAGATACGTTTATCATCCGAAATCTGGAAGTATGCCCACATACTCCTAAATGAAAAAGCAGGAAAAAAGAACACAGAACACACCAACTACCAACCTATCTCTCTAACCCCACTCTATCTAAAGTCTTAGAGCGAATAATGGTAAGCAGACTGACAATAGTATGTGGAAGTTCAAATCTAATACCAGAAATGCAAGCTGGGTACAGAAGTACAATAACCATCCAAGACCAACTGGTGCGATCTTATCCAGTTTTCAGGACTGTTACAACAGATAGTACACCACTATTGCAGCCTTGCTCGGTGTTAAAAATGCCTTTGATAAATGCTAGGTAAACGGACTGCTGTATTAAATGCCTGCTTACAAGATACCTTCTCGCATCACAAGATGGGTAGCCAGCTTTCAGACACAGAACAGCACATATCAAAATAAATAAAACAATGTCAAATCCAATAGCACAGAAAGCAGGAACCCATCTTTGGCCTGTTGTATATACTATACACGGCAGACCATCCTCAACCAATTCAGCCCAACATACAACTGACACAATATGCAGACAACACAGCATACTAGTGCACCAAACCCAAAATACCAACCACAAAAAGAAACTAGAATAGCAGTTAAAAACATTTCTGGAATGAACTAAGAAGTGGAGAATTATCTTAAGCTTCCCCAAAACTCAAGCCATAGTAATAAAGAAAAACATTAAGCAAATACACAACATAATGTTAAAATTCAACATCAAAGAAGTCCAATGCCAAGATTTCACAAAATACCCCAGAATAAAGAAAAGATATAACCAACTTCAAGGTTAACAACACTACAATGAAGTTCTTGGAAAAACCAGACCAATACACTCCACGCTGATATACTAAGCCAGACTGAACAAACGCGAACTTTCACCATAAAATATTAAAGCTGTACCGATTCCTCGTCAGGCCAAATCTCACCTGCGCAGCTGTAGCTGCAATACCGCTAGACTAAAATCCAGATAGGAAGGCCGCCAGAAGTTACAGTTTGTGCAGAAGAGAGACATATTGGGTAGGTGTTGTCATATCATTGCAGTTCTGGAACGCGATCAAGCATTCTGACACTTAACTAAAAGTTCATTTAAGCACAATGGCACGTTCTTATCTTACAGGCAGCCTATAGAACACCTGGTTGTATCTTCCATTATGGTTCACACTAATACTTTATTTTCCCATTTACTTCCCAGCAAACAAAAGCAAACTTCAACGAGCGAGTAGAGAACAGTTCTGTTTGCACGCGGACACTTAGTGAAACATATTGGCTGTTTAAGTCACGTTGACATTTCCGGGTTTCTGTGCAACTAGCAAACGACCACCTTCATACCTGGATCCATGTCTATTAAACACTGAAATAATCAGAAAAATACAGGCATTTGTATGAAGATGCTCAGGTACGGCTTTCAAACTACTACCAAACCACAAAAACACTGATGTGTACTGAGACACTAATAACAAACCGATACACATTCCCAAAATAATGCTGAAATCCATAGATAATGCTTGTACAAGGAAATACAGAAGAAAACTTATAAACACAACACAAAAATGAAAACAATAACAAAGGAAAAATTTACCACTAGTCACACTCATCCAAGTCTATGACAAAAGTCATGAATAAAAAAGAGATACAATACTTAAGACATCCTAACTAAGGTACAATGAGACAACAGAAAAATATAACCCACAAGTAAAACCTGAAAGGGCCAATCAGCACTAAGAAAGAGCTCACGACAAAACACAGATGTACTTAGGCAGAAAAAGCCAATGGATAATTGTGACCAGAGAATGGAGTACTCATAAAAATAATAAAAGTAATAAAAGGTGAACAAAAGATACAAAATAATTTAAAATATAATAAAAATAAATGAAAAGAATGTATAACACATTAGTCATTCCTAAGTATTCATAAAATTACTTCATTTTACCGTGCGTTCCCTGAGCGATCGAACCGCCCCGCGGCAGTATTATAATGGGAGAGGGTTGATGCGGTCTCCGCCAGAATTACGTCAAAAGAACCGGCATGTAACCTGATGGAATTCTATCTAATGCACTAATTTACATTAGACTTACCTGAAATCACAGATGTTGAAATTTATGACCTTCAACGCAAACACATTTCCTATATCTCCGAAAGCAGTTCTGGTTCACTCGAAGTAGTTCATCTTGACTGATTGTATTTCTCTTGTGATATTGCCCTTCAATTCTGGTAACATGTGCAGGTTGAATATGTACATTTTATTCTTTAAAGTTCCCCATAAATTAGTCACATGGAGATAGGTCAGGGGAACGAGATGGCCACAATCCTTGACTAATTATTCTGTCCCATACACACTGCTCAATGTTAGTTGTGGAAAAAATTATTTAAAATGGAATTTACAATAATGTGTGAATCGACTGTTGTGTCCAAAAATATGCGACCGATAATTCTACGCGCACTTACTGCACTCCAAACCCCAACTTTTTCAGCGTGGTGAGAATTTCGTGAACGATATGGAGATTTTTCGTAGCCCATTATCCATTGTTTTGGGTAGAAACTTGCCCTTGAAGATACAGGGAACGCTTCATCAGCGAAGAAAGTTGTAAGTGGGTCCATGTCACCATTATAAACAGAGTACACAATCCAATTGCAATAATTAAACCTAGGTATAGAATCTTGTGGTTGTAAAGCATGAACTACAGTTACCTTATACGGTTTAAGTTTCAAAAATGTTGTTGCCCTAAACGCTACTTCTTGGAAATGCCAACTTTTGCTACACGTCTCAATGATTTTTGTGATGAGTGCTCTAACCGCGTCTCCACTTCATCAAGCCTCTCTCCTGATAGCACACTGTTTTTAAAGTATTTAGTGTTCATAAACCATCATGTATGCTTGACTTTAGTGACAAGTTCATGAGTTGATCTGCTAGGAATTCGAACACCTGCGTAACGAAGTTGAAATTCTCTACGACACCTACTTGCAGACCTCATGTATCATAGAGAAAAATACGTTGCTCTAAAGTGTACTGAGCCATTAGTAATGGACAAATTATCACCAAGAGACAGCACAATGTCACTCAATACGCACACAGACCTGAGAGAGTGCCATTTTCTGGTGCTCGTTACCCAGTCCAAGGCCGCCGCTAAACGGTCCAGTTACTCAGGAACACACGCTAAAATGAAGCTACAAGTTCTGAAAAGACCATAATAGACCTCTATCCTCCCAAATATACACCTAATTTGGCTGAAGAAGGAATTACCCTAAACAGCCTTGGCATGCATGCCATGCCTAAACACTACTTTTGCTTGCTTGTTTGAGAGCTGGCAAGTACGTCTTTCCCAATTTTTCAAGCATTGATACTTGTTGCCTTTTCATTTTTGACATTTTCAACTGCACATATAAGATAAGTGATCTATGAAATTAATGTGCAAATATGCTCAGGCAGCTAATGAGATTGTAGCTCAATCTGGACAGCACTTCAACCAGAGCCTGCCTGCAGATGAAAGACTAAGTATTTAATTCTATAACATTGCACTGGCCACAGTTTGGTACACAACCTTCATACTTAACAAAATCCTTAAATCAAGATTACAAAAACTGAAAACTTATAGTATGGTAATATATTTCAGATATATTGTAAAATATGCCTTGCATAAAGAAAACTTTCTTCCCATATTTCTGGGGAAAATGTAAGGCTTATTATTTTCATGAACTTGGGCAGAATAGAAACATGTACAGAGGGATTCAAATATAGGTACACAATATTTAGTTCAATAACTTGGTAATAAATTAAGATACAAGTCTCAAATTTGGTTAAGATGTACATGAAAAGTGGAAGAAGAAAACCCTGAAATTGCTGGTTGCAATGAATGATGACCCCAGATTAATAAAGTGAGTGCTGTCAGCAGTTTGAAAACATGATGGCTGAGAAGGAAGCTTCTGTAGACAAAGTTATGTTATAAAGCAACAATTCAAACTGAAAGGACAGTAAATCTGCACAATTATGTCACTGAGCCAGTATGAATGAAAGCCATCAGTTTACAGGAGTTTAATGTGTGGTGTGACTTGTCCTCCTAGGATTGATTGGATTATTCTTCTTTGAAGAAATATTATTCAACATGACATAGCATTAAATTAAATTAATTAGGAGTCGATTAATGACACAAAACAACACTTACTTTTAAATTTTCCCGGAACCGGTTTCTGAGGCCTTCCCTCTATCTTCAGCCGGACATCGACTTGTTCTCATTGGTGTAGCTGGCAATATTTTGTCATCGGTCTCCTCTGGTGGCGGTTCGAGGAACTTGCTGAACAAATCTTTCTGGGGGATGTCGAAATTGAATACTTTGTTCCTATTTTTTGAAATAAAGATTTGTTCCCATGTGGACAGTTCTTCTTTTCCTGTTGTATGTTTTAGTAATTTTGGTTCTGGATTTATGTTGTGGTTTTTTTTCCCAAAAATGCGTGGCAACTGCTGATTTTTCTAATTGTTTGTATTTTATGTTCCTAAAGTGTTCCTTTGCTCTTGTTCCTAAATTTCTTTTGGTTTTTCCAATATAAATTTGACTACAGTCACAGCATTCAATTTGATATATACCAGATTTTTTGTTAGATGGAATGGCATCTTTGATGTTTGAGCAAATTAGGTTTTTTAAGGAGTAATGGTTCACTGGAGCTAGTTGAATGTTTTGTTTTTTGAAGACTTTTTGAATTTATCAAAGGCCCATGGAGGGTAAGTGAATTGTTTGAAGATCATTTTAGTTTCTGTAGCTAAGAGGGTTGTGGTTTCCTTTAGTAGTTTCTTCTTTTTTGCTAAGTTCACTTTTTTGTCTACTAGTGATTTGGGAAAGTCATTTTTCTGTGCTATTTCAATAATTTTGTTGTATTCTATTTTGTATTCTTCTGCTGTGAGAGGGATGTTGACCAGTCTGTGTGCTAAACTATTAAAGATTGCCTGTTTGTGGGATCTTGGATTGTAGCCATTAGCTTTTATGTAGTTGTCTGTCTGTGTTGGTTTTCTGTAAATGCCAAAGTTTATTCTATTTTTATTTCTGATTATTTTTAGATCTAAAAATGGTAAATACTCGTCTTTTTCAATTTCTACAGTGAACTTGATGCTTTTTTCTTGAATATTTAAAAGTTTTAGTGCATCACTGATGTGTTTTTTTGGCACTATGGCAAATATGTCATCTACATATCTTTGCCAGAGTTTGAACATCCATGGGAAACCTTTAGTGATACCATTTCAGTAGTTAGAGAACAATGGAACACATGCACATGAAACCTATATGCTAAAATGTAAAGTCTGTTGCTAGAACACAGCACCTCTTTCATTACCATTTCAATATCCGTTGGAATGGCTCAATTCCAAACCAGAGTATGATCCTCAGATGAGCTGAATACTACAGAGTGACAGTTAACATTACATGGAAACCTCAAGGCCCTGCACAAACTGTAAGGATGTCTAAACATCAGCAGAGTGAGAGGGGCACTCAATCTGCAGATCAAAATATATGTACATGACAGATGAATCGAGAAAATGTGAACAATTTTATGCCTGGATTTAAACTTCCATTCATACAAAAAGTTGGTGATTCAGTAACTCAAACTTAAGTGACTATGCAGCTCAAGAAGACTTCACTACATATATGCAAGGGGTTACAGAATAGGACCCAAACGCAGCAATGCAGAACTTCAAGTACTGGAACCTCTCAATTCTCTCCACTGAGCACTGAGAGTTGTGTGGTGTTGCCTCTTTAGAGTAATTGGACCACATTTTTTAAGACAATGGCAAAACAGTCACAGTTACTGTCAAGTCAACAATAAATACACATGCTGGAAATCCTGTTTCAACCAGAACTGCAGACAACAAATAAACATTATTTTCAATGCCATAATTCATTATACCAACGTATCCACAGAAGTTGTGAGGAACATGTTCCTTGTGTGCCCCATTTTAGATTTCAGTAAGTTGCCATGACCAAAATTCCCAGACTTTATCCACTTGTGATTTCTATCTGTGGGGTTATTAAAGTTCTATGCCCACAAACCCTGTACATTAATGGGTTTGAAAGACACCACACCAAAATAGGATCATGCAATTGACCAAAGGTGTTAAGAGACAGTTATGAAAATTTTTAGTGACAACTTGAAATCTAAATTCAAATAGATGGCTACCATCTGACTGACAAAACTTTCCATAGAGTAGTAGATGTTGTTAACTTTGACAGAAGTAAAATCAGTTTTTCTTGAAAATCAAGAGTACTGCTAATCAAAAAAGGTCTGATTCCTGCGTCATACTGTATTTTGTTTGTACAGCACATGCCAATCACATAAAAACTCGAAGTAGATTGACCAAGAATTGTGTATTGAAATGTTGGGTTGAATTAAAAATGGGGTTTAATTAGCAGAAAACTCATTACAATATGTTATGGTGAGCATATCTGTCATTTGGCTGGTTTAGATTTCATCTCCATTGCGAGCAAGTGGTTTGAGGTCATTATTGGAAAATGTCAACTAGTAATGGTACTGAAAGGCTGAATTAAAACTCAATGCCATTGCCAGAATTTGAAGCACATTTTTTCATATTATATTTGTTACACTCCTGTAGCACTTTCTTCCCCTTGCCACATTGTCAATACAAAGTTGCAGCATGAATGCATTGTAAGCCAAAGGATATCTGCCCTAGCTCTGGTAATGAGAACTGAGAAAACCTAGAAAAACCTAGTGAGAGAAGATGGTCCTGACAGAATATGAACTGGACCTCCCATTCCGAGTCCATGAATAATAATATTAACGAGTCATGTCAATCAAAATATGAAGTTTAAGGAAAATTATTAAATTTAAGATGAGTCGTATTTTTTACACATCTGCTTCACTTTTGTACCTATTTTGAGGACATGTTTCGCAAATCTTCGTTTGCATCTACGGCTCTTGTGCGACTGAAGCTAGATCCAGCGTTGTGGGTAATTCTGGGGTTGTTGCTGCCATCTGTTGATTTAGTGATGAACTGAAATGTGGGATTCTCTTCTAGCGGGATTTTAAAGTTCATTAGTTGGTTTTTATGTTTTTCTATGTATATCCTCTCCCATATGACGAGTTCACTATGTTTTTGTACGTATTTTAGTAATTCTGTGCTATCTTCAATTTCAAGATTTTCAGACCAGAAATGAGATGCTATTGCGGACTTATCAATATTTTTGTATCTTAAGTGCCTGAAGTGTTCTTTCTTTCTAGTGCCTATGTTTCTTTTTGTCCTCCCTATGTAAATTTTGTCACAGTCTTTACACTTAATCTTGTAAATGCCTGACTTTTCCTCTGGTTTTATCTTATCAGTATTATTACTGTGAAGTAGGTTTTTAATGTTGTAATTGTTTTTTGGTGCCAATGTTATATTGTATTTCTTGAATATTTTTTGGAACTTTTTTGTGGCCCAGGGGTGGTAAGTAAATTTAGCAAATCTAATTTCTTGTTTTATTGGTGTGAGAGCTGTGATCTGTTTTAATCTATTTTGAAGTTTGAATAATTTTAGTTTTTTTATCTACAAGGTTTTTTTCCATATCCATTTTTAATTGCAGTTTTTAAGATTTGATGGTATTCGTTTTGATATTCTTGCTGGCTGAGAGGTAGATTTACTAATCTGTGTGTCAGACTGTTGATGGTTGCATGTTTGTGTGGAATTGGGTTGAAACTATTTGCTTTGATGTAATTATCTGTGTGTGTTGCTTTTCTATGAATGCCAAATTCTAGTTTTTCATTGCTTTTTTTTATTTTAAGGTCTAAAAAAGGTAGAGTACAGTCCTCTTCAGTTTCTACTGTGAATTGTATGCTGGGTTCTTGCAGGTTGAGTAGTTTCAAAGCATCATCTATTAGTTTGTAGGGCACTATTGCAAAGATGTCGTCTACGTATCTGTACCATGTTTTAAACATATGAGGGAAGGCTTTAGTAATATGTGTTTCGAAAAAGCTCATGTATAGATTGGCCAAAAATGGTGATAGCGGGCTTCCCATAGCTAGTCCTGAAATTTGTTTATTATATTTTCCATCGAAGACAAAATAATTTTGATGTATACATAATTCAGTCATTGCCAAATATTCTTCTATTGCATTGGCATCCAGGTTTATAGAATTTAGCCATTTTTTCAGTTGAATCAAAAGTTTGTCTAATGGAATGCTAGGGAAGAGGGAGCGGACATCAAAGGATACTAAAGTGTCATGAGGTTTTAGTTTAAGATTTTGAATTTTTTCTACCAGGTCTAAAGAGTTTTTTATACTCAGAGTATGGAATTGTGGAAAGGACTGAAATTTTTTGGATAGCCATTTTGCCAGAAGGTAAGTAGGAGTGTTTATATTATTTACAATGGGTCTCATGGGTATGTTGGGTTTGTGTATTTTAGGCAAACCATATATTCTTGCAAGGGTAGGGTTGTCCGGTTTGATAGTTTTTTGCTCTGTAGTTGTTAAAATTTTACTATTAATGATGGTTTTTTGTACATCTTTTATGCATCGGTTGAGTGGATTAGAATCTATTTCCTGGAATTCTTTTGCTTTGAGAGATTAATTACATTGTCTAGGGATGTGTTCTTTGCTGAAATTTTGTTATGTTTTGGTTGCCAATGATTATGATTGTGTATTAGTTTCTTATTTTGACAATAAACTTTCTCTTTGACTTTATAATTTATATGTTCAAATGATTTGGCTTCTAAGTGGTCCCATGCTGTGTTTCCTAATAATTTTACAAGTTTCAGATGTAGGTTGTACAAAGAGAGGTCTATATGAAGAAATAGATGTACTTAACCAAGGCCTAAAAACATGTATAACATACTCCAGCAACCCGGATGAATTCATTGCAGATATAGAATTAGCAGTAGAAGGCTTGGAAACCATGGACAAAAATATAATTAGGAAAAAATCAGCTCCTATATTGGAAAACTTAATAAATAAAAAGCCAATAAAACATTTGAAACAAATTCAGATAGTTAAATCTTTAAGGAAAAAGGATGTAATCTTCTCAAGGGCTGATAAAGGGAACAAATTAGTAATCTTAGATACAGCTACATAAAAAGAAAAAATGTTAGAGTTACTACAACAAAAAGAATTCCAGGAAATAGATTCTAATCCACTCAACCGATGCATAAAAGATGTACAAAAAACCATCATTAATAGTAAAATTTTAACAACTACAGAACAAAAAACTATCAAACCGGACAACCCTACCCTTGCAAGAATATATGGTTTGCCTAAAATACACAAACCCAACATACCCATGAGACCCATTGTAAATAATATAAACACTCCTACTTACCTTCTGGCAAAATGGCTATCCAAAAAATTTCAGTCCTTTCCACAATTCCATACTCTGAGTATAAAAAACTCTTTAGACCTGGTAGAAAAAATTTAAAATCTTAAACTAAAACCTCATGACACTTTAGTATCCTTTGATGTCTGCTCCCTCTTCCCTAGCATTCCATTAGACAAACTTTTGATTCAACTGAAAAAATGGCTAAATTCTATAAACCTGGATGCCAATGCAATAGAAGAATATTTGGCAATGACTGAATTATGTATACATCAAAATTATTTTGTCTTCGATGGAAAATATTATAAACAAATTTCAGGACTAGCTATGGGAAGCCCGCTATCACCATTTTTGGCCAATCTATACATGAGCTTTTTCGAAACACATATTACTAAAGCCTTCCCTCATATGTTTAAAACATGGTACAGATACGTAGACGACATCTTTGCAACAGTGCCCTACAAACTAATAGATGATGCTTTGAAACTACTCAACCTGCAAGAACCCAGCATACAATTCACAGTAGAAACTGAAGAGGACTGTACTCTTACCTTTTTTAGACCTTAAAATCAAAAAAAGCAATGAAAAACTAGAATTTGGCATTCATAGAAAAGCAACACACACAGATAATTACATCAAAGCAAATAGTTTCAACCCAATTCCACACAAACATGCAACCATCAACAGTCTGACACACAGATTAGTAAATCTACCTCTCAGCCAGCAAGAATATCAAAACGAATACCATCAAATCTTAAAAACTGCAATTAAAAATGGATATGGAAAAAACCTTGTAGATAAAAAAACTAAAATTATTCAAACTTCAAAAGAGATTAAAACAGATCACAGCTCTCACACCAATAAAACAAGAAATTAGATTTGCTAAATTTACTTACCACCCCTGAGCCACAAAAAAGTTCCAAAAAATATTCAAGAAATACAATATAACATTGGCACCAAAAAACAATTACAACATTAAAAACCTACTTCACAGTAATAATACTGATAAGATAAAACCAGAGGAAAAGTCAGGCATTTACAAGATTAAGTGTAAAGACTGTGAAAAAATTTACATAGGGAGGACAAAAAGAAACATAGGCACTAGAAAGAAAGAACACTTCAGGCACTTAAGATACAAAAATATTGATAAGTCCGCAATAGCAGCTCATTTCTGGTCTGAAAATCATGAAATTGAAGATAGCACAGAATTACTAAAATACGTACAAAAACATGGTGAACTCGTCATATGGGAGAGGATATACATAGAAAAACATAAAAACCAACTAATGAACTTTAAAATCCCGCTAGAAGAGAATCCCACATTTCAGTTCATCACTAAATCAACAGATGGCAGCAACAACCCCAGAATTACCCACACCGCTGGATCTAGCTTCAGTCACACAAGAGCCGTAGATGCAAACGAAGATTTGCGAAACATGTCCTCAAAATAGGTACGAAAGTGAAGCAGATGTGTAAAAAATACGACTCATCTAAAATTTAATAATTTTTCGCTTCACTGTGGTGTTCCAATACAGTTAAATCTTGATTTAAGGAAAATGTTTACATAAGGACCTCACACACAAAAATAAATTATGAAATAACTCATATTTTATTAAAAAGATAACATGGTTCAAAATATAGGAACAATATGAACAATATGAACTTATGCCTACATGTATTTACTTTTACATCTGTGCCAAAACAAAACCCAACTGACAGTGCATGTATTCATCCACCATCAGCATCACAACTACTGTCATACTTTCACAACCACTTGGCGAGTGCACGCTATATTAATGCAAAAAGAACAGAGTCCTTATTCTGACAGTGACTAGCATATTTATGACTAAAACGACACAACAAAGTTCACTTAACTCTTATATATCACTAAAATCCTTAGCCAAATACCAACTTACAATCGCCCTTTTTACAAAAATATATAGTGTAAACATCTCTTTAATGTCAACATGTCTTCAATGTTGTTGTTTTTTTTGTTTTTTTTTAATGTTAATTTATGCATCTGTTGGATGCAACAACTTATGCTGCTTGCAATTTCTTCCACTTACACACATCATTTACCTTTGACACCACTTTGCTTGCTGACTCTGACAACACTGATATTTCCCTTCAAGAATTGCTCCACTGCATTGTTCACCCAGAAAGAATTGATGCACTTCTGTTCCAATATTTGAGATTAAAACCTTGGCAAATAACCCAAAACTAAAATTTAAAAGTAAATTAAAAGAATATCTGTTGCGTAAATGCATATATTCAGTTTAGATGAAATGTGAATTAAATCTAAATACATTGTATACTAAAATAGAAATGGCATGTCCAAAATCAAATGTACTAATTGATAAATGGATGAATAAATTATTATTACTATGCAAAAGTTAGTTGTAACAGACCCTGGGCCAGGCACAATTAACCATAAGAAAGTTCATTGCCCTTTGTCTTAGATCTGAAACCCTCTGTACAGTACATCATATTATGGTAACATTTATAACATTTGTTTAAATTTTAACTTGACTCTTTGAAGTACATTTTCTTTAAAGAATCATACACCGTGGTTTTGGAAGATAGAAGGCAGACTTGAAAAGTTAATGCCATACCCAGGATTGAACATAGATCTCCTGGTCTCCATCCCGATGGCATAAAAAGTATAACATCGGAAAAAAGGTTTAAACTGACTGTAAAATCATTTTTAAGAGAAGGTTGCTATTATTCAGTGGAAGAATACTTAAAACATGATCAACATATCAATGCTTCCTAAAATGATGTTTGTGAATAAATACCTGTGCAACTTCGGAGGTGATACTTGTAATATTCAGAAAAGCTGTAAAAAATATCCTACTAAAAGTAATGTCACAGACAACAGATGAGTTTCTAAGAAGTAAAATTAAATAATAAAGTAAATATTGATTTTTTTCTTGGTAAAAATTATGTCTCTTACAGCCTAGTTCTTAAAAATGTAATACATTAAACTATTATGTGACCTAAGTTGCATTATTCTTAATTACTATTTGTATTATTATTCTGTTAATTACTACTGCATTACTTTAATCACTATTGTATTATTTAACTACTATTGTATTATTTAATTACTATTGTATTATTCATAATTGTATTACTCATAAGAAAGGTATTATTCTTATGGGTACAAATTTGACGAAGCCATGAATATTGTATATTCCTAAGGTGAATAAAACTATCTATCTATCTAACCATGGCAACATGCCAGCATGACATTAAATTTCCAAGTCTCACATTTTTCCTGGTAAACCACAAGTAGATCTCAAATTAGAGATAAAATAGCTGGTGACTTACAATGCCAAGTACTATGCATCCCAGGCTTCAGTGTGTAACCAAATATTAGGTCAAACAATAGAAATTGATTGTCTACTTAAGAACCGCTATTCTGGCCGAAAGGGGTTATAATGAGACAATACCTTTTTCGGAGACAACAGAGACAAGGCGCCCGACTCCAATAAGGACACTACCGACAAAATAAGGGCATTAACATGGAATATCGAAGGCCTAATAAACACGGTAGACATGCTTCCAAAAGAGTACTTCACAGATTTCGACTTAGTAGTTCTAACCGAAACATTTCTTAGAAAGGAATGGGATACAGCAGCCTTCTACGCAGTACATACACTCGCCACACAAAGACAAAGAGAGAGACCAATGGGAGGAATCACATGCCTCCTGCAACCGAGCCTTTCACCATTTAAAGTGGAACTCAGAACACCAGAAATGCTGGTTATAAGAACGAAACTCTGTCTAATCATAGGCATGTATTTCAAGCCAGAATACAAGCAGGAAGACATCATTGACTCCCTTAGCACCGCATTAACCAAAGCTCAACACGACGAACTTGTCATAATCATGGGTGACCTGAACTGCAGAATAGATGTTAGCAACCAGAAGGCGGAGGCTGTCTTACACTTCCTCGAAAGCGAAGGACTGAGCCTGATCAACAGAAGTAGCGAGAAAACATATATAGGCCACAACGGGAGCAGCACAATCGACCTCGTGTTAACGAACATGAAAAATGTAAAAAAGGCACCACAGACAATATTGAAGAGAGTAGAAAGAAGACATCTACCTGTGGCGATTACCCTCGTAATACAAAGACACAAGGTACAGCCTCAACATCACAAACTGTCAAGGCACCTCAACATGCAAGCCTTAGAACAAGCATTTTCCCATGTCACGGAAGCAAGACAGCATATAAAGAACGGCCATATCGACGATGCACTAGAGCAGCTAGAACAAGTTATCACGAACGCCACAAACACAACCAAAAACAATAGAAA
Source organism: Mantis religiosa (assembly GCA_030765055.1). Lineage (NCBI taxonomy): Eukaryota > Metazoa > Arthropoda > Insecta > Mantodea > Mantidae > Mantis > Mantis religiosa. The sequence continues at coordinate 34,849,788 of CM060950.1, forward strand.
AGCAAAGCCATGGTTTGATAAAAACTGCTATAAAACCAGGAGAGAAACCCTTCATGCCTTGCACAAATCGATAACATCGCCGTCTGAAGAGGCGCTGCATAAATATTCTCAAAAAAGGCAAGAGTACAAAGCCCTAATAAAAGAATCAAAAAGTAAACATCACGAAAAACAAGCAAAGATAATGATTCAAGAGGCATAAAAGAATCCCTACAAGGTCCTAAATCAAAGAAAACCAATGTTCCCAAGAGACATACCTATAGAAACATGGACCCAGCACTACACTACGTTACTAAGCGCCAGTGACACAAGACCCTGCCTTTACAACGGTGGCTTACAGAGCAGGAGGATTATCGAGCCACTCACGGTGGAAGAAATATGTGAAGCAGTCAGAAACCTAAAGGACAATAAAGCAAGTGGACCTGACAAGATCTACAACGAATACTTGAAAAGTGCGGCCCCAGCCCTTGTGGAAACCTGGACTGACCTTCTAAATGAGTGTCTGCAACAAGAAAAGATACCAGAGCGATGGAGGTTGTCAAAAATCAAGCCGCTCTATAAAGGAAAAGGCAACGCTAGCGACCCAAACTCATACGGTGAAGCAGAAACCTCAGGTTCCAAGAGGGAAAACATAACTAGAAATTAATACAACAGTAGAGATCATAAATAAGCATAATGGGAACAAAAAGGGAATAAATGATATAAGAAATAAAGTTAAAAAGAATATTCGAAAGAGCAATATAGAGTAAATGAAGGAAAAATCGGACAGGAGTTGCTTCTGAGCACAGATACAAGGCAGGAAATAGAACAATAGAACAAAAACCCTCGAAGGTTACCCCGACTTTGAGACGCCAGCAAGGTATGCAAAGCTTAAGGGAAATGCAGCCAAGCATGAAAGAATACCGTTATGACACTGAGAGGTCATACAACCCAAAGGGGTGGAAAATATTACTGCTACATAGGAAAGACAGACGAAAGTGACCAATAAGAGAAAATTAAAGAAATAAACCCTGCCAATAAAATGTAGAGTAAACCACGTGATAGGCGTAAAATAGTAAAGGAATAGAAAATGGGTGGTGATAAGCGAGAAAAGCTAGAATAGAAGATGGGAATACGACGGGGGAAAAAGCGTCACTCTGGTACTTCATACGACGGGAAGAAGGCGTGTTATTGGGAGAGAAGTAGGATCCGATGCCGCAGTCCGAAGTAGAGTTATGGTCTTGAAGACAGTGCAAAAATAGGGAATAAAGGGAGTTCGCAAAGCAACGTAAAAACGTTAAGGGGAAAGGAAAACTAGGAAGGCAACGAAAGTGCTAGCAAGAGAGTAAAGAGATAGCCAGGTTAAAGAAAATAAAGGAATAGAGAGACGGTAATCACGACTTTTTATAAACGAACCCTGAGAAAGAGATCCCAGCTCACCGACAATCAGACAAAAACACCAACCTTTCCATCTCACCGTCAAACCCTTCATAATCCATCCCTAACAAAGCACTCAAAAGGACAACGAACCGAAAAAGAACCCACACCAACGGACACATCCCTGAAGAACAATTTGGTTCCAGGAAGAGCCGCTCAAAAATCCAAGCGGTAGTGTTTACAAGAAGACATAAGTGAAGCTCTCAAACAGCCGAAAGGAAAGCTCCACGTGATCTTTATAAATTACGTGAAAGCTTTCGACACCATCAACAGAACCAAACTTATAGCGAAACTCGAACACTTAGCGGGAAACGAGAACTCAATAGTGCAACTAATAAGAGACATCCTGGCAAACAACTACATCCAAATTGACAACACGGTCACCACCTCAGAACCGATAGGACAGACAACAGGAGTACTGCAAGGAGACCCACTGAGCCCACTCCTGTTCAACATAGCAACAAATGATGTCATACAGGAAATAAAAACAGAGCGGGTTAAGGCATACATCTATGCAGACGACATGGCACTAGTATCATCATCAATTAACTCCCTCCAGACAGCGTTCGACAAACTAGTGATATGGGCTCGGAACAACGACCTCGTGCTGAACAGCACCAAAACTGTGCAAATGACTTTCAAGAGAGGAGGCAAACAAGCAAGAGCAGACTCTATATACTTAGGAGGACAACCAATGACCAGGGTGAAAAGCTTCAAGTGTTTAGGGATAACGCTACAACCCACCGGAACAACCTACACATTGCACATCAAAGACAGGATGACAGCATCAATAAGAGCCATGAATGACATCAAACATCTACCAAGGATCTCCTGCGAACAGTAATGAAACTATTCAAAGCAAAGATACTGCCAGTAATCACGTATGGTCTACAATCCACCTGGCAGAACCTCACAAAGAGCAACCTAAACGATGTTGAAAAGGTCAAAGCGACGTTCCTAAAACGCGCCCTGTGTGTCTCCAAGTACTCATTGTCGCGCCTGGTGTACGAACTATGTAGAGAAACCATGCTGCTGGAAGACCTGAGACTGCAATTACTGCTGCCATCCACACAAGCATACAAAGTGGCCAACACAGAGCACCGAAGGAAGAAGACGGAAATACCTGCAGACTTCTACGCCACGGATGCCATGACTACAGACGACTGGAAGGAAGCGGGCTACGACCTGAGGCACACAGTGACCCGGTTCGCGGTTCACGGTTTTCATTTTAGGTTGTGTTCCACGAAGAGTTTTCACAAACCCAAGCCAGACTGCGTGTGCTCCTTGTGCGGGAAAGTGTGCGAAAAATATCATGCGCTGAAATGTAAAAATCGTGTAGTGTCACTGACAAGCTTTTGTAATAGTGAAAACTGATCACTATACCAACATGCACATTATGCGCTCTTCCTTCTTCTTATTATTATTGTCTACTTAATACAGCATTGTAGCATCTCATCAATGTAATCAAATCAGAAATGATGGTAATAAAATTTGTTAAAAATTTGGCCAACTTAAGAGACGGTAAGAGCAATACCTCTTGAAACTGGTCAGGCCATGTAAAAAATTTAAGTGACAGAATGCCCCAATTTCTGATTCAGTTTATCTATAAATTTTTATTTATTGTACTTCAAAATTGTAATGTGTATCGGAATCCTCATAATTTAAGGATTACCAATGCCCAAAATGTTGGTACATCTAAGTGCATTAAATTAAGAAAGTATAATTTTGGAATTGCTCCCTTCAGGGTACCATTACTTTAATTCTGCTTCTTAGGTACATCAGTAAAAGCTGCCCTAATTCTTGGTACTACCTCTGTAAAAATTAAGGTACCAGTAAATACCATGAGTGTACCAATCCAATGTACAAGTGTGAATTCATTTTTAAAATATATAATAGAAAACAGCAAGCTGATGAATTTTCGGAGAGTTACAACCAAAGTTACGGTCAATGAAGAGCATTCGGTTGTAAGAACATAAACAGAGTTGATACAAATGCATCTGAAATAGTGAGTTAAGGTAAAAAAATGCTTAAAACAAATGTTTTCTTTTTTATAACTATAACACATATATCCATGTTCTCAATTTCACAGCAGACACAGAAGTGAAAATGAGAAGAGTGTAATGAATAAAGAAAAAAGTTTTTAACTGTTCACTAAAAGTATTATTTTGGTGTTGCGTTATTAAAAAGAGACTAGATACAAAGGTTAACAATAAAAACAACCAATCTGACACAATTTAGAAGGTCCATTTTTTACTTATGTAGTATGTGTTCTTAAGTATTCTATTATTAGAATTAGAATAGTTTTAGTAAATACCTGTAATATATTCTTGGTAATGTGACGTACTTACAATCAGATACTGTTTAACCTTAGTTGGTATTATTGTGGTTTTTGTAGGACTTTTCTGATTTGAATTATATGCAATAACAGAAGCTTCTATGGCAGTTTTTTTGTGTTCTTCCTCATATGAAAGTTCCAAACTCTACTGCTGTGCTCTTTCTTATGTAGGACAAACTGTCTTTACCCAGCATTGCATTGGTACATTCTATCAGTATGGCATTGGAAGTAACGATGTGGGGCTATTTTCTAAAGTAAAAATAGTTTGCAATATGTACTTGTGCCTAAAGTTTAAAGTCCAAAGATTCTTCCAGACTGTTCAAGTGGTGAAGTTTGTAATTAAGGGGTTGATGAATGATTATGGATAGCTTTAAGTTGTATGGCATCCTATAGTCCAAGTACATAAGTGAGTGGCCTGGTTGATGAAGCACTATTTAAGGGATATAAAGTAAATGTAGCTTTAAATAATTTCTGTATTATATAATTTAAAATAACAATTATGGATTATGAAAGTTATGACATAACCTATTATTCTCTCTTGTACAATTGTGCAATATTCTGACCATATGATTTAAATAATGCAGATAGATATCTTTCTACACAAAGGGTTGAAAAAAAATGGTAAGGGTACTTTGACGTAAAGAGTTGAACTAAAGGCCAACATATCACTTTTGCCCATTTCCAGAATCCAAAAGCCTAGTTTTGTTAAAAGTCATACCAAAAATAGTACTTAAAACTTTCAGTGAATCCAGTAAGGGAACTATGGTACATGAATATATAGTCCCCTACAAAAACTCAACTTTAAAATACATATTTTAAGCCTCTTGAATTATCCCTTTGGTCTCTAGGTAATTAAAGATCTCAAAAGGAGCCTGTGATCTCCATACTCAATAAAACAGGACTGAAAATTGGCAAGATGAATATGAAAAAGAAATCTCCAATCCACAGTTTCTAAATTGTTGGAAGCATTATATACCCTGTGATCATGGCCACGCCATGGCTCGTGGTTAGACCGCTTGGCTCTCACCAAGGCGGCCCAGGTTCAATCCCAGGCGACCACAAAGTGAGATTTGTGGTGGACAACACGGCGTTGGGGCGGGTTTTCTCTGGGACCTCCAGTTTCCCCCGCCATCTCATTCCACCGGTGCTCCATCTTCATCTCATGCATCATCAGTGTCACCGCCTGCGGTGCCGTATGTAGTAAAAGCGGGCGTTAAACACTACACATTTCATTTACCCTGTGATCATCTGCAAGAAAGAGCCTTTTCAGCGCCAAAAGAACTACAAACATCACTTGAATGGATATTAGCACACACAAATGTACTATCTTTATATTAGTCTAGATTATAATATTGTTGCCTTGTCGTCCTTCAGATGTTTCTTTTCTATTTAGTACTTGAATTGCTTTTTGGAATTTTGTTTAATTTTTCCATGGGTACTTCTTCCTACAGTTTTTCTATAAAGCAACTACAGGTTTTTTTCTTTTTCAGTAACTTCTCTATAAAGAAGTATCTTCAGTATCTTATAAAGTCACAAGGACATTTGATTAGAACCTTTAAGTTAGCAAGACTGAAAAAAATATACTGTGCAATGGTCGTTATGGAAATGTGTATTTCTCAGGTTTGTAGTGCTAACCAAAGCGAAAGTGGTAGTAACAGTACTTGATCTTTGGGTTATATTTATTTCAGGACATACTGCTGCTATTATTACATTGGTGCTCAAAGCTTCTATGGCAAGACCACTTTTGATAACCATTTAATGCAGCTATTTGTTGCTCTAACCCCAAAATTATCATTAGGTCGCTCATTGTTCCTTAAACATCCTGCTGTTTGCAAGTATCACTTTTCATAGTAAAGAATTCTTTAGTAAATCGAGAAGATATTGACACAGTGCTTCACTCACACTGTTTATTCACAGGACATGTTTCAAGATACTCGATCGAGTATCAGCTGATGATAGGAGCAAGAGCTCTTGAAACATGTCCTGTGAATAAACAGTGTGAGTGAAGCAATGTGTCAATATTTTCTTGATTCACTTTTGTACTAATTTGTGCTTCACTGTCCTTACGCTTCTTTCAAGTTCACACAATGATTGTTTATTCTTTAAGCAATTTAAATGCAAATTTTTTCACATACTTTCCTCATTTTCCATTGTTTCTGGCAAATTACTGATGGTTTGTAACTAATTTCTAAGCAATGTTATCAATCACATCATTCTATGTAAATCAAAACTGATTTAATTAAAGCTTCACAGGTGATCAGTCATGTCAAACTAACTAAATTCAAGCTTTCAGCCATTCCAAGCTCTATGGCCTTCTTCATGGAACTGAATGAAAATTGCTGGCTGACTATCCCTATATATATCCTTCCTAATGTGGGCAGGGCTTGTGCCATGCCACTGCATAGTAGTCTACCATTGGTCCAGCTGGTTCACCTTAAGCTGATAAAGATACATCGAACCTTAGGATCCCAGGAGTATATAAGATTTCTTGTGAATGCAGAAGGGTGTATGTTGGACAAATGGGATGCACAGTTGAAGAGAGGTGTAAAGAACATCACATCACACTCCAGCCAGAGAAGTCAGCTGTAGCTCAATATTGTAAAGAGTATGTCCATGTTCCTTCAGCCTCAGTTTTTAGTTTTTTAGCCTCAGTTCTGTAACATTTGGACAAGCATTTTGATAGACCTATTAAAGAAGCAATCCAGATGAAACTTCATCCATGGAATTTTAATAGAGATTCAGGACTTCAACTGAGTACAGCTTGGGCTCCAGCCATAAAATATACTTGCAATAGAAACCCCTACCAGATGACGGACTGCGCAGAAAACTCAAAATGGGAGAATCCCTAACCATATGACAGACAGCTCAGAAAACTATAAAATCTGAGTTCATCTTTCCTGTGAGCCAGCCGGACCAATAGCAGATGGCTATGCAGTGGCATGACCCCAGCCCTACATGAGGAAGGCTATGTATGTGGGTACTGTCAGCCAGCTTTTCTTCATTCAGTTCCTGAAGAAGGCATGAAGCTTGGAATGACCTAAAGCTCAAATTTGGTTACTATGACATGGCTGATCCCCCGTGAAGCTTTAATTAATAACTCTCGCGGTGAGTTTTAAGTTTTACAAAACTAATTTTTTTCCAGAGAAACATAATGGGGCAAAATCATATTTGATTTAAGTTAATTGATGGAAATTATTCATTTCTTCACACTAGCTGTATACAGGCTAAGGTATTGGATTGATAGAGTCGACATGAAAAATTCAATGCCCGGCCGTGGCATTGAATTTTTCATGTCGACTATCAATCATATTTCATGTTCTTCTAGCACCCCTTATAAAGGGAAAAGAGAGAAAGAGAGGAAACTAATGTATTTAGGTGCATAGCTGTCTTAAGATGTATCTGTTTTATCTGTTATACATTAAAACTTTTTAAGAAAAATGTCTTACACCAAGTAAAAGCATTGCAAAGAATCAATTAATTGAAATTAATTGTTCTTTCACACTAGCCATGTGTACGACAAAGTATGCAAAGGATACTGAGTAATTACATTCCCAGCCAAGTACAGCAGTAATTTAGGCATTCCTATTCCAAGCACCGGAATTATGACAGGTTCACTCTCATAGAAGGATATGAAGTGACTCAAGATGTTGCTTTTCAGTATCAGGAATCCTGGAAGCGGTAACAAATGCTGTAACAAATTTAATTAATCTAATTAATAAGTGCCATTATACAAATGTATCAAATAGTATACATCTAATAACATATGTTTATAATACTCCTCCAGTTCAATGGTGTAGCATAATGGAGTCCTCAAAATTCTCAACAATCCTGGTAATAAATAACAGAAAATCAGTATTTTTATTAATGTTGTAAATACTTCACTTTTATTTATGACTTAAGAAGTTCTATTCATGCCCAATGTAACTGCCATAAATTCTGTATTATCACCTTGATGTGAATATATTGCAAGCCTTTACTGAAACAGTCATAGGCATATCATGAAAAGCTGGCATTAGCTGATAATTAGCTAAAGGTACAACTTCTGTCATGATTCTTCATTAACCCTTTCACCGATATGGACGTCATATGACGTCCAAGTTAAAAGGCGCCAAACGGATATGGACGTGTATAGACGTCCTGTGCATACATGCATTTAATGTGTATTTAATGATAATTCTTTTAAACCTTATGTTTTACAGTAAATTTAAATAAATTCTATAAGAAGTAAAAGCTTACCTTTAAAAGTTTTTTCTTGAATGGTACACCTCAAAACAGGGATAAACACAAAAGGGCACATCTCCACATTCACGGCAAATTGTACTAGTTTCCTTTCGGACACCTTTCTTGTAGCACACAAGACATTTTCTAAAGGGATGCGACTTTTTTGCTGTGGATGGTACCCTTTTAGGAAAATGTTTTCCTTCAAGTCTGAGGGGTGCTGGGGTGGTGGATTTTTTACCCCCAGTATGGAGAGGTCTCTGAATTTTATACTGCTCAGTTAGGCTGCAAGCTACTGATATGCGAAAGTCCAGGTATGTCATTGTCTTCCGTGGGTTTAGAGCTCTCCAAATTACTAAACAATTGTATATGGTTATATCCAGCGGGTGTAAAAATAATTTTTTATACCATTTGATTGTTTTTAGCAAAGAGGAATATACGTATAATACCTGATCTACTAGATCCACTCCACCCATATACGTATTATATTCCTGGATAATAGGGCTTAAAAATTGACATTTTCTTACGAGCATCAATTTTTCCAGTATTAATCATCAAAATCTTAGAGCTGCAATTGGATAATGTTGTAACAACCCTCCTGTCTTGCCAAGCAACATAGGTCAAGGGTGGGAGCTGATGCACCTGCATTTCTCCTCTTCTTAGAGCCTTCGTATTCACATCTTTTGGCAAACCAATACGATTTGAGCGTACTGTTCCAATTACATTTGTTTTTCTTTTGTGTAAGGCCATGAATAATTTAGGGGAACTGTACCAATTATCTAAATATACAGTCCTACCCTGATCAAGTACAGATGCCATCAGGTGCATTACTATGGAACCAGATAACCCCAAATCTTTTTCTCCGGTGTTATGAGTCCCTTGGCCAATGTATATGCAGCTATTGTAAAGATATCCTGTTTTACTTTCACATACGTCAAAACTCTTTATGGCAAATCTGGCCCTCTTTGTTTTGATGTATTGTTTCCAACCTAAACGGCCCTTCCACGGCATCCCGCTTTCATCAACAGTGATCTTTTAACTAAGCACATAATTTTCTTGAATTTTGAAATAATGTAATCAAAAACTGGTCTGATTTTGCACATTTTCTGTGCAGGTGAAATGAAGGAAGTGCAAAATGGAAGTAAACCTGTTATTTGACATGCATTTCCCAAAAAAATGGGGTAGCCAGCATGTCATCTGCAGACCAGTACATGTCTGGCATAGGTTTACGAATAACACCCATGAGCATAATTAGACCAAGTAGTCTGTAAATGTCATTCATTGTTACTTGTGTCCACTTCTGAATTCTACTCTTAGGTCCTAAATTACCTTTAGCAATCATGTCTTCCTTCACCCTACTCACATATACATTTGTTTCCGAAACAATGAGAGACAGTAAGTCAGTAGTACAAAATTTTGTGAAAATGTCAATTGGTTGGCTGTCAGAAGTTAGCTGAGTATGCGATTGTACACCAGAGGTTGTGCTCGTGAACGTATGTCTATTTGTGTTAAGAGTTATTTTGACACCTCCATAATGTTGATTCTTCACGAACACCTGTCGGAAATGAGTCATTTTCCTCCTCACTGCTACCTATATCCTCAACACCCCCCTCAAAATCTGAAAACTCGCCTTCAATGTCCAAATCACTGTCTAACAGCAAAAAGTCTTCCACATTTTCTGATGTAATATGAGAAGTCCGCACTTCCTACACTAGCTAATTTATTTGCTACATTACTAGTTGAAGCCATGATTAGCACTGAGGAAACTTTCAACTGTGTTTTAGCTAAAGAAATTGCTTGGAACTCTGACGCAGTCAAAATTACTATATGAACTGAGCGACAAATCAACAGGGTTTCCAAATTAATAAATAATAAAATAAAATTTTCACAAAATCAGAATTGAATATGCTTAATCTAGGTTTAGAAACATGTGTAGACTATTCCAACCAACTTGAAGATCACATTGCTGACATCCAAACTGCTACACAGTTACAAACAAATGCTCCAAAATAGTAGAACAAATTAAAAATGAAAAGAAAATTAATTTTAACAACCAAATCAAAAAAGCCCTTAAAAAGAAACCAACTATTTACACTAAAGCAGACAAGGGAAATAAACTAGTAATTTTGGAAAAAGCAGATTACACAAAGAGGATGGAATATCTGTTAGAAGACAATTATCAAAAAGTAGAAACTAACCCATTAAAGTCTGCATTGAAACCACAAATAAAACTTTAAAAGAGAGCAAAATAAACAACAAAAAATTTCACAAAATTAAAGTAGATAATCCAACATTACCAAGAGTATATGGGTTACCAAAAATTCACAAAACAGGAAAAGGCATGAGACCTATCACTAGTAGCATAAATGCCCCCACATATAATTTGGCCAAATGGTTACTAAATAAATTCAAGTTTCCCAAAATTTGGAAGTGCAAATTTAAAAGCTCTTTAGATCTGGTACAAAAAATCAAAGATATAAATTTGGACAAAATGACAGACTGGTTTCATTTGATGTCACATCTTTATTTCCAAGCATACCAACAGAAAAATTTGACTAATAAAAAAAATGGCTAACGACAATAGAAATGGAAGCAATAGAAGTAGAAGAATACATTTCACTAACAAAATTATGCATTGAACAAAACTTCTTCAGCTTGAATGGGAAACACTACAAGCAGAATCAGGTTAATCAATGGACAACCCACTTTCACCTTAACTTATTTATGAGTGCATTTGAAACACAAATTAAAAAGGCCTTCCCATGGATCTTCGAAGTTTGGTTTAGAGATATTGACAACATCTTTGCAATAGTGCCAAATAAGCATTTAGATGATGCATTAAAATTACTCAATCTGCCAGAAAGGACTATTAAATTCACAATAGAAAAGGAAATCAATGGACAACTATCTTTCTTGGATCTAAATAACAAATAACATCAGTAGAGCCCGGATTTGTAAGCACAATCAAATGGTAAAATAAGCAAGCAAAGAAGCACGAAAAATGAAACAAATAAGCACCAAAAATAAGCAAATATAAAATAAAAATTTAATCATAAACTTATTGTTTGGTAGAACTTTTACCTTACTCAAGCTTGTTACAGTACACGAGACACAGTACACTGTGAAAAGGATCTCTCAACGTCATATGACATTACTGGAACAAGTGAAAAGCACCACAGTTCTTTATGAATGAAATTTCTCTTCGATATACGTTTCTGTATCTGAAAGTTTTAGAAGAAATTTTACAGTTTCATAACCAGGATTTTTTGTTAATACCTCAGTTTCTCAAAGGCAGTTTTCACTACCGTGAGTCTCTGAAGACAATGTTACTGAACTTTCATCTATCAAAGAAAACGAATGTTCCAAGGTATTATTTCGAGCTTCCAACTGTGTTATAATAGCAGATATTTTGGAGAAGCTCTTATGGATGTACTCTATCTTATCTTGGATACCAATATTAGCAAAACATTCTTGTGCTGTGGCGATGCTGCTTGCATCTGCTGCATCTAAGGAGTACAACACTGTTTTATTTCACTGAAATGTTCTGCGCAGAATGACAGCCTTTAACCAAGAACCCCGATCAAGTTAAAACTGGCTGAAGAGGTAAAGACAAATTTGGAAGGACTTCATGAAAAATTTTAACTCTAATCGGCGACAGTAAAGCGGCCCGGGTTCAATCCCCCATGGGGTGCGGATTTTAAGTAGGGCCGGTGCCCACTCAGCATCGTGAGGAAAGTGAGAAGCTTACGCTACGTAAGTGGCCCTGGTCACGAAAACCAACATTCCGGCTGGGGGTACTGAGATATTGATCACATCTCCTCTCCATATCGGTTGGATCATCGCCCGCCTCTACCTTGTGTAAGTGGGCATGAGGCCGGCAGTCGGGTTGGTAGGCCTTGGCCCTCTTAGGGCTGTCATGCCAGGGTTTATTTATTATTTTAATCAGCGACAGTACAAACACTTTCTTTATGCTAGAGACAAAAAGATCCATGTTTTTATATCGGCTCCTGACTCTTTCAGCGAGACATTGTAAATTGTCCGAAGATAAAATGATGGCTAGGAGTGAAAATTTGCTTTTAAATTAATGATTTGGATAAAATAAGATATTTTAATTAAAAAGCATAAAATAAGCAAGCAAAGGCTGTATTTCAGCAAAAAAAAAACATTTATAAGCACTTAAAAGCATTTTTGCTTAGAGATCTGGGCTCTAATCATCAGGAATAACACAAAAATAAAATTTGGATTTTAGTTAATTGATGGAAATTAATCATTTCTTCACACTAGCTGTATATAGGCTACAGGAAACCAAAACATTCAGAAAATTACATAAGAAATAATAGCTACAACCCAGTTATACATAAACATGCAATAATAAACAGCCTTACACACAGACGTCAACATACCCATGGATAAAGAAGAACACTTCAAAGAATAAAAAGCCATACTACACATAGCAGAAGAAAATGGATACAACAAAAGTCTGGTGTTTAAGAAAATTAGAAAAGCTAAACTAAAGAAAATCATTAAGGAAGCAACCACATTTACAAAAGGAAAAGAAAGCAACAGCATATTCAGTTCATTCACATATTACCCATAAACATTTAATGAATTTAAAATATATTTAAGGAACAAAATATCATCTTCTGGACCAATCAGTGGAGGTGCTCAAGAGATAAATACGGTAGTTTGGACAGTCAACATTTTAGGTGCTACCATGCCAATGCAGATGTTCGACGCATATCTGTATGAAACTCTGGAAATTCTAGCTCCAGCAGACCAAGGCATAATAGCCCGGAAATAACTCCTAGTTATAAAACAGAAAAGCTTCTGAATTTCGTTAATGCAAGAAGTTATGTTATTTAATGTTTGCGTGTGCATGCGTGTGTGTTATGGTCAAACTCCTTATAATTCACAGGACAAACCTCTTCCTTTTCCGTACAGACTCTACAATTTAATTGAATGCATTTGCCTGCTCAGCAATTACCTTTCATTCTATATTGTCTGTAGCCATCTCAGTCTTCTTTCTTACTTGCATGTTCTTAGGATTCTTATTTATAACCCACAACAACCAATTTGAACTTGCTGAGGCTTGCAGAAATGAAAATAAGTGATTTTAGTGAATTGGTATGTGCTGATTTTTAATTTGAAGTCCCTTTTTCTTTGTGGGATACCTTACTTAGCAGGTTTTTATTCCAAGGATATAATTTTGGAAGTAGTGTCTATGAGAAATTTAAATCTATCACCTAAGTGATAGGACATGTTGAATTTTTTCCATTACATTCCTTATATTATTACTGATCTGCACTTCATTTCATTTTTGTTTGCAATAATACTGCTAGATGCAGTTTATTTAAAACCATATCATATAAGATCCAAAAAATTAATATTTTTTTAAGAAGGATAAATACATATTTATGTTATAATGCAAGCTTAAATTGTAGCAAATATCTCACCTTTAAAACTTCTTTCTGCATGACTTAGGCTGATAAGATGTCTTTGAAAGGTCTGTGATAAGTTGCCAGCAGTAATCAGCAAGCATGTTGGTCACTGATTTCCCTTTGTAATGCCTTTACATTTCTAAAATATCTTGGTGAAACCTTTCGTCATGTTCATCACTGATATCACCCAAGTTTGGTGGAAAAAAAATCCAACTGTGAATGCAGAAAATGTATCTTAAGGGGCATATTGCATCCTATTAATTTGTAAGCCCTCAACAAGTCTTCCACTAAGTCTCTTAGCAGTATTATTGCAAACAAAAATGAAATGAAGTGCAGATCAGTAATAATATAAGGAAAATAATGGAAAAAAATTCAACATGTCCTATCACTTAGGTGATAGATTTAAATTTCTCATAGACACTACTTCCAAAATTATATCCTTAGAATAAAAACCTGCTAAGTAAGGTATCCCACAAAGAAAAAGGGACTTCAAATTAAAAATCAGCACATGCCAATTCACTAAAATCACTTATTTTCATTTCTGCAAGCCGCAGCAAGTTCAAATTGGTTGTTGTGGGTTATAAATAAGAATCCTAAGAACATGCAAGTAAGAAAGAAGACTGAGATGGCTACAGACAATATAGAATGAAAGGTAATTGCTGAGCAGGCAAATGCATTCAATTAAATTGTAGAGTCTGTACGGAAAAGGAAGAGGTTTGTCCTGTGAATTATAAGGAGTTTGACCATAACACACACGCATGCACACGCAAACATTAAATAACATAACTTCTTGCATTAACGAAATTCAGAAGCTTTTCTGTTTTATAAACTAGGAGTTATTTCCGGGCTATTATGCCTTGGTCTGCTGGAGCTAGAATTTCCAGAGTTTCATACAGATATGTGTCGAACATCTGCATTGGCATGGTAGCACCTAAAATGTTGACTGTCCAAACTACCGTATTTATCTCTTGAGCACCTCCACTGATTGGTCCTGATGGCAAACAGCAAGAGGGGGCAAGCTTCATCCATGTTGTTGCTCCCTTCTGATTGGTTTGCTTAGATTTCTAATGTTTTGTGTCGTTTCTTGCCATCGATGAATGGATGCCAGTTCCTGTTGAGTTTTAAAGCTTCTTCTTCCTTATTGAAATTGTGGGGATGTTTATAAATTTCAATAGCTTTGCACTAGCCAGGCATGGTAGTATGTCATGGATGACAGAATGCTCATGTCCTGGAATTATATGTTCACCATCCACTTCAATGGCATGTTGGGCAACTGCAGACTTATCTGTTTGGCCCAGGCAGCAGCTTCTTTTAGTGTTCGGTGGGTCTGGTGTTGATGCTGTACTGTGTAGTTCCAATGTAAACTGAACTGCACGAACAGGGAGTACAGCATACACTGTACTAAAGTGTACTTAACCATGAGTGTCTTAAGCATGGCTGATTTTTGTCTTTACTGCATGGTGTTGTCCTACGGCAACATTAGGCTGTATTTATTACATTGTACTGGCCTTTGTCAATTATACACACAAAATTTTGAGCCTTTTGAATTGTAAATATATTTTTACAATTATATTGTAGTTTTTTTAATACTATAAAAAGGCAAAATCCAAGTAACTGCAGTTAAATAATCCAAGCGTGCCATCACACTGATTATTTTACTTGGGCCTTCCCTGACCTTTACCACAGGCACATTTGACTGCAGTTGCCGCGATTCGAACTCGCAACATTTATGTTTGAATGGATGGCCAGTCCATCACTATTGCTTTAACGACTATGGCTATTCAAATTGATTGCCCTGAGGCACTGCAGAAGTGGTATGAGAACCGGTTTAGCAATTATAGAAAGAGTGGCATAAGTAGCAAAATAATTCATGCAGTAAAGGGTTAAGATGTACAGGAAGCCTAGAAGAGATTCTTTTCCATGGGACCATACGACAGTGTCATTCACATTGTGGAGCCAGACAAGTTGGATGTTGTAGAGCAGTGTCTAAGGATGTAGACTCAAAGGATTCCATGAAGAAATTGGTCATTACCAGGCTCAGAGAGCTACCCATGGCAACACCATCTATCTGTTCATAGAACAATTGGTTCCAGTGAAAATATGTCATGGTGAGAACATGGTGGAAGTGTGTAATTATATCTGAGAAAATGTGCTTATGTGGTTCAGTTTACATTGGAAATACATAGTAAAGCATCAACAACAGACTTACCAAACGGAAAAGAAACTGCCGTCTGGGCCAAACAAATAAGTCTGCAGTCGCCCAACATGCCAGTGAAGTGGGGGAGAACACAGGACATGAGCACTCTGTCATCCATGACATACTACCATGCCCAGCTACAACATAAAGCTATTGAAATTTATAAACATCCCCACAATTTCAATAAGAATGAAGAACTAAAATTAGGCAAGTGAGTCAACCTTGTATATACTTTCTCCACTTACAGGAGAACCTTGTATATACAAGGTTGACTCACTTGCCTAATTTTAGTAACACTTTCTGAAATACTTCTTTTTATTCTATATAAGAATGAAGAAGTTTTAAAACTCAACAGCAACTGGCATCCTGTTGTCAAAGGCAAGAAACAACACAAAACAGGAGAAATCGAAGCAAACCAATCAGAAGGGAGCAACAACATGGATGAAGCCCATCCAATCCCTCCTGCTGTTTGCCGTTCGGACTAATCACCAGAGGTCACTCAAGAGATATGTACAGCAGCTCGGACAGTCAATACTTCAGACTCTACTCAAACCTCTCCGAGGATACAACATTGCCACTGAAGATGTCTGACACAGTTGTGGACAACACACCTGGAAATTCTGACTCCAGCAGGCTACGGCGTAACAGCCCAGAAATAACTTAGTTATATTGACTCTGGGCATGATAGCCTATGCTCTCTCGTGAATTTTCTGGTTTATTTTGGAGTACCAGTGCATACAGCTTGGAAGCTGCTGAAATTACTCAATGAAGGGAATGAACACTGTCATTCTGGCTCAGGAAAGAAACACGAGTTCATTTTGAGAGGGATGCAGCTTTTATTACTGAAGAACAAAGGCAATCCATTCCCACCTGCTTCTGAAACTGAAGTAAATTTAATTTCCTGGATCAAGTTGAATTGTTCTGAGGAGTATAAATGATGCATGAGCTTCACACTTGATTTACATGTAGCTTCATTTCAAAACAGTTTTAGGGCACTGATGACCGCGCACTTATACCCACTTGAGCGCACTTATACCCACCTCATCATCAGAACAGTTTTCTGTTCTCACTTATTTCCTTATTTATTAGTAAAAAATGCTCTAATTTCTGACTCTGTTCTGTAGGTGTATAAAAAAGAACTAAAATGTAAATGACATGTTCAAATATCAAATTATATTAATACTCTATTCTCAACCCTTAGCCTTCTTTCCAGTTGTTACCTTGCATTCACCGCCAAAGCACCTAATGCAATCACTGTAATTTTATTTTACAAGCACCCATAAAGTACTTCAATCCACTCATAGAATCTGGGGATGACAGATTCTTTTTTGTCCCAAGGTGTACATATCTATATTCATATTTTCTGAAGCAAAAATCTACCCCTGTGGATTACACAAATACATATATAATATATAGCACATATAATTGAAGGTAAAATGTAAGAAATAAAAATAATATGGGTAAAGGTAAAAATATAACTACAACTGAATTTTAGCTAGAAAAAGGAAAGGACAGTCCACACAATAGCGTGAATACCAGGCCCTAAACTGATTAGTAAATAATAAGCTTTTACTAGCAAGGAGATGTAAGTCATTATTTTGCTATTATAGTCAATATCACACTGAGAAAATCATATAACAAATGAAAATGAAAGAAAGCATATGATGAGAACAAATTTGGGCCTCCTTAGAAAAGAAATATGAAATAGAAAAACCTCAGGAACGAAATTTTTTGTGAGGTAGAGAAACACTGTATATCTCCTTCACAAAGTAAGGGTGCACTGATTGTTGCACTGACCGGGTACAACATAAAATACTCTAAGTCAACGTGTTTGAGTAAGGTGGTTTTGTAGCCAAGTATAAATAAATAACATCAGAATTTACATGCGAGTGTCAAGAACAGTGAACCTCTAATTTCAGGTGAATGTTTCAAATTTATAGAAGAAAGTCAAAACTGTTGAAGCACAATTCATATCTTATATCTGGGAGGGAAGCACAACAGTGTTATGTCAGGTGATTTAAGTTTCATGGAGTAAATGGGAGGAGGTAACTGAGGTACTTATTTACCTGAATCTTCCTATGCTGGACAACTGGAATAAAGATCTCTATCACCCATACCAAAAGTTCCTTATCCTATCTGGAAGAGCAAGTGAACTAAGCTACCCACAGGTGACTACATAGAAAACGAAACACCCATGCTTTTCCAAAACACCCCCACATAACAAAGCCAGACACTTAAATTATCCAACTTAACCAAAGAAAGCACCAACCCACATAGCACCAATACACCAAAAGAACATCCAACAAAATTAGCTGCACCATTTCACATGCATAAAAATACTTCAATGAGAATAATGAATCTATTATTTAAAGCAAAAGATTAGAAACAGTGATGTATTTAACATTTGAAAGTAATGAGTCGGTAATTCAAACACAACATCACTTAAATTATCCTTACTTGGACATGTTTCGGAGAATGTTTTGTCCCCATCCTCAGCAGTTATCCAAATGGTTGGATCTGTGGTTTCTTGAAGTGAGCTGGTTGTCTGTGGCGGCATCTGTTGTCTGTGAGATGAACTTCCAAAGAGAGATATAGAATAAAAAGAAGTATTTCAGAAAGTGGAGTGCCATTGTTACTAAAATTAGGCAAGTGAGTCAACCTTGTATATACTTTTCTCCACTTACAAGTTTTTTATGAAGACTAGTTTCTGGGGACTTCTCCCCTATCGTCAGCTCTGTGGTAGTCTACCACAGAGCTGACGATAGGGGAGAAGTCCCCAGAAACTAGTCTTCATAAAAAACTTGTAAGTGGAGAAAAGTATATACAAGGTTGACTCACTTGCCTAATTTTAGTTCCAAAGAGAGTTTTCAGGCGGAATTCGAAATTTAAAGTAAACTGTTTGTTTTTTTTATAATTAGCAACTTTTCCCAAACATCGAGTTCGGCTACATTACTGGCTGTTGTGTTTGAATTACCGACTCATTACTTTAAAAAATAATGAATCTAGTTTTATCTACTCACAAACATTAACGTACCGTATAAAACAGAGCTTCTCTTGGGTGCTTTCCATATCTCCCATAAAGTACTTCTTGGTATATGCCCATTCTGGCTGATACAAATAGTGCTACTGTGAGCAAGATAATACCTGATGAAGAGAAACATGTATCAAAAGGGCATAATTTCTATTTGTATATATTCAGTACCTTTCACTGTGGAAACAGCTGTATGTCAAAGAACTGTCATAAGCTAAGTGAATGCATATAAAGTACCTTCGTTTTATGGCAAGGCCACAGAATGTGCATATGCAGGCTCTGTGTGCTGCATGCCATCATGCATGCCTTGCCGTAAAAGTAAGACACTGTATTTATCAAGCTCTGTTCTGCAAACAATTAATATACCAACTAAACCAGCTGCACAGAGTATTCTCAACTATGCAACCTGCAAATCATAATTATATTAGTACTGTAACTTTTGCCCAAAGTTACGCTTCCTGCAAGATGTTTATTCATTCTAACCAACACTGATAATTAAATACTGGTAAATAAGAAAGAATAGAACGTTTAAAAAGCAACTGATTGGCATGTGTTGGAATACAAATATCACTGCACATCAGTTTGTTTCCTCAATGTTTTTAATATTCTAATTTATTTTGCCCAGTTATGAACATAACATAGAAGTATCCTCATCTCTCTTCTCTATTTTATTCATTAATTGTAATTTTACCTTATCAAAAAGTAAAATGTACAATTTATTTACATCAGATCTAAGAGGGCAGATCAACTGATTATTTTTTTCTATTGGCAAGAAATAAAAAGGCACAACAGCTTTGAAATACATTCTCCATTTAATGTGAATAAATTCAGTGCCATCATTGTAAAATGAAGAGGTATTTGCAGTGAGTCAATTAACCCCAAAGGTATCTACCCCCATATTGTCTGCAAAACTATACCCTCCCAATGTATCTTCATGGGTCCCCCCCCCCCCAAAAAAAAAAAAAAAATTGAAGTCACGTGTACTTAGTCTTGACTTAGCGGAAACCACGACATGTTTGGTCCACTGTTTGTGGCTTGACATTTTCCTGGAGCAAAATCATGCCCCTTATCAGATATCACCATTGTTCTGTCTAAAAAGCAACTTTAATATAATTTTGAGTTGAACTAGTACTCAATGCTTCATTTATTGCTAGTGTTTACTTAGAATGCATTTCGTTAGGACCTTTCTAACATCTTCAACTAACGTCTACTATTGAATGTTGGTTTGGTGAACTCCTTGGAGGCGATATGGGCATGTCTGTCACTATCTTGATGAACTTGGAAGTTCTCTTCAAAGGTGGTGTCGACATTGAACAGTTTTCTTTCATTTTCCTTTACGAATATTTTTTTCCCACGTGGTTAATGCAGTTGGACCCTAACACTTTTTAATAAGTGAATTTCTTGTTCTATATTGTGATTATCATTCCAAAAATGGTACGCTACAGCAGATTTATCTATTTCTTAATGAATTTCTTTACACATTCCATTTATCTCTTAAGAAATCGATAAATTGGCAGTAGCGTACCATTTCTGGAATGATAATCACGATATAGAACAAGAAATCCACTTATTAAAAGCTATTCAAGATCCAACTGCATTAACCACATGAGAAAAAAATATTCATAAAGAAATTTGAAAGAAAACTGTTCAATTTTGACACCACCTTTGAAGATTTGTTTTTGTAATTTTACATCCTCCAACGTTAAGTCATATCGGACGGTGAATGAAATGGGTGAAATGATGCTCAATGTGTCCAGTGCTCATCCTGACCAAGATTCGAACTCGGGACCTCTTGAACGTGAGGTAGACATGCTACCATCTACGCTACCGAGGCGGGCCACCTTTGAAGAGAAACCAAACTTCAAGTTCATCAAGATACCGATAGAGACGCCCCTATCGCCTCCAAGAAGTTCACCAAACCAATATTCAATAATCGACATTAGCTGAAGATATTAGGAAGGTCCTAATGAAATGCATTCTAGGTAAACTTTAGCAATAAATGGAGCACTGAGTACTAGTTCGACTCAAAATTATATTAATTTTGTGCTTCATTGTATCATAGTCCTTGCTCATAGGAAGAAACTTTAACTTGATCAAGATGCTGGCAACAGTATGACAATTACCTGTCCTTTAATTAACAAGAAAATTTAAAAGATTTAAGCCTTGTGAATTCCAAAAGACAGAGGCTAAAATTCCCCGATATGATATTTCATTATGCTAAGTGAAATCCTACCATCTGGCTAAGTGCAACAGAGAAAAGGAATGCTCCCTTAGAAAATTGCACCAGTTATAAAGCAACCAGATGCAGTCAAGTCACACAGTACAATGGAATGACTAATTTATTAAATGTTTCTGTCACAACTTGCTTTGAAATCAAATATGAAGTATCATTGAAATTTAGCACTATCATTTTAATGATACTTACCAACCGTCCACCAGAATAAAACCTCCATTTCAGTCTGTTCTGGTACTTCCATGTTCATTGGTTTTGTCGCTTTCTGTGAGAGAGAAAAAAAGAATTATACAGAGCTAAACTATTATTTTATGCGCATTTTTGTTTGGTTATGTGTTTTTGTCTGAATTTTCAACTTATCTTGTAGTGTCAATAGGCACTCAGTCCCTAGCTTAAGAACAAACGTGTTTAGTTCATAAGACCATTTGTAGTCGGTTTTGTCACACGTCACTTACATTTTAATTTTTTAAGGACTAGTTATGGGAGCTATTGTCTCCATTTTCAACCTTGAGAAGGTCTGACTGTTGTCTGTTGTGGCCCAGTTTGCTCTCTAGTGGCAGAACAATGAACTTCTTTATCAAATTGTCAATCAGTGGGATTTCAAAGTTTATTAATCTACCTTCCACATTAAGATGTTCTCCTAAGTCACGAGTTTGTTATGGTTTATCACACCTTTTAATAATTTTGGATTTGTGAAATGTTAGTGCTGACTTGTCTTCCTGTTTCAATTTGATGTTTCTAAAATGTTCTTTGACTCTGGGTTTTAGATTTCTTTTAGTTTGCCCGAGATAACATTTTTCACAATCCTTATAATTTATTTGGGATACTCAAGATCTACTGACTGATAGGATTTCATCTTTTGTTCTCTAAAGATATTTTTTAATTTATTAATTGCTTTTGGGTGGTACATGAACCCACTGAATATGCTGTTGCTTTCCTTTTCTGTGGTGAAAAAGCTTGCTTAATTAATGGTCTTCTTTACCTTACCTTTTTAAGTTTCTTAAATACCAGGATTTTGCCATATCCATTTTCTTCTGCTGGGTGAAGTATGGCTTTTTGTTCCTTGTAGTATTCTACTTTATCCATGGGCATGATGACTTGTCTGTGTGTAACATTATTATTGCAAGTTTATGTGTAACCATGTTATAGCTATTACTCTTTATGTAATTTTCTGTATTGGCTTACTATAAATTCCACATTTTGTTTTGTGTCATTCATGAAGACATTTAGATGCAAGAAAGAGGGCTATCCATCAACTTCCTTTTCTATTGTGAATTTGATAGCTTTTTGCAACAGACTGAGTAGTGTTAATGCAGCATTTAAATGCCTATTTGGAACTATTACACAGATTCATCAGCCTATTGGTACCAAATCTTGAAGGTTCATGGAAAAGCCATATTTGTGTGTTTCAAATGGACTCCTAAGTAAATTTGACAAAAAAGGTGAAAATAGATTGCCCATACACAACCCTGATTTCCACCTGTAGTATTTACCATTAAAGCTGAAGTGTTGATCAATGTATAGGTTTGTTAGAGAGATGTATTCTTCTACTTTTACTGGTGCCATATCTACTGTAGTTAGCCATTTTCTTAACTATGTCTGTAGTTTCTCTGCTGGTATGTTTCAGAATTAGGATATCCAATGAAACCAGCTTGTCATTTTGTCTAAATTCATGACTTCATGCCCTCAATTTTTTCCACTAAATCGAAAGAACTTTAACTTGCACTTCCAAATTTTGGGAAACTATTAAATTTGTTTAGTAACCATTTGGCCAAATTATATGTGGGGGCATTTAGTTAGTAGTAATAGGCCTCATGACTTTTTCTGTTTTGTCTACTTTTGGTAATCTATAAATTCTTGGTAATTACTTTAAATTTGTGTAATTTTTCTTATTGATTAATTTATTTCCTTTTAAAGTTTTATTTGTAGATTTTTGTAATGACAACACTGGCTAAACATATTTTAGGAGATTTGTAGCTTTACAGTTTAATATTATTGTGCTAAGATCTACTGTTCTCAACAGAAGCTTTAATGGGTGTCGGTGGGTTGAGTTTAGATTGCAAGAATTATCATGCCAGAAGGTTACATAGCAAATCAAACAGAAGAATTTAATTTAGAAGTGTTTACTATATCTACTGACACTTTATGTTGAGTTTATAATTAACAGTTGGACTATAAAAGAAGGGACAAACTAACTAAATATTGCCAATCCAAGAAACATTTCAATATGTAAAACAAGTTTCAAAACAACATTTGAAAGAAGAATTTTTAATTGATATGAGGAGGCTTTTATACATGCGAACATTTCTTCATAAAAACTTGGATCAGCCAGCATTTAACAAATGGATGAGTTAGCATGCATCTGGTAGCTGTGATTTCCTTTAACCAACTGAATTATACAATATTACAACCCATTAGTATGAGAAAAGCAGATCGGAAAATAAAATATGATCTTCAACAGCAATAACACTTTCATTGATAATGATGAAAACTATTGACAAAAACGGAAACAATATTTTCAACATTCTAGGAAGCCTTTTATATCTACAGATCAAGCAAATACACTTTCTGCAGCCATTAATATGG
The DNA here is from genome assembly GCA_030765055.1 of Mantis religiosa. NCBI lineage: Eukaryota > Metazoa > Arthropoda > Insecta > Mantodea > Mantidae > Mantis > Mantis religiosa. The sequence goes on from CM060950.1 coordinate 34,873,239, forward strand.
ACCAAACAGTTTCAAATACCAGGGAATTACCTAGCTGCTTATAATCCTGCTGCCCAAAAGGTTACCCTGGCTTTATCTTTGTTAATACAAACATCTCAGATAATGCAGATTATTCTTGGAAAAGTGAGAAGGGTACTGGTGCGCTTCTCGGACATGTGCTTAGCTCCAATGAACGCATCACTTCAGCCAATGGAATGCACAGGAATCACAAATGACAGGTAGATGGTATGTCCAAGTGGAGTAATCAGTGTGTTATCTGAGAGGTTTCTATTAACAAAGATAAAGACAGGGTAACCATTTGAGCAGCAAGATAATACCCAAGAAAACTGCACAAAATCTGGTGTGAATGAATTGTATGTTGGTTGTCAGATGTTTCCTATCCATTCATTAGTGTGTCCAGTTTGTGGCAAAATGTGCTTTATTCTGTAGTGGTGATATTTAACTTACTGTAAGTGAGCATTTAGGCAACTGAGATCAGATGTTATTCAATTTTGTTACTGCTGAACTTCTAAGATGACTAAGTTTCTGCTGTTCTTGCACTAGTAATTCTAATTATTGTGCAGTTCCAGATTTATTAATATCAGATTTTGCAATCTTATTTTAAAATGTTATTGGATTTTTCTTGGCCATATGGTCTGCTATCTCAATACTAGGAATTTCCACTGGAGAGCTAATAGTTTTACTGATGCATCAGACATTTAGTATGCAATTTTGTTATATCTAAAATCCTAATGCTTGAGTGATCTTGAGCTACAATGGCTTTATTGACTGTTTTTGAATAATGGCTTACTTGAAATTTTAAGTAGATCCATGACACTTTAGTTTCACTTTTCACTTAGAACATATTTTGAAAACATGTCTTCAATCCACTCTCTGTGTATAATCAGTTCCAATTACTTTGCATGGAACATAACGACTACCTTTTAAAACAGATTGATCTATTTGTTACTAACCGGATTTATGTCAAATGGATCGCTTCTGTCTGTTTGGTAATGTACAGCTGGATTACAAAAGCTAAGTATAACGTCAGCTCCTGTATAATGTGTTCTCTTATAAAGTAACCATCAATACATGTGTGCATTTTGACACTGGTTACTTATAAGTTATGTACAGTTAAAAAAGTTGATTAGTTCTGGCTATGAATGAGATGTTCCACTTCAGCAGCATCCAGCAGCATCTCAGTGAGGTTGAAAAACAAATTTTTTGGACTTTTATTTGCAATAACTGTTAAAATTGCAAGTGCCAAATATTGCATTAAATTTTTCAGGTTTGATTCAACTACACAAACAGCCTACATTATTCAGCCAGTTTGAGAGCATTTAACAAAACATAAATAAACACTAATAATGACAAATATGACGTCCAGGCTCAAAGGTGGCATTGCATGCTGGATAAAACCCACCTTCTGCCCGCTCAAAGAAATAAAGGAAACAAAACATCTCATAGCATTAAAAATGAACTATTTCATCTTATTAGCAGATTACTTTCAGTCTGAACTGAAAGAAATTGACATAAAGATGAACTAAGCAACACAATAGCCGATATTGATACCGAGATACCACTTATATTAGTAAGAGATTTAAACTGCACAGTGGATAAAGACGAACCCAAATCAAGAGCAGTATTAAGATACATAGAGGAGAGCCTCTCACTCTCAACAGAACTACAGAAATGACATATGAGCCATAATGGACAAAGTGTCATTGACCTTATGTTCAAAAATTACAAGGATATACTAGTATCAAAACATGTAGTAAAGAAAAATATACCCTTAAGGAAACTTCTCCCAGTAGAAACAACCTTTGTTGTGGAAAATAGACCCCGCAGACTCAAAAGAACAAACTAAACTGTCCAGGAAATTAAATAGAGGATATACAGAGTAAAGGCCAAGAAATTCAGACGATCAAACAGGCTACAGCAAATACAGCAAACAAGCTACAATCTGGATGAAACATTAAAACATCTGTAGAAAATCCTAGTAGCCTCCATAGAACCAATAAATCAGACAAAGAGGAGATCCAAACTGTGGTTCTATGCCATATGTTATGAAGCAAGAAGATCAACATTGAATGCCCTGCACGAATGCTTGAGAACACAGAAGAATCAAGACATGACTATGCACCAAGACATGACTATGCACATAAAAGGAGGCTATACAAGAATCTTATCAGGGACACGAGAGATAAATATCAGAAGGAGCAAGAGGCTGCATTGATGGAACAAGCTAAAGAAGAAGCATAGAGTCCTCCAACAGAAGAAACCAAAATTTTCCTGAGAAATACCCATGGAAAGGTGGACAATACACTTTAAAGCCATACTGCAGAAACCAGACACATCTCCAATCACACCACCAATGGTAGACGACTCAGCAGTAATAAAACCCTTCACCTTTGAGGAAATCAAGGATGCAATTAAGCAAACAAAAACTGGCCAAGCCTATGGGCTGGACAGGATCTGCAAGGAACATCTCAAAGAAGTAGCCCTATGTTAGCAGAGACTTGGACAGTGCTACTCAATGTCTCGTGCAGGCCACAATATCAGAGAAAAGGAGATACTCCATAATTGAAATGCTGTATAAAGGCAAGGGTCAAATGGATGATCCCAATTCATATTGTGGTATAGCACTGGATAATACACGTCTTAAGCTTTTGTTAAAGATACTGACAGGAAGACTAAGAGAATTTAGACAGCAAACTGTCCAAAAACAGTTCGGTTTCCGGAAAGGCCGGTCAACGATACATGCTATACAGTGCCTCTTAGATAATATTGACAATGCGCTACAACTCCCCAGAGATAAAACTACGCTAAGGCATTTGAATCAGTTGACAGGAAAAAGATAATTGGCAAACTGGAATCGAACATAGGAAGAGACCATTATCTGAGAAGGATAATAACAGCAATACTCACAAAAAACTACGTACTCATTGATGACCATCTTAGAAAATCCGAGCCAATCTTACAGACAACAGGAATCCTACAGGGCGACCCACTAAGTCCACTGCTGTTCAATATCGCAATGAGAGATGTCGCCGAAGCCATAGAAACACCAGGAGTAAACATATAAATGTATTGCAATTCCTTTCTTGGAAGTGTTGAAAACAGTGTTGTTATGATAAATTAACTTTAAAGAGAGTCGATTAAAGACACTAGACAACACTTACTTTTAAATTTTTCCGGAACATGTTTCTGAGGCTTTGCCTCTATCATCGGCCGGCTCTCGACTGGTTCTCGTTGGTGTAGCTGACGATATTTTGTCACAGGTCTCCTCTGGTGGCGGTTCAAGGAACTTGCTGAACAAATCTTTCTGGGGGATGTCGAAATTGAATACTTTGTTCCTAGTTTTTGAAATGAAGATTTGTTCCCATGTGGATAGTTCTTGTTTTCCTGATGTATGTTTTAGTAGTTTTGGTTCTGGATTTATGTTGTGTTTTTTTTTCCCAAAAATGTGTGGCAACTGCTGATTTTTCTAATTGTTTATATTTTATGTTTCTAAAGTGTTCCTTTGCTCTTGTTTCTAAATTTCTTTTTGTTTTTCCAATATAAATTTGACTACAGTCATTGCATTCAATTTGATATATACCAGATTTTTTGTTAGATGGAATGGCATCTTTGATGTTTGAGCAAATTAGGTTTTTTAAGGAGAAATGGTTGACTGGTGCTAGTTGAATATTTTGTTTTTTGAAGACTTTTTTGAATTTATCATAGGCCCATGGATGGTAAGTGAATTTTTTGAAAATCATATTAGTTTCTGTAGCTGAGAGTGTTGTGGTTTCCTTTAGTAGCTTCTTCTTTTTTGCTAAGCTCACTTTTTTGTCCACTAACGATTTGGGAAAGTTATTTTTTTGTGCTATTTCAATTATTTTGTTGTATTCTGTTTTGTATTCTTCTGCTGTGAGAGGGATGTTTACCAGTCTGTGTGCTAAACTATTGAAGATTGCCTGTTTGTGGGATCTTGGGTTGTAGCCATTAGCTTTTATGTAGTTGTCTGTCTGTGTTGGTTTTCTGTAAATGCCAAAGTTTAGTCTGTTTTTATTCCTCATTATTTTTAGATCCAAAAATGGTAAATGCTCATCTTTTTCTATTTCTACAGTGAATTTCTTGCTAAGCAAGAAAATGAAAGAAAAGACCGTACGACTTAAACACAAATTGGCCAATCTGTGCAACATGTCCTCACACAGAAATACTGGGAAAAAGTTTAAACTTTGCTATACCATGACACGATTCGCTGTCTATGGTTTTCACTACAAGCTGTGCAGCAAGAAGTTCTACCATAACCCAGACGAGAACTGTGTGTGTGTAAACTGTGTGGGAAGACATGTGAAAGATATCATGCAAAAGTTTATAATAAGAGAACAGGAACATTAACAGAATTCTGTACATGACTTCATTAATCTAAATGCACATTGTATGCAATTTAATTTATTATTAATAATGACAAAGAGAAACTGAAAGTACTTACAACCTGGTAGGCTACCTTTAAGTGACACTTTGAAATCACCTTGAAAGCTTACTAGGATATTGAGTTAGATGCGAATGTTTAACCATTTTTGGCTATCTTGCTATGGTAGCTCAACAGTACAGCATCAAAATGGAAGTCCAAGATCCATGGGTTGAGTCCAAGCTGCATCATTTAAATACTCAACTTTAATCTATGCATGGACCATATGAATGTGCAATTATCAAAGCATAATCTACCCTGGATTTAATAATAATTGCAGATCAGAGTTGCAGCCCTTGTAAATGTACAACTGGCAGTGTCAAAATTAGACTGTTATCAAGTGAGTGAGTGTGTGGTGTTTTAGGGCCCCGTCGACAGCAAGGTCATTTGGGCCCGACTGTTATCAATGGGGAGATAAAATTACATATTCTTTACATAATGTGATCTATTTAATACTCACCACATCCTTTCCGGAGACAATTGTGCATAGGACTATACCACCAGTTATCATCAGGACTGAAAGATATTTGGAGAAAGTATACTTCTTCTTCAAAATTAGTATGCCCATTATCATATTTGCAATCAGAGATCCCTAAAACAATCAATGACAATGTATCATGGCATACTCTAATAAATCAAACCAACAGTAGATCAATTAGTGATAATTTTGTGCATTAACATATTCAACATACAGGTTCATATGTTCAAGAGTTTTAGCACCTACTACATTTTTATCAATTTTGAGAAAGCATCCCTTAGCTCATATAGGTCTGAAAAAGGTCTACATTTACTCATTTAAAGAAATGATCCAAAGAGTTTCAGCAATATTTTATCATTTCACATCAACATTCTTAATTGCCAAATTGTTCTTACATACCAGTGCTATTTTAGAAAACTGTAATCATTTTTTCCTGGAATCTTTGGATAAGTCAATGTACTTATCTAGTAATATTCCAGAAATTCCTACATTTATTCCTTCAAAGCATGTATGTCATGAGAATTAAGCAGCACAAAACATTTTTTGGTAATGAAATTCAAAGAATATTTAAGACACATTCATTTTTATTTGAAAAATGAAGTATAAAAGTGTGGACTAAAATAGTTTGCATTTCCAAATGCCTGGGGCTTAGAGGCCAGGCCAATTACAACTGAAATGAGCTTTGAGAAACTCCAGTTAGTAGATAAATACCCGTCAGTCATGGTCAAACGTGCTTACGACACTATTAATATCTAACATCTTTAACATCATTCTAAAGTTTAATGTGCACAAGCCAAAAGCTATTTAAGCATTAGTAGGAAGGCAAGTACTATATCACACTCTCTCCATAGTATAACGATTAGCATACCACATTAGCATCTAATAAGTGTTGAAGTATTCTGTGGCTGTTCACAGTAAATATATTGCTGCATTTATGTTTCAATATTTCAATTCCCCACACTGCTGCACTTAGTTTCAAGCCAATAAAAGCATAAAGGTTAAAGTATGAAAAGCCAAAGTAATTAGGGTGACTTCTTGGACTTCTATTACATTACTTGATTGGCTGACTGCTACTCACACAGTATGGTCAAATCAATTTTTCATTCAGTAACACAATTGACCCACCACTTTTCTCAAGAATAATGCTAATAATAATGTCAAGCTTACCTTTCTTATAAATGTTCAAAATGATGCCTCTCTGAATCTATACAAGCCTGGCACCTTTTGAACATATTTTGGAATAATTAAAATTTCTGCAGCCAAAAAGAAAATGTATGGTAGATGCTGTATTTCAAATATGCAAATCTGCTGCAGATGTTTTATCTTCAAACATTCCTCACAGATTAACATCTGAATTTAGATTTAAAGAGTACGCCAGTCAATCTATCATCAAAATCATACAATGCAAAGCTTCATTCTGCAACAGTACTGTTTCACTAAAGATTTCCTGAGTTACACCTATTCTTTCCCATGTTTCTTTTCATCTTCTGCAGTACCAGTCTGTTAACGAGTGGGATGGCTCAGACAGTTTCGTGGCCCACATTCGGGAGGCCCAAGTTTGATTCCCATGGCCGACCTACCTGACCTACAGGATTTTACCCCCCCATGGGAGTTCTCCTGGGTCGCTAGGCAAATGCTAGGTAGGTTAATTACATCCCCCAAATTTTCTCCCCCTTCATTTCATCTCCATTATCATTTCATATCATCTTTCATCTGGTGGTCTACTTCAGGGTATAAGTGTCGGCGGGTGTCCCAGCACTGCCTTGGGTCCACTGCCCTCTGTATCCTCTCACCTTATCCTTCCTTCTGGAGATACCCCACTTGGAGCTTAGGTACAATAAACCACAGGTTTCGGTGCCAAATCTCCTCCGTAGTAATCTTAATCCAGTCTGCTTAAATTTTTTGAAGTTGCAATTTGTTGGCTGCTACTAAGGAATGAGGCTTTAATCTAGTGATTTTGGTCAAAAACCTACTTTTTTATTGCTTTTTGTGGAAGAAAGAAAAAAAAGCAGGAGAACCTTTCTTTTGTGTGATGCGAGGATATTTTCTAAGTCCCAAGGTGCAGGTATACGCATGCGCAAACAGACAACCTGCAGGTTCTCGCATTGCAGCCAACACGAGAAAGATGTGTAACACTTGTAGCCAACCTCTGTAAAAAGCCCCAGACATCTGTCCAACACGGTGCAGAAAAACATGTGGATGCAATTAGTGCAAGTGAGTTTTGGAAAATACAGACCATGTTATCGCCCAATGAAATTTTGTTACTAGCACACTACTCTGCAAATAAACAATCCTACATCATCACAATAATGGAGTGCTCCATAGGCGATACATGAATGAGCTTGCGAACTGTATCGGACTGGTTCGTTTACTGCCGCAGAGTGTGCAGGATGTCAAATTACACTAAATATACAAGGGGGAAAATTGGCGGTCCCGAACATGTCGTTCAAGTCGACGAGTGCAAGAGAGGATGAAGCAAGTTTCATCATGAGCATGTCATAGACGGCAAATGGATCCCGGGAATAATCGACGTGGAAACGAATAAAGTGCGGATGACGATATGTCTCAATAACAGAAGGGATGCTCTTTGAAGACATTAGGCAGGCTAACCTGTAGTGTAACAATTGCACTTAGTGTTTAGGCTAAGGATAGTTATGTTTGGTGTAATTAGTTAGCTAATTAGTGTAAATTAGGGACTATTGTGCATAATTAGCTGGGTAGTGCAATTTAGGTACTTTGTAGTTTGCTAGATAGTTTAATTTAGGAACAAATAAGACTGTTGGCAGCATTGTGTTCAGTGGAGAAACAAGGATAGCTTGGCTGCACTGAACTCTTCAATATAGCTATATATGCAGTAAGTAAATAAACAATTAAATTGTGACTTCAGTAACGTTAAAAGAATGCTCTCCAACACAAAATTGCACTAAAAAGCAAAGAAATCATATTAAACAACATAGTTGTATATAAAAATATCCTAGTTGTATAAAAACTGAGAAGAACTTAGAAAAAATTGCTGTGTCACATATTAGAAAGAAGAGCCAAAAAGCAAACACTTCAAGGCTGACAATCTTGATTTAACTAGAACGTAAGTAACTATGTTATGGACATCATTTTTAAAGCTATACAGGCAAACTTTAAGGCCATCTCTCTCACATTCCATTTATCGGCTTGCATTAGAATACAGAAAAGTACAAAAGTCTTAAAAGTGTGTCTGACTAAAATTTTGCTGTAAGTATTTACAGTTTTGGCAGTTTTTGGCAAAATTTGAATGCAGCATATTTGCTCAATTCGTTCAGTCATTTTGCGAGAAAACAAAAACTCATGAACACATAGCAGCACCTCACTTGGCGACCTGTACCACGACTGACACCAATGACTGACATACAGTAAGAAAATTCAAGCCTGCACATTAAGGTTCATTGATTCATACTTTGCATAGCAAAAATTAAGGTCCGATACTTTTTAGACAGGCCTCATATAAAAGTTGTAAATATAAAATTATTAGCAGAAGCACAAGAACTTCTTCCCAGAAAAAATTCCAAAGCTGAAATCCCAATTCAAATTCCCCTTCTGGTGAGGCCAAAAAAAAATTTTTTTCTCAGACTGTGATGTTTGAATAGCTTTGGTCTTATGTCAGATTATAAGCCATAATTGAGAATTATGTTAAGAAACATAACCAATATCTTTTCTAAACATCAGAGCATTTCTAGTTTAAGTTTGTTACACACTCCAAAGACAGGAATTCAATGAACATGGAAAAGTATTAATGTAAATAAAGTGTTGTAATCACATATATACATTTTAATTCTTGAAACATACTGACCGCTCCTCACTCGAAAGTTAATGAAATTGTTGAAAATGTAACTGACTTATAACAATTATGCGTGGCTGGAGGAATTTAGTAACAGTGACATCAAAATTAATTGAAAAAATTATTTGTAGTCAGTTTTTGACACATCGCCACTTACATTTTTTTTAAATGTAAGAGCTGAAATGTCAAAAAACCGACTACAAAATAGTCTTTTCAATTGACTTACAACATATTGAACTACCCACCTTCCTATCCAGCAGAAGCGACAAATAATTTAAAATGGTCATATCCGTTATACACAAATTTTATTATATGGATACAGGTATCTATCCAAAATACCAGAACTACTTAGCCTCATTTCTACAAGTGTAATTAACTGCTAATGCTGCTTTCCCAACATCCTGCATACTCTAGTATTTTGGGATATTTCCAATAAATGAAATTCAAAAGAAAGTTGCAATCAGAAAATACATTAGGTTGCCCCCTTAGAATGGAATAAAACCATTGCAATGATTAGTTCTAATTACTCAAGGATATCCCTATGTTAGTAGAGAACCTAAACCTCTACACTAGCACTAAAGAACATTAAATCCAGTAAAAATATCCCAGAATCTTTATAATAGCTCATTCTATAGTTTGCATGCATAAACATGTATTTAAGCTTGCTCATTTTAGATTTCAGTTTCTTTTATGATACCTGACCATTCCTGAAGTATAGCAGCCACAATATGCAAACTGGTAAGCAAACACGAGACCCAGATCAATCCCTGGGATAGGGAGGGATATTTCCCCCCCATTAACCATTTAGCCTCCAATCTTCAGACTCAAATGTAGATGTCCTCTCCATGCATTTCTCTGAAAGATTGTAAGTCACAGCTCCAAATGTTTTTAAGAGAGGCCAGTTGGAGGTTAAGGTATCATAACCTGAGGTAAGAAACTAGAGAAAAATTCTGGTAAACAAAGCTATTGTCTAAGTAATACGAATTAATATATTGCTTCATTACTGAAGGGTAAAAACTCTTTCAGGACTTACATTCTAGTTTCTCATACTACAGTTACGTGTATGCTTCCCTAAGTGCTATTACACATTTCATTAACGTAATTGCAATCAAGATTACAAGACCTATGAAACTTTCTCTTTGACATTCATAGACTGCATTAATTCCCAAATCCACATATATGCAACATTTATTATAGATATAATAGATAAACAAGTTTGTTTTAAATGACATCTATATAACTGTAACAATCTTTACTTAATACAATTTTGAGTCGAACTAATACTCAATGCTCCATTTATTGCTAGTATTTACCTAGAACGCGTTTCGTTAGGATCTTCCTAACATCATCAGCTGTTGTCGACTAATGGATGCCGGTTCAGTGAACTCCTCGGAGGTGATAGGTGCGTCTCTGTCGGTATCTTGATGAACTTGAAATTGGGGTTGTCTTCAAAGGTAGTATCGAAATTAAACAATTTACTTTCCTATTTCTTTATAAAGATTTTTTCCCACGTGGAAAAAGTTCATCAAGATACCGACAGAGACGCACCTATCACCTCCGAGGAGTTCACTGAACCGGCATCCATTAGTCGACAACAGCTGATGATGTTAGGAAGATCCTAATGAAACGCGTTCTAGGTAAATACTAGCAATAAATGGAGCATTGAGTATTAGTTCGACTCAAAATTGTATTAATTTTGTGCTTCATTGTATCATAGTCCTTAAACAGAATCTTTATTAAATTTTAGATGAGTCGCATTTTTTAACACATCTGCTTCACTTTCGTACCTATTTTGAGGACATGTTTCGCAAATCTTCGCTTGCATCTACGGCTCTTGTGCAACTGACGCTAGATCCAGCGGTGTGGGTAATTCTGGGGTTGTTGCTGCCATCTGTTGATTTAGTGATGAACTGAAATGTGGGATTCTCTTCTAGCGGGATTTCAAAGTTCATTAGTTGGTTTTTATGTTTTTCTATGTATATCCTCTACCATATGACGAGTTCACTATGTTTTTGTACGTATTTTAGTAATTCTGTGCTATCTTCAATTTCATGATTTTCAGACCAGAAATGAGCTGCTATTGCGGACTTATCAATATTTTTGTATCTTAAGTGCCTGAAGTGTTCTTTCTTTCTAGTGCCTATGTTCCTTTTTGTCCTTCCTATGTAAATTTTTTCACAGTCTTTACACTTAATTTTGTAAATGCCTGACTTTTCCTCTGGTTTTATCTTATCAGTATTATTACTGTGAAGTAGGTTTTTAATGTTGTAATTGTTTTTTGGTGCCAATGTTATATTGTATTTCTTGAATATTTTTTGGAACTTTTTTGTGGCCCAGGGGTGGTAAGTAAATTTAGCAAATCTAGTTTCTTGTTTTATTGGTGTGAGAGCTGTGATCTGTTTTAATTTCTTTTGAAGTTTGAATAATTTTAGTTTTTTATCTACAAGGTTTTTTCCATATCCATTTTTAATTGCAGTTTTTAAGATTTGATGGTATTCGTTTTGATATTCTTGCTGGCTGAGAGGTAGATTTACTAATCTGTGTGTCAGACTGTTGATGGTTGCATGTTTGTGTGGAATTGGGTTGAAACTATTTGCTTTGATGTAATTATCTGTGTGTGTTGCTTTTCTATGAATGCCAAATTCTAGTTTTTCATTGCCTTTTTTGATTTTAAGGTCTAAAAAAGGTAGAGTACAGTCCTCTTCAGTTTCTACTGTGAATTGTATGCTGGGTTCTTGCAGGTTGAGTAGTTTCAAAGCATCATCTATTAGTTTGTAGGGCACTATTGCAAAGATGTCGTCTACGTATCTGTACCATGTTTTAAACATATGAGGGAAGGCTTTAGTAATATGTGTTTCGAAAAAGCTCATGTATAGATTGGCCAAAAATGGTGATAGCGGGCTTCCCATAGCTAGTCCTGAAATTTGTTTGTAATATTTTCCATCGAAGACAAAATAATTTTGATGTATACATAATTCAGTCATTGTCACATATTCTTCTATTGCATTGGCATCCAGGTTTATAGAATTTAGCCATTTTTTCAGTTGAATCAAAAGTTTGTCTAATGGAATGCTAGGGAAGAGGGAGCGGACATCAAAGGATACTAAAGTGTCATGAGGTTTTAGTTTAAGATTTTGAATTTTTTCTACCAGGTCTAAAGAGTTTTTTATACTCAGAGTATGGAATTGTGGAAAGGACTGAAATTTTTTGGTTAGCCATTTTGCCAGAAGGTAAGTAGGAGTGTTTATATTATTTACAATGGGTCTCATGGGTATGTTGGGTTTGTGTATTTTAGGCAAACCATATATTCTTGCAAGGGTAGGGTTGTCTGGTTTGATAGTTTTTTGTTCTGTAGTTGTTAAAATTTTACTATTAATGATGGTTTTTTGTACATCTTTTATGCATCGGTTGAGTGGATTAGAATCTATTTCCTGGAATTCTTTTTGTTGTAGTAACTCTAACATTTTTTCTTTGTATGTAGCTGTATCTAAGATTACTATTTTGTTCCCTTTATCAGCCCTTGAGAAGATTACATCCTTTTTCCTTAAAGATTTAATTATCTGAATTTGTTTCAAATGTTTTATTGGCTTTTTATTTATTAAGTTTTCCAATATAGGAGCTGATTTTTTTCTAATTATATTTTTGTCCATGGTTTCCAAGCCTTCTACTGCTAATTCTATGTCTGCAATGAATTCATCCGGGTTGCTGGAGTATGTTATACATGTTTTTAGGCCTTGGTTAAGTACATCTTTTTCTTCGTTGTTAAAATTTTGCTTTGAGAGATTAATTACACTATCTAGGGATGTGTTCTTTGCTGAAATTTTGTTATGTTTTGGTTGCCAATGATTATGATTACGTTTTAGTTTCTTATTTTGACGATAAACTTTCTCTTTGACTTTATAATTGATATGTTCAAATGATTTGGCTTCTAAGTGGTCCCATGCTGTGTTTCCTAGTAATTTTACAATTTTTAGATGTAGGTTATACAAAGAGAGTTCTATATTAGTTATTTTTCTGTAGTGATTTGTTTTTTCGGCTTTTAACACGGCTTTTTCAGCAGCTAATTGTTCTATACTGTTATTGTTAAATTTTACTATTTTTCGTACAAATTTCGGAGAAAAGTTACGTTTTAGGCAATTGTTGATAAATTTTATGTCCGCTAAAATACGTACAAAAACATAGTGAACTCGTCATATGGGAGAGGATATACATAGAAAAACATAAAAACCAACTAATGAACTTTGAAATCCCGCTAGAAGAGAATCCCACATTTCAGTTCATCACTAAATCAACAGATGGCAGCAACAACCCCAGAATTACCCACACCGCTGGATCTAGCGTCAGTCGCACAAGAGCCGTAGATGCAAGCGAAGATTTGCGAAACATGTCCTCAAAATAGGTACGAAAGTGAAGCAGATGTGTTAAAAAATGCGACTCATCTAAAATTTAATAATTTTTCGCTTCACTGTGGTGTTCCAATACAGTTGAATCTCGATATAACAGAATCTTTACTTATTTTACTCTCTAACAGACCATTTGTTACCTATAATTTAATGTTTCCTATTTATAGCAGCATAACTTGTAGATGGATACAATCAAACCAGCACTGCTCTTTGACCAAATGCTGGCCCCAATGAGTTTCCTGCTGACTGGTGGATATACTGAACCAGGGAACTTACAACATATACCCATGCAAGCCCATACAAAATTTAGAATTAACCTCAACTCAGGATGCTTATAAATACCTGATACTCTTGTATTCTCAAAATGTTAAAACAGTGTTGCAAAACTCTCTTTTAAAAACAAAATTTTTAACTATAGTGCCTATGCATGTTTAAAAGCACAATGACTAATCCAATTACTAAATTAATAAAATCTAATGTAATTTATAGTCAGTATTAGTAACACTAACATCACTTTACTTACTCTCCGTTATGTTTTGGGAACATGTGTTTCCATCTTCAGAATGAGTCTAACTGACCCATATTGGTGTTCCTGTTGTGGTGGTCATCTATCATAGCGGTATCATGTGGAAGTGAAATATACTTCCAGAGGTTACTGGTGGCACCACAACAGAACACCAAAATGGATCATCGGATGAGTTCTGAAAATGGAAACATGTGTTCCCGAAACATGTTAATAGACAGTAAAAAAAAAAAGTGGTGTTAGTGTTACTAGTGCCAACTCATCTTAGGTAAATTAAATTAACACATAACTGTTTCTAGCTTCTTCAATACATAAATAATAAAATCTAGTTTAATCATTGCCAATGTTGTGGATTTTTCCTGATTTTCAAATTGCTGGAAGCATTTCTTCTTAAAATAAAGTGAAAAATATTAAATTAAACCTTAGAAAAACTTACCGCTCGGAATATCATGTGCAGTGGCATAGGAATGTTGAAATTAAATGCATAATTATTACACACATTTGCTATGAAGAACATTGCAACCAGCAGTGCATAATCTCTGTGGAAAAAAAAACTAAGTTAATATTTATTAGCATACTCACATATGGTATTGCTGTGTCATGATTAACAGAAATATATCTCATTGCTTCGATAACGGAAGTGTCATGCTAATAAATCTTGATCCTTAATTTGTGGATGCTTGAAACTTGTTATTTTAATGCATATATACATATTTTTCTCTGTTACTCCCGATTTATTATATAATTTGATTTCAACAATAATAATAATAATAATAATAATAATAATAATAATAATAATAATAATAATAATAACAACAACAACAATCGCTGTTATTGCCAGGAAGTTCAAAAATTTTATGAAAAATGTAGCATCAGTTATTACTGAGGACATTAAATTGGCTCCTCTGTCTACTGTGCTCTAAATAGAACTAATACCTTAAACACTGCGTTAATGAGGTTACTTTACATACATTTCATTTGCAACACAAGGTCATCTGTCAAACACTGGGATAAGTGAGAACCAGTGCATAAATGTTTGCACAGCAAACAAAATTTATTGAAGAAATGGGTTTCTGAGGTGAAATATTTCCCCCTAATGGGAAATGGGAAAATAAGTCTCCTGAGCATGAGGCATTATTTATAAGTACCTCATTAAGATAAGTGTAATATAAATAATTTATAAAGACAAGAGGGATATCTATATGAAAAAAAAATTGTGTGTGTGTGCGTGTGCGTGAGAATTGTAACATATGAGTTCATAAAAGTTCCACCGTACGAATGTTTTCACTACTTGAAAAGAATGCTCTTTAGGCTTTTCAAAAGACAATCCTAAAAGTTCCACCCGTACGAATGTTTTCACTACTTAAAAAGAATGCTCTTTAGGCTTTTCAAAAGACAATCCTAATGGTGCATAACGGGACTGAAGGCTTAGGGTAGTTCAATGCACTCACCACTTACAAAGAGATGTAAGCAGGTAAAAGGAACTGGGAAACAAAGCAGTAGGGCTAGTCTATAAGGAAATTCATGGTACATCAGTAGTAGAAACATTTTCATTGGGGACATTGTAATGAATGGTGTAAATAATTGAATAAACTGCAATTACAATTCCTTTCTTGGAAGTGTTGAAAACAGTGTTATGATAAATTAAATTTAAAGGGAGTCGATTAATGACACTAAACAACACTTACTTTTAAATTTTTCTGGAACATGTTTCAGAGGCTTTGCCTCTATCCTCAGCCGGCCATCGACTGGTTCTCATTGGTGTAGTTGACGATATTTTGTCACAGGCCTCCTCTGGTGGCGGTTCAAAGAACTTGCTGAACAAATCTTTCTGGGGGATGTCGAAATTGAATACTTTGTTCCTATTTTTTGAAATGAAGATTTGTTCCCATGTGGATAGTTCTTGTTTTCCTGATGTATGTTTCAGTAGTTTTGGTTCTGGATTTATGTTGTGGCTTTTTTCCCAAAAATGTGTGGCAACTGCTGATTTTTCTAATTGTTTATATTTTATGTTTCTAGTGTTCCTTTGCTCTAGTTTCTAAATTTCTTTTGATTTTTCCAATATAAATTTGACTACAGTCATTGCATTCAATTTGATATATACCAGATTTTTTGTTAGATGGAACGGTATCTTTGATATTTGAGCAAATTAGGTTTTTTAAAAAAAAACTGAAATTGAATGCAATAACTGTAGTCAAATTTATATTGGAAAAACCAAAAGAAATTTAGAAACTAGAGCAAAGGAACACTTTAGAAACATAAAATATAAACAATTAGAAAAATCAGCAGTTACCACACATTTTTGGGAAAAAAACCACAACATAAATCCAGAACCAAAACTACTAAAACATACATCAGGAAAACAAGAACTATCCACTTGGGAACAAATCTTCATTTCAAAAAATAGGAACAAAGTATTCAATTTCAACATCCGCCAGAAAGATTTGTTCAGCAAGTTCCTTGAACCGCCACCAGAGGAGACCTGTGACAAAATATCGTCAACTACACCAATGAGAACGAGCCGATGGCCGGCTGAGGATAGAGGCAAAGCCTCTGAAACATGTTCCGGAAAAATTTAAAAGTGTTGTTTAGTGTCATTAATCAACTCCCTTTAAATTTAAACTGCAATTAGTCTACAATTTATTGGTATTCTCTCTCGTCACACTGCCCTGAGGTCTCAATACCCAACATGCTCTAACTAAACAATAGCAGATGAGCAGCCGTGGACACGACCTGAGAAGAATCCCAGCACTAATGAATCAACCTATCAAACATCTCAAAAATAATCAATGAGATTTCAAATTCCCTAAGGTTGCCGCTAAATTAACAAGCAACCGGGGAAACATGGCAAGCAATATGTAAAAAATGGATAAGTATTTTTGGTATCTAATAATTTGACAATCATTTTAAATATTTCTATTTGTTTCTTGGTAACTTTATAGAAATTAGTTTTATTAGTGGGAATCTTGGCAAATTATAATTTATTCATACAGAATTACTGAAGTTCATTTTTATATTGCAGGTGCTCTGTGGAAAGAAATTTCAACTCCAACAACATAAAGAGTACTCAACATTGCAACAAAAGAAAGAAGATCTTAAACCATTAATGTTCCTATTTAGGTTAAAAAGCTATAATTTCATAAAGAATCATACAACACTATGGATTAAAATTAGGCAAATGAGTCAACCTTGTATACACTTTTCTCCACTTACAAGTTTTTTAATGAAGACAAGTTTCTGTGAACTTCTTCCCTATCCTCATTTCTGTGGTTGAGTCATTACAAAAACTTTAAGTGGGAAAAAGTGTATACAAGGTCGACTCATTTGCCTAACTTTAGTAACAATGGTACTCCACTAACAAATACTTTTTATTCTATATATAATAATAATAATAATAATAATAATAATAATAATAATAATAATAATAATAATAATAATAATAATAATAATAATAATATTTATTGAGGTACTAAGCTTTTACAATTTTCGGACTTCCCTGTGTTTTGGCACAGGCCACTCCATTAAGTATATTTACAGATGTGTTACAATGTGTTGTTACAGAATAGTCACCTATTATTCCTTCCCTCTTTTTACAGTCCATATCCACTTGTTTTTTACCTTACTTAAAAACTGCCCTATGTTTTTGTAATTTTTGTTTCAAACCTTGATTAAGCTGATTCTCCTACTCATCTTTGGTATTTGACATTCTTTCCTGAACAACTTCATTTCCTTACAATCAAACAGTATACGTTCTATATCCTCTTTGTCCCCACACAATGGGCACTCGTCTTGCGGGTATCCATTGACCTCTTGACCTGTTAATCTTCATATCCCTGCTCTTAACCATGCTATCCCCTTTCTTTCTTCACTGCTCGTGCTGTCTATACTACTCTCCCTCCCCAACTATCTTTCAATGGAATATAGAAGACAAGTGATCTCCTCTCTGCTAATTGGCTAAACAGTTTCTGGATCTCCATCTCTTCAAATCTATTCTAGCCCCTTTCCAAAAACCTTTATAATTAGTTTCTCTCTTCCTCCAAATATCACCCACACCATTATTATACAAATTATTTTGTAAATAACTTACCCATCCTTAATTTGGTAAACTTAGTTCTTGATACTTCAAGCACTGCTTCAATATATTCCCCTCCTCTAAATTCAATACTCTAACAATATTTTAGTGCCCTTTCTGTAACTAACCCTTTTCTTGGAACTCTCCCCCCATTTCAATTAGAGCTACTTCACTTGCAGTTGATACTGGCAGCCCTAGAACTTCCTTACAAAACCTCCTGTGTACATAATCTTAAACTTCCCATCCCTTTTCCAGGCCCCATATCGCAATACCATATAGCATTCGTGCCTCAACCACCGAATTATACACCCTTTCTAACCATTTCATTTCCATTTCAGGCATTTTATATAAACATCCTCTTACATCTGCTATTGCTGCTTTCCCTTTTGCCAGTGCACATTTCTTTTGCTTCTCCCATTTCCCTCCTGCGTCAATTTTCATTCCTAAGTAATCACATTCACATACGACTTTATATTCTATTCCCTCTTTCTGCCACTTCTCATGTTTACTCAGTTTGGTAGCCTTTTTAAATACTACAATTTGGGCTTTACCTCTATTAACATTTCGGCCCCAATCTGCACAATATTTATCTATTTCTTGTAAAGATATTTTTAACCCATTTCTAGTAATAGCACCAATCACCAAGTCATCTGCAAACAATAATCCAGGGATTTGTATATTATTAATTACTGGCAAGAAATTATTATTATTGTTTATATTTTTAAATATATCTATGAACAAATTAAACACTATAATTATAGCAATATAACACTAACTATATAAGGCTATGGATGCTACCAACTTGCCTTGGCAGTCTTTAAATAACAGTTTTCAGACAATGTCTATAAAAATGCACCAATATCCCTGACGAATCAACCCTGGAAAGGGTTACCTTCTAGGATTTTATCACTTAGTTCAACAGTTGAGAAGCTAATTCTTTTTTGCTTCACTGCCATAAGAATTAAGAACAGCAAAGAAAGGCCCGCCTTGGTAGCATAGATGGTGGAGTGTCTGCCTCATGTTTAAGATGTCCAGAGTTTGAATCTTGGTCAGGGTGAGTAACCTGGATGAGTTTTTTTTTTTTTTTTCCAGGATTTGCCCATATCCTGAAAGATGAATGTCGGGTAACTAAGCTCTCTGGACCCTGGGCTCATTTGAGCATCATTTCACCCATTCCATTCATCGTTCGATATGACAACGTTGGAGGATGTAAATTACAAACAAAACAAAATTAAAAAAAAGTTAACAAAGTTTTTTTTTTTTTTTAAAAAAAGGATAAACATAAAAAAATAATAAAAAAGGCAATAGTATTTCAATTCAAATATGTATTGAAACTGTTAGTCGGTATATAAAAATAATGAAAATGATCTGAACAACTGTTATTTTGATACTTCAAATTATTAAACCAAATAAATTATAAATACATTTTTCATTGCATATAGTTTGCTTCTAGCGAACACTTCAACCGTTTTTACTGCATACTTGTATGCATATTTTCAGGATTTTAAGTGCATAAAGCTCTGGGGTCTTCTCACCTCACATAAAATCTTGGAAACCTTTAACACTGACGTAGTCTATACCATTAAGCAAAAATTTGTACTTTAGCTGCCTTATGGTATAGGATGAGAAAACATTCACAGAAAATTTAGGACAAATTATGACAATAGATTTCTTATCTGACCTACAAAAAGCATGTCCTTATTCTCTTTCATGTTGGTATAGTGTTCTATTATGTGTATCAAATGGGATGTTTGTCTTGAGCACGACTACATGAGCAACCAATTGGGAGTCCTGCGGTGTTGTCATATTGCATTCTCCCTAAGTGGTGTGTGACAAGCGCCAACCTAATCAATCTCTAATAAATACTATTCACCCTATGAAAAAAAAAAAATCAGATTTTGCAAAAACTGATCCATTAGGAAGGTAGAGAGTAATGCTTCTAACATAGCTGCAAAAACCCCATATGTTTAGCTCAAATAGTTTTCCTAATACAAATAAATAAAGCACTATTATATTTTAACAATGCATCGCAACGTGAGCATTGTAATGGATACCATTATTGGTTGGCATATATGTGTGTACGTATATTTTTAATTACTTAGAACTGGATTGGTAATGTTTGACATGACGTGATAAAAGAATTACTTTGAATAAGCCAAGGTGTTTGTTAAATTCGAGCGAGAACAAACAATACACTTCCTGCTGACTTGTAGAATGGTGCATCGGCAGAACGTGACTTCTCACATTATATGTTTGTTTATGGATCCTACGTAATCTCTATTTACTCTAGAAAGTTCAAAGCAGTATTATTCAGTTCTTTCGTTTGAAAACCAGGGAAAGTGTGTCAGCTAGATCAGCTGCAATTGAAATGAGACACAAGGTATTATAAACCACCTTCCCCCTTACCACTGCCAGAACAATCCAACTAAGTTAATGTGGGCTCAAATTATGTTGCAAACAGAAATAATACTTTCAAACTGACTGATGCTGAATGACTTATTCACCAAGAAATTGACAAGGTTGCACTAGGCTGGAAAAACTGCATGAGACATAGACAATGAAGACAGTGACAATGACGAATTGTCTCTTAATGGAAGCGACATTCATAGCTATATTGATGCGCTGATAGCAGTTTCGTTGCATTAAAAAAACAGGTAATTCATAAACTATAATTATTTGTTAAACTATATATTTAAAGCATGTGCATAATACACAAATATCCATGTTGAAATTGTGATTTGAACAACTGCATTATTATAAAGCTTTGGAAAATTCAGTTTGTATTCCCTTAGGTCTAGCACCAAGAAGACTTGCAAGTGTGCAAGAGAGGGAAATATAAAAAGTGTGGGGGTAACGAGGTGGCAATGCTGAATACTAATGCATCTGATTCACTACAAGCCAGAACTCTTTCCATTTGAAACACATAGTAATAACAACCATACCATTTAAGTGGGTGGGTGAGGTTTAAGGGACAGGACATTTGGGCCTGATGCCCAGATGAATTAACGTTATTAAATCCCTAAAGAGACAATTCAAGTAACAGTACCCTACAAGATCAAGACAAAACAATTCTGGAAAACAAACTAGCTTAACTGTGATGCAATTTCACATAACAGCCTAATTTTATAAATATTCAAATAACTCACTTTATACCAATTCTGGGCCGTTTCGTTCCAAAATGTGCAGTGAAGATGTACCCTTCCAGTGATATTACGAAAAACTGAGAAAAGGTGATCAAATTTCCACTGGATGGGTCTTCTCTGAAAGAAAAAGAACAGCAACACTTTTATAACTGTTAGTAAATTTCAAAGACTACTATTTTAGCCATAATAAAGTAAACTATGATCACCTAAGCATGAGAAAATCCAGGTGTCTGTTTTTTTTTTTCAATTCTCCTTGTTCAAACCCTGTTCTCCTATCCAGTTCACCTTGCAATTTAAGCTAGGTACTTTCAAAGGGGTACCTTATTCGAACCCTCATGATTAGAAATTTGGCCATAGGTTTAAGTCCAGCCTCATACCATTTAGCAGAAAATTCAGCTACTGTTTGATTCACATGGGATGGCAGTCCAATGCGCAGTGAAGGAGTGGGGAATAGTGTAGTGGGGGGAAGATGTTCTCATATCTCACTGCAAGCTGAGATCTGCTTGCACCTGTACCTTGAGGCTGGTTTCATGTATTATGTGCTATTGCAGACCACGATGTATTTTAGATATCTTAAGTGACCGCTTCAACTCTTATTGGTTCCTCTGTTTCAAACTGGGCATCACCCTTCCCATTTGAAAAAAAATCATTGCCGTCCTCTCACAAGTAAGTTTCCAGCCCTGCATCCAATAATCCTTCTTTCTACATATATTCTGCTTCAATTTTCTTCACATGCCTGCATCATTCTTGCTAATCCTGTGCTGAACGCTAGCAAGTTTGTCATCAGCTAGCTGAATTATGTCCTCCATTCCAAACTTAATATTTCAGCCAGCCACCCCATTTTTTGCAGTGGCCCAAATATGCTCAATGGGGATCAGTTCAGAATGATAAAAGAGGTAGATGTGAAAGAATTACGACTGTATTGGTGGAAAAGACCATTTTGTAGGTGGTACATATGGGCTTTAAAGGAATAATTAAGATGTAAATATTAGGATTGAGAGCAGTAGAGAAGTTATAGGCATGGAACTGTCCTATTGGAAGGTTTTGCCTAAGCCAGTCTAACATTACATCTCTTCTGGATATTTTAACTTAGCATACACCTTCCTTAAAGTAGGTCTTTTCTCATAATTCATTGACCGTTCTGCGAACTATTGTCTCTTAACTATCTAAGGCATTCTTCTGCAGCTTTTGTTGTGGGGCCTGGAAAAAGAAGTACATAGAATCAGAATGCACATCCTTGGTCTCCTTAATTACTCGTCTAATGCTTCTTTCCAACACACATGTCACGACTACACTTTTCCCAAGCTTTTTAATATAGACCGCACCACTCTGTGCATACTTTGCCATGGAATTGTACATATTGCTCACACTTCAATAATCTGTGAATGCAGCATCATTCCATTCAGTTTGCTCACCATAACATTTTCAGATGCTTAGGAATAAAATATGAAAATAAAGAATTAAATTTTTTATATGCACAGGTCAAACACACACATGCTATTAATTACACTAATAAACATTATGAAATCTTCATCCACTTAAATTTTACATCATGGGAACAAGCCTAAAGAACTTAAATGTTTATGTTATTACAGTATGTTTATTCAGACGTGGCAGCTGAGAAAATATGCGCAGTGACTCACTCTGTCCGCAGTAAGAGTGGGGGTCAGTTACATTTGTGAAGTCATTGAGGTTGCACGTGCGTCTTATGAATTTTTTAAGGCTTGGGTCCATGTGATTTATAGCTTTATATGTATATGACAGTGTACTTTAATATATGTACAGTAAATAGTAGTTCTCATTGTTCTGAGTTGTTTTCAACATACTTGTAAGTGTGTGCGTGACTGTGTGTTTGTGTGCGTGCGCGCCTGCATTAAGTGTATTTTCTTTTACTGCAGACTTTAATATCTTAAAACATGGACAGCAAACTTCAAGGTAAAGTGTTGCACTACCAAACCATGGAAGTTGTTAGTAATGTTTATAAGTACATGAAAAGACAAGCAAAAACTGGCTTAGTAACCCTTAGTATCAAAAACATTGGGAGGACTGTGGCTGAGGCAACAGGTGTTTCCAAAAGCAGTGTAAGGAGAATTATTAAGGAAACAAAACATATTGGTCGTGGTACTTCGACTTCATTCTCCACACCACATAAAAAGAGACCAAAGAGGTCTTATCATGCCAGTTTGGATACTTTTAATGAGGCAGTAGTGCGCCGAACTGTGAATGAATTCTATATAATTCACAAAGACCGACACTGAGGAAGGTGCATGCTAAATTAAAGGATTTGATAAACTTTGAAGGCAGCGTATCTACATTAAGAAAAATACTCCTAAAGCTGGGTTGCACATGGAAACGGACAAAAAAGAACAGAAAAATTTTAATGGAGCGCCATGACATCAGAACTAAGTGCCTCCATTATCTCAGAATAATGAAGCAATATAGAAGCAAGAGCCGTCCCATAATATATATGGACAAGACAATCTATTCATCTCACATTACTCCATATGCTTGGAGTGATGACAGTTTCCACGGCCTCTTAGCACCGGTATCCAAAGGTCAGAATCTTATCGTGCATGCCAGAGGTAAGCAAGAGTTTATCCCTAACACATATATTCGGTTCAAGTTCCAGCAGAAAACCGGTGACTACAGCAAGGGTTCATCCCTAACGCATATATTCGGTTCAAGTCCCAGCAGAAAACCAGTGAGTACCACGATGACATGAACTACACGAATTATGAGAAGTGGACAAAAGAAAGACTGATCCCTAATCTTCCCCAAAATTCCGTATTGTTAATTGACAATGCATCTTACCACAATTTGATCTTTAATAAGGCGCTCACTGCAAGTTCCAGAATAGATACAATGATTTCATGGCTGAAACAAAACCTCTCCAAGGAACATTTTATAAAAATTGATTTCTCCTCCTTGTACAAACCCGACATTTATATGATCATCCCTCTCAAACCCAAAATCCCCAAGTGCAAAATAGAATGTTTTCTTCAGGCACATAACCACACAGTTTTACGCCTTCCTACAGTTCGGCTGCTCCTTCTCCAGCTCTGACATTTCTCGAGAGGGGGAAGCAGGCTGTTGCCAGTTATTTAGCGGGAATTTCAAGCAGAGAAACAATGCGTATTTTAAATATTTCATGTATTTGCATATTTCACGAGCCAGTAGCCATATTATTATAATAGTGATAATAATAGGCCTTACGAACACTAAAAATCAGAATTCATGCACGCAAAATACAGCAAAGAAAGTTCACCAGCGCAAGCAGCTAAAGCCACGTGGCTCAGACAAATTTAAGCTGGCAACACGGTGTTGGGTTCGGAAGCCATGCCTAGCAGCAACAATGCTGATTGGCGCTAGCAGACAGTTTTAGCTTCCTGACCACAACACCGGATGTAGAGACTCCCAGTACTACCAACAGATGCAGTTAGTGTGTGTGAAAGGTGTGAACAAAATATTCGAACAGAGTGGTGTTGTAATAAATATCTTACATGATAATGAAATTGCATAAATATCTTACATGATAATGAAATTGCAAGTTGGATTTCAGTGTTTTAAAGCTAATATAGTACTACATTTTCATTCTACAGATAATTTTGAGGATAAGTTTTTAATTGCTCATTACTGTGTGTTGGTACTATTAATCTTCCCCCTCCACCTCTTGCAGCCGCAAAACGTCAAGAGCCGGAAATACAATGGCCGTACTATAATTACCATCCTGAGTTAAACCCAACTGAACTCGCACATAAGTGAATCGAGAAGATATTGACACATTGCTTCACTCACACTGTTTATTCACAGGACATGTTTAAAGAGCTTTTGCTCTTATCAGCTGGTACTCGACTAGTGTAAATTGTAATGGTTTCCTCTTTCTCCAACTGAACTCATTTGGGCTACAGAACTGGATTGCAGAAAGAAATGTCACGTTCAAAATGGATGACGTCATTAAGTTAGCTGATGAGAGGTTTGCTGACATTTCTGCGGAAGATTGGCAGAAAAGATGTAAACACGTCATTCAGATTGAACATGAATTCATGCGCAATGAAGGTTTGCTGGATGGAGGACAGGAAATCATTCATCTAGGAGATGACAGCGATGAAAGCAGTGAGTCATCCGAGTTTTCTAGTGAAGATGAAGGGGGGAATTTTCTGGAAGAAAAAACTCCTCAGCCTGCAGCTGAACAATCTCCTAGTGTTACTTCTGTTGCCTGAAACCAGCCTCAAGGTAAGATGCATGTGATTTCTCCTCTCTCTTGAATGCATGTGGCTGCCAGTCCTACCCCCAATCTCCTGGTTGCCTCTCTTCTACTGCGCAGCTAATCTGTTTCATATAACCTTGCACCGCTGACATGTACTCTGCGTGCAACGACCTTCCCCCTCACCCTAATTGGCTAATGCTTTCGCGCCATAGGCCATAGGCGGTGCCATCCCGTCACATTTATAACCTGCAGTAAACATCATAATAATTGCCAGGAAGATAGAAAAAAATCATACAACTAAGAATATAAAGGCATGCAAAATCACAAGTTTATAATGAAACTGAGCAAGTTGAAACTGGAACAAGTTTATAATGAAAGGCCTTCGGCCTTTTCCACTGGGATTTTTTAAAACCAGCACACATACCTTGCAAAAATGCTTGTCTTTCAGTCTTAAAAGTTGTCACACCATACTTTACAATTCGTGTGTCCTTTCACCCAAGTCTCGTCAAGGTAGTATATTTTGCGACTTGTATCCCAGTACAGTCTGATTGTCCTTAAATAATGTCTTCGCCACACAGCAATATCGCCCCTGGAGTGGTAAGTTTTCCTGTTGTCTCAATTTCATGTCACGATGTCCCTACAGATCTAATACTCACACCTGTAACTTCAGAGCACAGCTGTTCGACTTCTCTCACTGACAAAGACGGATTCTTCTCTGTGAGTGCATTAAACACATGCATCACAATTCTTTTCTCGCCCCTTTGTAAAGGTTTTCCCTTGCGATACTTCAGCAAAAAATTGGCAGCAGACATTGCCATTATACATATAAGTACACGCGCAATAAACGATCAATAAAATAATTTAGCTCTCGCATTCGGTACAGCATAGCTTCAAATGGCGATATATGACTAATCCAGTTCAAAATAAGGTCAGTGATAAAAGTCATATAAACAAATATGTCATCACTACCACTAAAGCACGTGCTATCGTGCCATGTGCTTGAGAGCAAAGGAACCCCCTCTTTACTTCGTTTAAGAGTTAACATGCATTTCAGATAAGTCAGCTCTGTTGCATAATATATTTAATTCAAACAGTCACGAAAATATAAATTTGACAATTCTCTTCCAACATATAAAGATATATCACCATATCGAGATTTAACTGTATTGGAACACCACAGTGAAGCAAAATAATTATTAATTTTTAGATGAGTCGTATTTATTACAAATCTGCTTCACTTTCGTATCTATTTTGAGGACATGTTTCCATGTTAAATAACGAACTAATTTTCGCCGCACAACAGTCTATACACAACAGCAGCCAATGAGAGGTGATAAGGTCACATGACCGTTAAGAGATACGGGGCAAGCTTATGTGAAACAAGGATTAGCTGCCACCTCATGTTAATCAAGCTGTATCAACCTCTTGATATGTTACCATGTGCATCTCACATTCAGAATTGACATTTCCTCCCCTAACAGAAGATGAACTCATACAATCTTTTGTGCAGATTTCAATAGCTGCCACCTCATCTGAATCAAACCGTACACTGGCAGCAGTATCTCTTTACTACACCTTTAATGTGACTTACATTTGCAGTCCCAAACTACTTAGGAAATGTATCAGCCTAATATACCAAATCAAACCCACTAGGATACTTGCTTTTCTTTCATAATTGTGTCAAATATTTGGCACAAAGCCCACCTAAGTAACGTGTCTGCCTAACGTTCAAGAGGACCCGAGTTTGAATCTCGGTCAGGGTGAGTTATCTGGATAAGGTTTATTCCAAGGTTTTCCCTTATCCTGAGAGACAAATGTCGAGTAACTCTAAGCTCTATGGATCCTGGACTCATTCGAGCATCATTTCACCCATTTCATTCATCGTCCAATATGACATAACATTGAAGGACATAAATTAACAACAAAAAATAACACAAAGTAAATGTACATGGCCAAGAAGGATGGCTCAGGCGATTTAATCTTTGACCCGCACTTGGGAGGCCCGGGTTAAATCCCCATGGCCAACCTACCCAACCCTTGGTTTTTTTTTTTTTTTGAGGGTCAATGAGGGTCAATGCTGTGCAGGTTAATTACATCTCCTGAATTTCCTATCCCTCCATTTCATTTCACATCATCTCTCATCTGGTGGTCTCTTTCAGGATAGAAGTGTCAGCACGGGTCTCGACATTGTAGTAACTCCTTGGGTCGGCCACCGTCTGTCTCCTTTTGCCTCATCCTTCCTCCCAGAGAGTACAATAAACCACAGGTTTCAGTGCCGAATCATACTAAATGTACCTGAAAATGCAAGAATATGTAAGGATTTATCCTGATTCATTTTGTATCCCTATCACAACTATATTTAGAAAATAAATGAAATGAATCACTAGCAAAGTTTCTTGTACACATAATTACCATCACAGAAGGGAATTAACAAGGTAAAGGCTCCATTGAAAGGTAGTTATTTCTGCTATTTGTACTATTATTGTCACACTCATCAACTTAACAAGAGAAAAGGTTTCATCTTGATAATTATTCTGTGTGCAAGTATGTGCTTAACATCCCTTTCATCAACTTGGGTCTGCAGACACGTAACTGTAATGGATTAAATGGCATCACACATTAGCTTAAGTTGTGGAAAATTTCTGTTAAGAGGCTATGGGAGACCCCAGTTATCCACACAACACACTGTTAAATTCAAACCTTTGCATTTGGAAAGTAAGCACAATATCCTTGCATCATTTAGCTGAGCAGCAATTATTCTCTTGTGGCTGCAGATAATTCTCCAATAGCATTTTACTACAGGGCAATAATACCCTTCCTATAAGCAATGGGCATGTTCAGATAAGGAAATAAGCAATGCTTAAAGTACTGATGCTAACATAATATATGTAGGAAACCTGTGCCCATCATTGGAAACTGAAAAGTAGACAATGAGTTTGAATAGTTATAAATAAAAGCGTTGTTAACAGTGAAGCTAATTTTTTTTTTTTTGGAGAGTAGTCAGGAGAGGAATTCCAGCAGTACCGCTATATGCACCTGCAGATTCATGGAGCAGGCGTGCAGGTTGGCCGTATGGCCTAACCGGGGTGAGACTAGATGCCAGGACATAAGCATGTCCGAAGCCCTGATAATGCACTCACGGATTCCAGGTGAGGGATGTAGTGGGGTGTAGTGTCGTTTCCAATAGGAAACAACTGTCTTAACCTAGAAGTTGCGTCCCCAATGCTAAAGGAGATAGTCATGTGTGAGTTATACTGCTTTATTTACCTTGGCTTTTAATTCTTAACTAATGGTCTGTCCACCCTTTAGTGGGTAGAACGTGTTCTTAATGCTAGTGGTGAGCGCTAAGATAGCGTTAGTCATGCATTATCTTTACACGTAAAATTAGAGTTAAAGGTAAAATGGCAGTTTCTGTCTTTGCAACTGACTGCGATGGTCAATGGTTCCTAGTTGTAAGATTGTTAGATCTGCACATAAGCTGCATCTGGTTTGAGGTTAATTCTAAGTTGAATGATAGATCATAACCATTACTTCTAGTGCCAATATCGTGTAAGTGTACGGGGCAGGGGGATGCCTCCCCACCAGAGCCGCCTTGACTAAGAGCAAGGACTTTGTGGACTGCCAAATGTCAGGTTGTGGTACATAGTCATGGGTAATCTTACTACTTCTATGGAAGTCTTATGAGTGTGTTTAGATACTCTTGGATGTATTTCTGGGTCTCCCATCCCGATGGTCCTATTAAAAATGAACAGTGGTCTTTTATGTTTATTGTATTCGGTTTCATATGTGCCCAGTTGCTGTATTAATGTGTTGACGTTTTTATCTTTGCGCTCATATACGTTAAAGCTGAGTCTTTTGATAAATTCCCCAATTGAGTGTAGCTTTAGTTCATTGTGCAACAGATTGGCCAGTGCTACTGGCGGTTGCTTTGTAATTATTCTGATTATTCTGTTTTGTAACGTTTGTAATTTGTGTGAGTTTTTGCAGCATATCCCCACACGGCAGCTGCATACGTGATGATTGGCCTTAGTAGTGTCTTAAATAGGGTAAGGCCCATATGTACCTTAAGTTGGCTGTTTATATTAAATATTGGAAACAATTTATTTAGCTGGCCATTGGCCTTGGCTCTGATCATAGTGATGTGCTTGCCCCAGGTGAGGCCCTGGTCCATTACAAGACCTAAATAGGTCACTTGGTCTTTCCAGTCGATTCCTTCACCTTGATATATTAACGGCTGAAGGGCATGCTTGTTTTTCCTATGCAGGAGTATTTTCGTGAAGATTATAGCTTGCATTTTTCTTGCATTTACTTTAATTCTCCACTTGGAGAACCAGGGTTGAAGTGTATTTAAGGCGTTTTGGAGGTCTTGATGTATAATTCGTGGTTGAGTTGACTGTGTTACTAGTGCAGTGTCATCGGTATGTATATATGTGTATATATGTGTGTGTGTGTGTGTGTGTTCGTTCTTAGTAGTTCAGGCATGCCATTTATGTACAAATTAAATAGCGTCGGTCCCAACAGACTTCCTTGAGGGCACCTGCTTTGAGTGGCTTGACACTAGATACTGCGTCTTCAACCATGGTGCGAAAGCACCAATCAGAAAGGTAATCCCTAATTAGGGCTACTGCCGAATCTGGGAAGTTGTATTAGCTTTTTAATTAGGCCTGCGTGCCATACTTTATCAAAGGTGCATTCAATGTCCAAATATAAGGTGCCTGTTGACTTTTTCATGTTAAATCCGTTGGTAATTTGTTCAGTCATTCGAAAAAGTTGGAGTGTGGTAGAGTGCTGAGCTCTGAATACAAACTGCTCAGGTATAAGAATGTTGTTTTTATGAATGTGTTTATTCTTTTTAGTTTATCTTCTCTAGTACTTTGCTTAGTGTGTTTAATAGGCTAATTGGCCTGTAGTTGACTGGAAGTGATAAGTTTTTATT
Organism: Mantis religiosa; assembly: GCA_030765055.1. Lineage (NCBI taxonomy): Eukaryota > Metazoa > Arthropoda > Insecta > Mantodea > Mantidae > Mantis > Mantis religiosa. The sequence goes on from CM060950.1 coordinate 34,903,250, forward strand.
TGCTTTGGGGAATAGGAGTATTTTGGCTTCTTTCCAGTAGGTAGGAAACCTGCCACTTTTGACAGTAAGTTGAAAATATTCGCTAAGAGCTTTCGTGCTCTTGGTGGTAGGTTCTTTAGTACCATATTTGCTATTTTGTCTGGCCCAGGCGCTTTTCTGTTTGGCATCCCCCCATCTAAGGGGGCTGGGCGCGACCGGCCTTTCCTATTCCTAGTGAACCATTCCGCTTGACTAGGTTGTGCAACAGCCTGGGAATATAGTGCTGCTTGCATTCCCTGGCTAATCTGGGGATTGGATGGCTGTGCACGGGAGTTTTTCGCCAGTTTGTTGCATGCTGCATAGTACGCGGTGCAACTGCGCCAAGTTGCACCATGGCCCTGAGCGCTACATAGTACGCATAATCGTTCCAAAGGTGGAACAGTGCATATGCCTGAGTAATGGGGACCTGTGCATTTGGGACCTACAATCATTTTTCATGTGCCAAAATTGTTGGCAGCATGAGCACTGTTTCGGAGTTGTGGCTGCTCTGTACTCTTCTACATGAATTTTGAAGTGTGCCAGGTATTTAAGTTCCAAAATTTTCCTATTCTCTAGGTTATCCTGCAGTTCGATTAGGAACATAGGCAGGGGCGCTCTATCCCTGTTGCGCTGTCTCATTTGAACTGCTCTTATGGCCTGGAACCCACAGTTTGCCAAGTCTTCTTTAATTTCCTCCCCTGCTATTTCAGCGTACAGCCTCTTTACTACAAAGCAGGCAGTTCTTTCTTCTGGGTGGGGCATTAGGTAATGCTGTACCTTGTTCGATTTGAGGTATTTCACCAAAATCTGGTAGTCCCCAAGTGAGAACGTCTTGAAAACGAAGTCCCCGGAGTTACAGGCTGTGTCTACAGTATAGTTGAATTGGTAAAAGTGCAGAATGAGTGCAGACGGACATCGTGGCTCTGACGTCATAGCTCGGACGTTGCCAACTTCCAGAGCATGCTACCGCGGAGAATACTAACACTACGCAAGAAAACCAGCGATACGGTGATACGCGACATAAAGATCAGCGGATCATTGCCAATTATTATCATTATTATACATTATTATATTCTTACTATTATTAACATAATTATTTAAAAACAAAGGAATCTAGCACAAAGTGTTGGAATAGTAAACACGTAAGCAAACCAGCGATACTGTAACACCCAAATAAACTGACGTAAAGATTAGTCGATCATTGCCAGAGTTATTATTATAATTATTATATATTCTGATATTCTCACTAGTATTATCATAGTTCAAAACTTAAACGAAGTTAGCACACTATCGCTAGTTTATAATGAGAAACATGTGTTTGGCAACGTTCCTCTGCATTTGCGTATATACAGTATCGCTAGTTTATAATAAAATGAAAATGTTTTGGCAACGCTCCGCTGTTTTCGTGTATATCGGAGCGTGCTTTTTCGCGTATATCGGAGCGCCGCAGTTGGCAACATGTTATTTCCGTACCAACATAACTGTGCGCACTCATTCTGCACTTTTACCGGTAAATGACCTGGGTAACTGACTGTAACTACCGCCGTTTTAGAGGTTAACAGCAAATACATACACCGAAATCGTGCATGCAGCATGGCATACTTGCCGTACACAGAGTTTTAAACCTTTCTGCGTTAAGCAATTCAAAAATAACTGCTGTCACACCATATTTACCTCACCCATACTAACCATGGTTTTCATTCGTATCCAAAGCTCTTGAAGCATTAAAGACAAATGATGCTCTATTTCCCCAACAGTAAGGCAAAACCATTAAAAACAAATGAGGACGAGATTAAATATACTTACTTAATCAGCAATTCCAAGAAATAAACGTTGCTGCAGCAACCAACAAATACCATTACTATTGCTAACGCAGATTTCATTTTGTAACACCTTTAAACCACTTCTCCGGGACCGCTAAAACACCATACACTTTACGACCCTTGTCCCTCTGTCGTACACTATCTTCTGTCTGCTCCACAGATGTCTGCCCTCTCTGCCTCACGCCTGGCGTGGTTACAATCTTTCAATGGTCTACGCCAAAGTCTACGTCACGATAAAGTGATTCAAATTCAAGTCATTCTAGTTCTCCCTTTCGCCGCTTGGAATGGCCTTGCAGAGTCATTTGTAGCACTAAATTATTTAACCTTGCAAAATCCAACTTATTTAGCAAGAATAAACGAAATGTGCATTAAAGATGTTTCTTTTAAACATAACTTAAACAGCTAAGGGGCAATTCACATTCATAACTATGAGTTTCTCGAATGTATTGGTTAAAAGATTCATGAGAATGAACTGAAAAGTCATTGCCAAACTATTTTTATGCAGCGTCATGGTTCACTATAAGAACAACTTGCAAATTCCTTATACGGTTGTTAGAAGCAGATTCTTGAGCCCCCAATATTACCATAGCAGTTAAAAAGGTCTCCACATATGAAAAAAAAAATATCTTTTAAAAATTGGATGTCCTACAGTCCAATGATCTTCTCTATCTACTGTAAGTTCATAGAAACTATCCTTACAGGAAAGATTATTTTTCCATCTTATTTGTGTTACTCGAGATAAGCATTTGCATAAACTTGTATTTTTATTAAATCTAGTCTAGAGGCAAAGAACTTGCCAGTTCTGGAAAGTTTAAGCATAGAGGAGCATTTTGAAATGTGCATGGTGGAGCTTCCTTCAAACGGAACAGTCATTGTTGCATATACAGAAATCCTAGTAGTGAGTTAACATAATGATTGAAAAATTGGAGTATGTCTTAAACTACTTGCATAATATGGGGAAACATGTTATCATAGTAGGAGATTTTAATATAAATTTCAATGATGCCTCAGGTCGACAGGATAGTATCTCTACACCTGTGCTCTACACTAAAAACATGCTGATCTCATATGGCCTATATCCAGTGGTAGAGGGCCACACCCGTATTGTTAACAATCATAAATCTACTATTGACCAGGTGTTTATAAACAAAACATTTTGGGATTTCAAAACTGATATTTATGACACAGGCTTTTCTGATCATTATGCTCAAATAATGAGAATATTAAATTTACCCGGAATAAGACCAACACAAACCCCCATGTATACAATTACAATAGTAAAGAAAATGTAGATCATCTGAACTATTTATTAGGCAAAGAAACATGGGCAACGGTACTCATGCATGATTCAGTAAACCTTGCCTTTGCAGAATTCTTCAGAACTTTTAATTATTATGTTGATATTGCAATGCCAAGGCAAAGAATTCCAGTCAGAACTAAAAGGTGTAATTGGGTAACAATGGGAATCAAAATATCTAGCATGAGACTTAGATTTCTTAATAGGCTTATCAAGGAAGGGAACGTCACTGAGAACTTTTGGGCATACTATGCAAAATATAAACAGATCTATAATAAAATAATTAGGCTAGCTAAGAAAAGACAAAATGATAACTATATAAATAAGACTTGTAATAAATCAAGGGCACTTTGGGAAAATGCAAAAAGGGAAATGGGTGTCGAAGGAAAACTGTGTGAAAATATAAAACTCAAAACAAATGAGGAACTCCCTACATACTCTTACAAAACTGCTAATGTCTTTAATGACTACTGCACCAGCATAGGGGTTAGGCTTTATCAAAATCACAAGCGTAATACAAAATCAGCAGAGCTGATTACTAAACAGAAATTTTGCAACACAATCTTTGTTATGCCTGTCAGTTTAGAAGAAATCACAGAAATCATTAAAGGCTTTAAAAATAAGAAATCCAAATTATACGATGAAATACCAGACTATATTGTCACCCAATTATGGGAAAGCCAGACCAACGACAGCTGAGAAGGGACCAGAGGCATACGGGCCACACCCACTCATCTATCTCAGTCACTAACTGAGGGGTTGATTAGGGAAGTGTCACTTGTCGCTGGCCGCCTCTTTCCCCTTCCCCTGTCCTCTGGAATCTTCGCGGTGATTCACTGAATCCAGAGACTTCTAGAAAACAGTGATATTCCTATAAAAAGGGCAGCAATGAGTGAGGACAGTTAGTTCTTGGCGAGCAGCGTAAGAGTGCAGTGCTAGTGTACGGACGAGAAGACTGTGTGCGTGCATCGGAGGATTGTACGTAATTGCGAGAGCAAAGTGGAATTGTAACGGACGAACTGGTGAATCGTAATTGTGTGCATTACGTAATTCTGTGTAATTGGCAAGTGTTTAACTGTAAGTCGGTGGAAATAAAGAACATTTTTGAGTGGTGCAATTGGACTTTTCATTTCACGAACCCACAAAGTCACACTGGTGTCAGGAAGCGGGACGACAACAGCACCGAACATTACGGCCATGGACGCGGATTTGGAAAAGATTTTGGAGATGATGGAAATGAAGGCGGAACTGACAGAAATAAAGACGGCCAACGACAACATCACCGAGAAAATGGAAAAGAAGTTGGAGACGGCAAATAACAACTTGGCCGCGAAGATGAACGAGTTAACAAAAAAAATAGAAGCGGCAAACAACAACTTGGCCACGACAATTACCGCAAAGATGGCCAAACTGACCAAAGAAATGAGGGCAGCGAACGACAGTCCGGCCACGGAAATGAAGGAGGCGAACGAGGTCATCGCCGCCAAATTTGAGGAACAGTTGGCCGGCGTGAGGGATGACGTCGCGAAGCTGGGCAAGCGGATGGGTCAAGTAGACGACCGCCTTAGTGATTTAGAGGAAAAGGGCGACAATAACAAGACCCTGAACGCCGTGGTGGAAGACGTCGAAGACCTTGCGAACCGCGTAAACAACCTGTAGGGAAAGGTCGACAGCAGCGTCAAGTCCCTGAACGCCATGGTGGAGGACGTCGTCGGCAGGAAGCTGAATGATTTGAAGGCCGACGCGCCAGGACGCGACACAACATCTGCGCGTGTCAAACCTCCCAAGTATGACGGCGCGTCAACGTTTGAAGTCCTCCGCCGCCAGTTCGACGCAGTGGCCAAGCACAACAAATGGTCGCCAGAGGAGGAGGCCACACAGTTAATAGCCAGCCTCCAGGGACGGGCCGCGGAAGTCCTAAACGCGGTGCAGACAACGGCGGTGCCAAAGAACATCTGGGAGGCCCTGGAGAATCGTTTCGGAAGTCACCGCTTAGCCGCAGCGTACCGCAATCAGCTAAAGGCAAGGTTACAGCAGGGGGAGACGCTGCAGGAGTTTGCCCTCGCAGTTGAACAACTGGCAAGCAAGGTCCTAGTCGACCTCCAACCAGAGTTCGGGTCCCGGGAAGCTGCCTACACCTTCGTTGACGGGGTTCGGGGCACGGAGATTCGTCAGCGCCTAATGCTCGGCGATTATAAAACCATCCACGAGGCGCTAACGGCAGCATTAAGGATGGAGGCGGCCAAGGTAACAGCTATCCCGACGTCTAGAACGAAGAGTGTCCGCTACACCGGAGACAGAAGACCAGCCATGGGACGCCGGCGAACACCTAGTGGCCTGTGTTGGGGGTGTGGACAGCCCGGACAGCTGCAGAGAGACTGCCCACACCAGGAAGAGCAGCCGGAAAACGAGTAAGGGCCCTCGTGGAGAGGGGCACGTCGGCACCATCACCACCATCCCCTCAAGTGACACTGCGCGCCGTCAGCCGGCGTATGGATGACAGCCTCATCGCGGACGGCTGGGTAAGAGGAAAGCCGTGCCGTGTGCTGGTGGACACCGGGGCGGCCGTGACCATCATCAGACCTGACGTGCCGAAAGGTTTGTCGACAAGGAAGCCGAGCCGACCACACCAGCTCGTTACGGCATCGGATGACACCTTGCCTGTGGAGAACGAGGGAAAGCCGTGCCGTGTGCTAGTGGACACCGGGGCGGCCGTGACCATCATCAGACCTGACGTGCCGAAAGGTTTGTCGACAAGGAAGCCGAGCCGACCACACCAGCTCGTTACGGCATCGGACGACACCTTGCCTGTGGAGAAGGAGGCCCTGCTGAAGCTGAACTTGGGAAGGAGCACCGTACGTCTGTGGGTGTTCGTCGCGAAAGTGGCTGAGGAGGTGATACTTGGATTGGATGCCCTCAGGAGCCATGAGGCGACGGTCGACGTCGGCAAGAAGGTCCTGCGGCTCAACGCCGAAGAGGTTATTCTCCGTCAACCAGAAGAGCGCCTAGGTATTTGCAGGGTCGTCTTGAGCGAAGACGTGGTTATCCCCGCGAGGAGCGAGATGGTGGTGACGGCGCGACTGAAAGGCCAGAGAACCAGGTACATGATGCTGGACCAGAAGACGCTTGTACACGGACTGTGTGTAGCCAGGGCATTGCTGCCGTGGCGAGAGGAGGTGCCAGTGAGACTACTAAATCCCACGGACACCGATCACGACGTCCAGGCCGGGACGGAGTTGAGAACGTGCGAGCCCGTGGTGAGCGTAACAGCATTCGACAAGGCACAGGAGCCGGTGCCGACGCAACACCTGGGGCCCCAGCTAGAAGGCCTACTGGAGAGGGCGGCCGAACACTAGACCGCAGAGCAGCTGGAGAAAGTTCGACAACTGCTGAGGCGATACCAGAGCGCCTTCAGCCAAGGCGACAGTGACTACGGCCGCACGGACAAAGTGCTTCACCGCATCGACAGCTGGGACGCCCGGCCTATTCGGCAACCACATAGACGCGTTCCGCTGGCGAAGCAAGGGGCGGTACGAGACATGCTGGAGGACATGAGATCCAGGGGAGTGATTCAAGAGTTTGACAGCCCTTGGTGTTCCCCTGTAGTCTTGGTGACAAAGAAGAACGGCGAGCTGCGCTTCTGCGTAGACTACAGGAAGTTGAACACTGTCACCCGGAAGGACTGTTTCCCCTTACCCGGGATTGACGACACCCTGGACACGATAGCTGGTGCACAGTGGTCCTCGACCCTGGACCTGAAGTCGGGCTACTGGCAGGTAGCTCTAGACCCAAGAGACAAGGATAAGACCGCATTCTCGACAGGCCAAGGGCTCTGGCAGTTCACGGTTATACCCTTTGGCCTCTGCAACGCACCAACTACCTTCCAACGCCTCATGGAGTCAGTGATGAGATGGCTGAATTACGACGCCTGCCTGCTATACCTGGACGACATCATTATCGTCGGTAAGACTTTTGAAGATCATCTCGAGAATCTGAGTAAGGTGCTACAGAGATTGCAGGCGACCAACTTGAAGCTGAACGTGAAGAACTACCAGCTCTTCCGCAAGGAAGTTAACTACTTGGGCCACATAGTCTCAGCAACCGGAGTGGCCACAGACCCGGAGAAGACACAGGCTGTGAGAGATTGGCCTCGCCCATAGGATAAGAAAGAGTTGAGCAGTTTCCTGGGGCTGTGCAGTTATTACCGCCGCTTCATAAAGGGGTTCTCCAACATCGTAAAACCCCTCACTCGCCTGACAGAGGAACACCGGCCCTATGTGTGAACGGAGGACGCCGAAAACGCTTTCCAGCACCTAAAGGAGACCCTGTACAGTGCTCCAATTTTGGGTTTCCCACAACCGGGTGGCGCCTTCGTTGTGGACACCAACGCCAGCAACCACTACATTGAAGGTGTCCTATCGCAGATCCAGGACGGCCATGAGCGGGTGATAGCCTACTACAGCCTGACGCTATCCAAGGCAGAGAAGAACTACTGCGTCACCCGACGAGAATTATAGGCGGTAGTAAAGACCTTGGAGCACTTCCACAAGTACCTGTACGGTTAGCCATTCCACCTGAGGACTGACCATTCCGCCCTAACCTGGCTATTGAGCTTTTAAGAACCTGGAAGGCCAGACAGCACGTTGGGTCCAGAGGCTGCAGGAGTACGACTTCACCTCGGAACATCGTAGAGGGAAGAGCCACGGTAACGCAGACGCCATGTCCCGAAGACCCTGTCCAGAAGAGTGCGGCCAGTGAACAAGAGTGGAAGAGAAGGAGCGTGTCGCAGCAGTCCGAGTAGGTGTGGCAGTGCCTGCGGACGGCTGGGACAGCACAGTCCTGAGGAGGGAGCAGCTGGCGGACGCAGACTTGGGGCCACTCTTGAGGGAAGTGGAGGCAGGGACAAGACCAACCTGGGAGGACATCGCACCGAGGAGCGCCACCTACAGGTCTTACTGGGTCCAATGGGACTCGTTGAAGACCAGAGAGGGCGTGCTGTTCCGGGTATGGGAGTCACCCGATGGGAAGACTCAGAGAGAACAGTTGTTACTTCCCCGGAGTAAGGTCCCGGATATCTTGGAGGAAGTGCACGCCGGTACTTCGGGAGGACACCTGGGAACGAACTGAACGACTGACAAACTACGGCAGCGCTAATGATGGCTGAGACTCCGCGCAGATGCTGAGAGTTGGTGCCGTCAGTGTCACGTGTGCGCAGCGAGTCGCGGCCCCCTGACTAGGAGCCGGGGTCGCATGCAGCAGTACAACGTCGGAGCGCCATTCGAACGGATCGCCGTTGACATTGCTGGACCGTTCCCAGTTTCCGACCGAGGCAACAAGTACCTAATGGTGGTCGTGGACTACTTCACCAAGTGGCCGGAGGTGTATGCCATGCCAAACCAAGAGGCAAAGGCAAGCACAGACTGCCTCGTGGACCAAGTGTTCTGTCGATTTGGGGTGCCGTTAGAGCTACACAGTGACCAGGGTACCAATTTTGAGTCCAGCCTAATGAAGGAGGTACTACAAAGGCTTGGGGTGAACAAGGCCCGCACGACGCCTCTACATCCCCAGTCGGATGGCATGGTCGAAAGGTACATCAAGACCTTAGAGGAACACCTGAGGAAGGTCGTGGCCAGCCATCAGCGAGACTGGGACGTCAAGGTGCCACTGTTTTTGCTGGCCTACCGCTCGTCTACACACGGCACAAGTGGAATGACGCCAGCCAGCTTAATGTTTGGCCGAGAGTTACGCCTCCCTTGTGACCTGGCTTTTGGAAGCCCTCCGGAGGCGAAGCAGCCGGTGACCGAGTATGTGGAGAACCTGGTGGACCACCTCCACGACATGCACGAGATGGCTCGCCAGAACATCCAGAAGGCGAGCGAAAGCATGAAGACCCGGTATGACAGGCAAGCCAACAGCCAAGGGTTCCAGCAAGGTGACCTGGTCTGGTTGTACCGCCCTACGCGGACCAAGGGACGCTGCCCAAAGCTTCAACAGCCATGGCAAGGGCCGTACCGGGTGGTGAAGAGGATAAATGACGTGGTCTTCCGCATCCAGAAGGTGCCCCGAGGAAAGATTTTGGTGGTATACGTGGATCGTCTAGCCCGCTACGATGGTGCTGTTCGGGACTACCAGCTTTGAGGAGGGAGCAGTGTCACCCAATTATCGGAAAGCCCGACCAACGACAGCTGAGAAGGGACCAGAGGCATCCGGGCCACACCCACTCATTTATCTCAGTCACTAACTGAGGGGATGTTTAGGTAAGTGTCACTTGTCGCTGGCCGCCTCTTTCCCCTTCCCCAGCCGTCTGGAACCTTCGCGGTGATTCACTGAAACGAGAGACTTCGAGAAAACGGCGATATTCCTATACAAAGGGCTGCAGTGACTGGATTGATTTAGTACTTGTCGAGCAGTCGTGAGGACCGCCCAGTGAAGGAACGGACTGCGTACGTGCATAGGAGGAGCCTACGTAATTGCGAGTGCAAAGTGGAACTGTAACTGGTGAATTGTAATTGTGTGCATTACGTAAGTGTGTAATCGGCAAGTGTTCCGATTGAAATTCGGTGGAAATAAAAAACATTTTTGAGTGGTGCAATTGGACTTTTCATTTCACGAACCCACAAAGTCACAATATTATTTGCCTCTACCACGTGCTTAGTAAGCACAAACGTGTTATATTCCATTTAAAAATTTGATATTGAGATGTAATCAGGAATGCAAGCTTTGAGGACACCAGAACAGAAAAAAAATCCTATTTTAAGAAAGGAATGTCCGCGTGCGCTCCTGTGTGTGTGTGTGTGTGTGTGTGTGTGTGTGTGTGTGTGTGTGTGTGTGTGTGTGTGTGTGTGTTTTTTTTTTTTTTTTTTGTATGCTGATAACATATTACAGAATCCAAATATTCGAGGGATACCAAATGTAGGATTTAATTTCCTTATCTTTAAAGGATGTAAAACGAAGACTTTCAAGAAAATCGTCTAAAAATGGCTTCAATAATTTTAATTTAAGCATCACATATTTACGATAGCTGCATAACAAATAAAATGCCTATTGTGCATTTTCTGAGGATAAACTCTGAAGTCGGTTTTACTGGAAGTGAAGTCTGTATAACTATTCTAAACCTAAGAGATAAGCGAAAAGTTACTGCACAGCAGCTGTAGCACTGGTTAAAATGCACAAATAATTTCAATTACAATGATGTATTACAAAGTTAACCAATTCCGATATATTATTTATTTGTCATTAGAATTCTCAGATACTTAAAGGTATGTAATTTTAAATTTTAATTTCCTATTCCGTTTTACATTCAAGGAGAACTAATACTTCAAATGCATCAATCAGTGGTTTGCTTTTCAAATATCTGATTTTTTGTTATATCACTTTATTCCAGGTATAAGAACAAAAGATGTGCAATTAGAGGCCTTTCTATAGGCTTTATCCAAAGAAACAAGACAAAAACAAACTTTTCTAAGAACAATTTATAGAACCTTGGGTGGAGAAAGTCATGTGAATGTACTATATTACATCGGTTTTTATTTTTTACTAACTTGATAAAAACATATCCCTGATTCATTATTAAAAGCATATACTTCAACGTAGAGTTTTTGGACCCCTCCCCCCGGAAATTACCTTCTTAGCTTCCTTCTGGCGTGGACATAACGTCTGTCATTTGTGCGCATTCCATTGGATGAAGTGATGCTTAATTGGTGCTTAGCACACATCGGAAAAGCGTACCAGTACCTCTCTTATTTTTCGGAGAATAACAACGATAAAGCCAGGGTAGCCATTTGAGCAGCAGGATACCTTCTCGGAGCTCGCCCGCACTGCGCGCCAGCATGGTACAGAACGATTACTAACACGGGTGCATACACGGTACCGGAATACCTGAACCTGTATTTCCTTTATTATCTTCACCTTTACTTAGCCTGCTGACTTTACTATATTCTAGTAATTAAATAAAAAATCCTACAATTTTCAAACACCGCATGGGAATTAATATGCAGGAGACACTTTTGGAAGTACTCTCTGGAGCACCAAATGCTGGGAAAGTTATGGTCATCTCATTCTTTGATATTCATGGAATGGTTTATCAACACGTTGTACCTGCACACACAGCAGTAACTGGACAACACTACAGGGATGTCCTGAAAACATTGCAAATCCATATTAGGCGCAAAAGACCACATTTCCGTGAAGCAGGTTGGATGCTGCACCACAACAATGCGCGGCTGCATACTGCCGATGTTGTTGCTGAATATCTTGTAAAAATCAACGTGAAGTGCATTCCTAACCCTCCCTATAGTCCGGATTTAGCCCCATGTGACTTTTCTCTATTCCCTAACTTGAAGAAACACCTTCGTGGGAGGCATTATCCATCTTCAGAAGCAGTGGTGAAGGCTGCGGAGGCGATTTTGAAGGATCTCTCAAAGAATGGTTTCCAGCATATCTTTGAAGACCGGCAGAAGCGCTGGGACAAGTACATCGCATTCAGCTGAGACTATTTTGAGAAGGACCATCAAAATTATGAGGATGAGTAAAGGTACGTTGTCAAAAAAAATTGTGAGCATTCTTTATGCAACAGCACTCGTATCTAGATAATTATATTTTCCAGGTTTGCTTATCCTGAAAGATGAAAGAGATGAAACTTCAAGTTCTATGGAACCTAGGCACATTTGAGTATCAAATCACTTATTTTATTCATCGCCCAATGTGACTTAATATTGGAAGAACGTTAATATAAAAAAAGCCACCACTAAATACCACAGATTGGGCGAGAAGGCTCCTTAGGGGTACTGCTGCCCTCATGGTCCCATTGTCAAAAACCATATTAGCTTGACGGCCTTCCTTGCAGTCCGAAACCATCGGACTTACTCCTCTGCTCTCCAATTATTTCCTAATGTCGTTTAAAGTCTTTACTATGAGCTGATGTAGCACCTATTCTGTGGATTTCTCTGGCCAAAAGGTATGCTGACGAGGATGAATGCATCTGTCACTAATATTCCAAACGTATCTATAGGCCTTTACAAAGTCTCCAACCTGAAGAATATTAGACTGATACATGAAAATCCTTAAGGCACTAAATTTCTCAACAAGTGTGGAGAAACGATTTCCAGGCTCTCCTGTAGAAGAAATGGGAAGACTACCCTCATGCGCGCTTTCGTAGGTCGCAAAAAGAAAAAAAAAACTAGCCAATTTATGTCATATCCTCGGAGACTACTTGCCATTCTTTCCTGCGTGCCCTAACTGATGTTGGTTCTCGGTTATTTGGTAGGTTTGAAGTAGCAATCTCATGATCTATTCCAATTGCGCCATCATTATAGAGGGGCCGTCCAAAGAGGCCCCCACCTCCCGAGACCAGCAATTCCTTCAATCAAATGACACTCAATTGTTTCTGAGTATTATTAAAGAGGTGCCTTAAATATTTCTCGGGGACAATTCTGGTTTCTCTTTTATACAATCTCTGATATGGAACAAGGTATCTGAACTCCTTAGCAGAAGGGGAAAGAGGAGATTTCTCATAGTCATAAACGAAATAGGCCGAGCAGATTAACACTTATTGGAGCAGTCCAACTTCTTCATACATCACGTCACCAGATCTCCCGTAAAAGTGCCTGACAGAGCCCTGGTGTTACCGTGTATTGTTAAGACACACACTACAGGTTTAATATCCTCAGAAGAGCTCAAAATAGAAAACCTCTTTATCTTGTGTAGGTACTATAAAATGACTAATTCTAAGCCAACAGCATTGTACTATGACAACTTCCAAATAAGGCCGAAATACTATGCCGAAAGCTAATATGGATGAAAAAATCACAGTAGCTTAAGCTTAAACTTACTTCAACCCTTTCCATCTGAGGCCAATCTTCCTAAGCAATCCTGAATCTCCCCTGGAGTTAAAATCTTCGAATGCGGGGCCTGCTTCTCTGTATCTCCGGAAGTCAGAGCTCCCACCTTCATAAGTTTACTTTGGATGACTCTGTCCCCGTTCGAAGCCTCTGCTATGGCCCCTTTGGTATTTGTGCTTTAGGAGTTTCCACAAGGTCCTTCCAGATTTGTAGAACTAGAACAATTTATGTCGCTATAACTGGCTAGGGATAACTTCTGTCCGCCTAGGTAGAGCCCCACGATGTTTGGGTTAGAGTGAATACTCTGAGAAGTCGTCAGCTATCCCAGAGTCTCCATTAGCGACACATTTTCCGAGTTGCAGGCGTCCTTTCGGCGTGGGTTGCTTAACGCATTAGGGTTGTGGTGTTGGTTCGCGATTTCCTATTGTTTGTTCTCAGACAGGTTTACCCGTCTTGTCGGTAATGACTACATCGGTCAGGTCTCGGCAATCGACCACCCGCAGACATGTCCGATAGCCACTAAGATCAATCTTTTAGGGGCTTTCAGACTATAAGGCAATTCCAGAGGCTGCCCGATGCGAAGTAGTGACATGTACTTTGCATTATTACTGAGTCCAAAGTACCTACTCATTCAGCTGAACATATATAATTTTTTTCACTTTATTTAACTCACTGGTTACAAGCAAGAGAAAGTTAATGTTATTGCAGAAATTCACCTGTGTCAGTGACAGAACTAGAAAATGTCACTACCATTTAGGGATTTCTGACTATCGCACTCTTACGAAGCGTATCCAGAAAGTAAGTTTTTTCTTTCCTTTAGAGTATACATGTTTAGCCGGGCGCATTACAGATCTGTAAAGTAACAGGTATATGCTGCCCAGACAGGTCCGGCCTAGTGCCAGTACTGTCCAGCAACGCAAAGAAGATCCCTGAAAGGAATGTGTCAACCTTACACAGTGCGACAAGGATAGTGAATGTGTGTGACAGAGAACGTATGCTACACAAGGAGCAGAACCGTTAAAAAAACATGCGCCTTATTCACTCTACGCTAAACCCGAGACGATTCATTCACAAAAGTAGAAGCCGTCAGAATGTTTTTGAATGGTGTGCAACTTAACTGACATGGGGTGTCATAAACCTGTCCAAGGAGGGTGTGGGAACCTTCTGCAATCCCCCTGCGTCTCAGGGCCTGGAGACTTTCTCTCTTGTGGAGGACAGTAGTGCGGCAGCGGCTTCCCAAAATGGCATCTCTTATTCGTTCCCCTCCGCCTGCGAGCTGTGATCAGTGATAAAGTTCATTAACGCTCAAAACATAGTGTCCATCGAAATTTATCGACAGCTCTGTCAGGTCTACGGACCAAACATCACGAGCAAGCAGATGGTGCATCGCTGGTTTAGGCTTGTTTCTGAAGGTCGTCGAAGTTCCATGATGAAGAGCGCAGGGTGCAACGGTCCCTCATCAATGATCACCTGGTTGCGGCAGCGCATAAAGGAGAACCTCGTTAACCTCGTTAACCTCTCCTCATATATTGCGATCGTTTTTGCATGAAAATGTCACTAAGCACCTGCTGTTCAAGAAACTGTTTGACGCTTATGAGCAGAAATGGCATTTCTGCAGCGCTACCATGATGATGGCGACGAGTTCTTCGACAGGGTAGTAACGGGCGATGAGACGTAGATTTTGCACTTCACACCGGAAACCAAGCAGCAGTCAATATATTGGAATCACAATGGATCTCAGTCAAGACGAAATTCAAACAGACTGTGTCGGTGCAGAAAGTGATTGCAGGTGTTATGGGACAGTAAGGGCATTCTGCTCATTGACTTCATACCCAGATGTGAAACAGTGAATGGTGACCGTTACTGTGAATCAATGCGGAAATTGCGGATTGCCATTCAGAACAAGAGGCGTGGAATGCTTACTGTAAGTTTCGTGGCGCTCCATGACAATGCTAGTCCACATACGGCTTGGCGCACAGCAACTGTGTTGCGTTAGTCTGGGTAAGAGCTCTTTGATCATCCAACATACATAGGGCCCAAATGACCTTGTTGTCGACGGGCCCTAAAACACCACACACTCACTCACTCCAACATACAGTCCTAATATCTGGTTCCAAGCGTTTTTTTTTTTTTTTTTTTTTTTTTTTTTTTACGTCAAGAAATTCATGTCCTCCAGCCAACGTTTTGAGGACGAAGAGCTAAAGGTGACTGTCACACGCTCGTTATATTCACAGAATACAGAAGCTGATACCACTGTATAACAAATATCTCAGTTCTTTTGGAAAACTATGTCGAAAAATATCTCAAATGTTAACTGTACCTGTTGCCCATATATTTTTTCATATAACTATTTTGTGTTGGTTTAAAAACAAGGTAGGGAAACTCACTTTCTTGATGGACCTCGTATTACGTCATACTACCTTTGAAAAATGAGGCTCTAGGAAACGACGTATTAAATCGTGGCTACTGAACTTCATTTTTATTACCTCACTCGTATTGATCTATTTTATCATCTCCGTAATTTATGTCTGTTTGTTACCACCAACTAGGATATTGTTATGTTAATTTGTTGGCGATCTTAATTTTTTTCCACATAAATATTCAAGGTTAGCTTCACCAAAACAGTACAACGCCAAATAACACAAAGAGAAATAGAAACAGTATATGGCAGAAGTTCGGTCAATTAATTGATGTAATAAGTTAATTATCAGTTTACTGAAATGAAATATGTAGTGTTTAAATCCCGCTTTTAATACATATGGCACCGCAGGCGGTGACACTAATGATACTGAAGATGGAGCACCGGTGGAATGAGGTGGCGGGGGAAACCGGAGATCCCGGAGAAAACCCGCACCAGCGCCGTGTTGTTCACCACTAATCTCACTTTACAGTCGCCTGGGTCCGAACCCGGACCGCCTTGGTGAGAGCCAAGTGGTCTAACCACTCAGCCATGGCACAGCCTTATTCGTTTATGGTATTTATCGCCTGTGATCATTACAGTCAATTATATCCCAGTATAGTTCTGACTTTCTCTAGGTACATAAAAAAACCTCCATTGGGATTACCGTTGATTAAACATAGGTTACACATAATAGTTCTTGCAATGTAAGTAAATATTTACGTGTCTGTTGATCAGTGCCAGCTGCGGGACTGATAACACACAGCTTTAATGTTGTTCACGAAATATGTAATATAATTTTCATTATGTCTTAGTTTCCCATTCCTCTCTTTAATGATAGCTGTGCACTATTCACTTTTTATTTCATACCGTTTGAATGATACAGTTTAGCAGAAGTCTGGTGAATTGAATTGGTCCATATAGAGTGTCTGGAATAGACTTTGAAATCCGTAGTTTTATCGCTATTCGACTGTAGGTATATCAAATCTTCACAAACGTTCTAACTACTTTGTGGATGTTTCTCCCTCCTTACCTTTTCCTTTCTTTTATTCGTGAGTGACTGACCTTTTTCTGGAACAGATTGGATTAAAATAAATTACCATGTTTGTGAACACCTGTAGGGACCTCTGGAATTTGAATAATGTTTTTTTTTTATTTTTTTATTATTTTTTTTTTTTTTTGCCTTTTTCTATGTAAAATGCTTATATTGTTTTTAAGACACGTAATGCTACAAAAGAGGGCAAACAGAGTGGCGGAAATTGATGTATTAGGAAATTGGGCGGGGAACGACTGAAACCCCGATTTATAAAGGTAATTCCAGGTAGCAAGATATCAGCTTTAGAGAGATATATTTCAACTGAAAAACACAGCCGTTATGCATCTATTATCTGCTGCAAAATTTAAAACGTAACCTACAAACTTTACATGTGGTCCCTAATAAATCTCTGGCAGAAGCACAGGTTTCAGTGCAGATAAATTGCCAAGCGATGTTAATTAATAATATTGAAGCTCTGTCAGACCGTCATCAAGTCCAAACAGTAAAACCCTATGTCCATTAAGTCCAAGTTTGACAAATTGAACTTCTTGCACGAGAAAGTTTAAACTGTTGTCACAGACTTACGTCATCAACATAATATAATCATAATGTATGCGACTGGTGTGAGGAAATGATTGGTTTCCATCAATTAACTTAAATAAATAAGAGTTAAATGATGACGCCTGGGTCTCAAGTACTTACAATAGTAAGTCGCCACAAACTGTGTGTCTCGGATGCGAGAGCCTCTGGTGGTTTACCGGGAAAATACGATATATGAGTCGGAGAATTTAATGTCATGACGGCAAATTGGCCATGGTAGCTCAGTGGGTAGGAGCGACTGGATGGAAACTGGTAGATGCGTGGTTCAAGTCCCGGCCGTGGCAATGAATTTTTCATGTCGACTCTATCCATCCAATAATGTAATCATACTAAATTTAAATTTTATAGCTCTAACAGCCGCATCGAGGCTAATAATAAGTAAGACTCAGATGAAGGACGAAGAAAAATATCCCAAAAATTGCGAAATATAAGGAATTTCTCAAAAGGGGGCCTTAAACTGTTTGACGTTTAATAATTCGGAACAGAGATGTTCAGAACCTAACTAACCGATGATGTTCTACTATGGAAGACGTCCAAAATGCCTTCCTTTGGCAGCAACACATCGTCTGGAACGCTGAGGAACTAATGTTAATAAATAATAATGTTCGAAGCGTGTAAATCCCTTAGGGGACGTTCTTATATTTAAATCCAAAAAAAAAAAAAAAAAGCTTATATTTTCAGGGGTTAGACTCTAATTAATTCTTTAGTTTCTAATCATAGGCTTTGTAAATTTGTTTCCATACCTAATATTAAAATATTAAACGAAATATACCAAATTACATGGAGTTTGTAAATTTTAGTCATGGGAAATTCATAAACTTAGAAAAACTAGGGAAAAATGAGGTTACTGGTTGCCTTGTTTATTCAACTAGGAGCAGCGGTTCGAGAAAGTAAAAGATCTTCAAGAACAGAGAGAGTTTAATTTCCAATTAGAAGTGCTACATTCTCTCGCTGTAGGCACCTAACTTGTTCGAAGGAGTGGCATAGATTTCCTAAATGTGTTTGACAGAAAACTACCCGAATAGAAAATCTAGAAAGTCCAGTTCATTACTATTGGACATTTTATGATAGAAAAATCACAGGTCTTATAAAATATGAATAAATAATAACATTTTTATAATAAAATACGGATGTTTTACTAAAATATTATGAATTATAGAAAATTTTGCATTACGCATTGACTTCTACATAGTGCATAAACTAAAAATACAACAATATTTAAAAATATGAAATTTCATATTTCGTCTATCTCTAGAAAAAGCTTTGAAATCTTGTTATTTTATCTCTATGATAGGAATGTCGAAGGAAGTACTGCATTCTACACAAAACTGCGATATCAAAATTTCACTCTAAATACATGTTTTGAAGCCCAGAGTAAAAATTAAAGTAACCCTGTGTGTGTATTACTCAAAACAAAATGTTCTATAGTAATGAACGTACTTGATAATAATTATGATCAGCTTCTTCCAAGCATGCGACACGAAGGTTCTCCAGACAATCCCAAACAAACTACTGTGTACATGGAACAGTTCTCATATTTTTATATATTCAAAACGACATTCACCAAATTAAGATATTTGCATGGCAGACATAATGTATATTTTGACATTTTATGAAAAGCCTGCGAAGTGTTTAATTATCATTCTGAATGAATGCTGTATATGTATAAATGGCAAACCATAAAAGATGTATAAACAATTACTGCACAAGAATGTAGATCTCATTAAAACACGCAATTTATGTCAACTGAAAATATTCTTGTGTCATTGGCCATTTTCGAAATAAATGTTTTTTTTTTCGATTTTCAAATACATACTTTATCCGTTTTAAAGCTGCTATTCGCTTGTTTCTCTGGTAATACAAAGAACGAAATTTCAAATCGACCTATAGCAAGCAAGATTAATTATAAATTCGGCCTCCTCTGCTCTTTTTGCATCTATATATAACGAAATAAGTAATGAAACCATTTTGCAAACATTTACCACGATTGTCATGAAATAACGTAAGAATAAGATATTCCGCTTTTTGTGGAATGGATGCAGCAAGTCTTGCGAATGTACCATCAGATTTTCTATTCGTATGATGAACCTTGTTTTGAATTACTTTTGTAAATGATATCACCGTTATGCAGATTCTGGGGTTTCCTCCAAAATAGGTCTACTTTACAAAACTCTAATCAGTTTTTTTTCTACTAAGTACCATTTTGTCACAATTAGTAGTTATACCTAAAATGTTTTAATGTAGTTCTGTGCATAAATATATTGTATGGTACTGAAAAGAAACCAATAAACGAGAAACAATACTGATTTCATTGTTGAATTTAAAGTGCTTCACAACAATGTAACAGTGTAACAGACAACAATACATGCCTTATTTTAGGTCCAATCCCTGCAAATTTAGCTCAGTCTATAACTGCTTTTCAAATAGTGTGGAACCTTTTTTTTTTTTTTTTTTTTTTGATAGGCAGTTGTATGTCATACATATTTTGAAATTTTGAAGCAACATGTCTTCCAGAAAGTGTAAAAATAACCCTGATATATTTTGCCATATCTGTGGCAATTTTGTTGTTCGAGCAAGGGAAAAAAAAGACATGAAAAAAGACCCCAAAAATATTCTTTTACCATGAATGCACATAAAATTGGGCTTAATGAAGCAATATGTGAAGGCTTTGAATAAGGATGGCAACTGCTACAAGTATATCTGCAAGAAGTTCCCTGGAATTCCAGATGCTACAATTAAAGAGGGAGTATTTGTTGGTCCACAAATTAGGAAGTTGATTTTGATACCTTATTTGAAGAAACAATGACAGATACTGAAAAACAGGCATGGATTGGTTTTAAGGGTGTCATCAAAAACTTTCTGGGAAATTACAAGGATTCAAATTGCAGAAATATTGTACAAAATATGCTGGAGAACTTTCAAAAGCTTGGCTGCAATATGAGTGTGAAAGTACATTTTCTGCACTATCATTTGGACCTTTTCCCCAAAAAATCTCAGGCTGTGCCAGTGAGGCTGTTCAATAAATAATGATCATAATTTTTTTACGGTCATAATTTTTCGCACTAAAATTCAATATTATTATATTCTGTTAGCCTAATGTGAAACAAACACGCCGTAGTCGTTTCATTATTGGTACTCCTGGTTCCCGCCTGTGAGAACTAGGCAAGTTCAGACATGTTCAGTATCGCCTACCGCTGCAATAGAGGTAACACGCAGTTAAAGTTGATGTTAGAGGAAGATCCGGAGTTTATTTCAAACGTAATCACTGCTGATGAAACTTGGCTACATCATTTTGATCCTGAGAGCAAACAGCAAAGCTCAGTGTGGAAATCTCCTTCATCACCAACCCCAAGAAAGCAAAAGTGGTTTGCTTCTGCTGAGAAAGTTATGGTCATCTCATTCTCCGATATTCATGGAATGTTTTATCAGCATGTTGTACCTGCACACACATCAGTAACTGGACAATACTACAGGGATGACCTGAAAACATTGCAAGTCCATATAACGCGCAAAAGACCACATTTCCGTAAAGCAGGCTCGATGCTGCACCACGATAATGCGCGGCTGCATATTACCAATATTGTTGCTGAATATCTTGCACAAATCAACGCGAAATACATCCCTCACCCTCCCTATAGTCCGGATTTAGCCCCATGTGACATTTTCTATTCCCTAACTTGAAGAAACGCCTTCGTGGGAAGCATTATCCATAATCAGAAGGCAGTGAGGAAGGCTGTGGAGGCGATTTTGAAGGATCTCTCAAAAATGGTTTCCAGCATGTCTTTGAAGACTGGCAAAAACACTAGGACAAGTGCATCGCATTCAGGGAAGACTATTTTGAGAAGGACCATCAAAATTATGAGGATGAGTAAAGGTACGTTTTCAAAAAAAAAAAAAAAATGTGATCATTCTTTATTGAACAGCCCTCGTATATGAGCTGGTGAAAAAGACAAGGGCCAAGAACGGTGGTATCGTTGCTTTCCTGGTATGCAGTGGTCGGTGTCAACGGACAGGGTGTTGAAAATTATACTGCAGAACCGCTGTTTTCGTAATTATTTTCATCTCAACTTTCCAAATAAAAAAATAAATAAAATGATCACGTATAATTTTTTTTTTAACGGGGACATACTTTTATCCGAATTAAATGTGCATCCACGGTATTTCGGACTTCTATGTATTTACATTTTCACTACTGGTTTAGATCTAAGGTGGAACTTTGGGTGGTGGTATTAAATATTTAGTTCCGTTATTTACCTTGGTGACTGAAACCAAGGAATAAAACCCAGTCAAATTGGTTAGCCCGAAGGATTTGAACCCGCGACCTCCTGAATGCAAATCGCCGAAGTTACTGCCTGAGTCATTCCGTTTGTGAAATACATTCATTAAGATGAAATAGAGAAATATGCAGAAAAGAACTGCATTTAAAAGATGCTGAAAGAAATGACTTCAATAGAGCAGAATAAATTTTGAGATAAAATACAAGGCGGTTATAGATAATGAGTAAAACAAAAGTGTTTAAACTGGCCGTTGTGTACAAGCATAAAATTATAAAGCACTGGAGGTAAATTAAGGCCAGTAAAACTATATAAGAAATATTTGAAATAATAACTTTACGAAAGTGAAATTTGTACTTTCAGTTGACTCCAAGCATATTGAAATGTTCTGTTGTTGGGAATGAGGAAAAACCTTCACTTGCCGCTATTATAATTCGATGGTCCAAGGTTACTAGCTTTCATTTCTGTTACAACCTGCCCAAAGAGGATTTTGTGAAGTAGCTGTTGCACACAGGAAAAATATACGCGGATTTATATTGCCAACTTAACCGTTTAACGTCAACAACATGCACCTGTAGGAACATTTACACAGAAAGCGATATCTTTCACCTCCAAACACAATAACTGGGTCATGACCAGCAGTACCTTACTGCCTTCATTTTTTTTTCTTGCAGCTGAGTATGATTCGGTTTATTTTCAGACAAAACGCAGTATTTTACATAAATAAGGTCTTATTGGCGTACGTAGAAAGTATATTTTGGGACTCCTAGAACAGGAATAATTGAAAGAGAAAGTCAGTCATATCTTCAACTCTTGGATTTGGATATGTGACTTTTTTCTGGATCACTGAACAGAGTATATTGACTAAATAAAGCATTTGAGGGTCAACATGACAAAAAAAAAAAAAATAACTTTTTAAAGTATTTGTAGGACAAAAAGGTAAGCAGGGGCTGATTTAAGAGTAGCCAGAAGGAGATGTCTCCAGTAACTGGAGTACAGCATCGCATGTAATCCATAATTGGCCCTTAGTGCTTTCAAAGGTGACCTCTAGCGGAAGGGATGAAGGAGAGACCTGCAGGATGGCCAAATACAGACGATTGTCTGCGCTAGCAAGAACGAGGTCCCTAATATTCCAAAATGGCACCAATCCTCTGTCGGTTAGCCTACCTTAGCTACCGGCAACTTGGGAATTCCGGATTTAGATAAAACAGTTCCCAGGATGAAAGGGAACCAAGAAGTCTCGTAAAACGCCAGAAAGAAATTCGTCAAAAGTGCAGGTTCTACCGTCCTGCCGCAGCATGCCAACCGCCGTCACCTAGTCCTTCAACCTTGAAACAGATGAAAGGAAATGGTAGGGGCAGGACAATCTTGGGGAATCATCCCAGAATTCGCTACTGACTTAGGAAATCACGAAATAATTCATGGTCAGAGAGGCTGTACCGACGGGAATCGAACCCGGGTCCTCCTGAATGTGAGGCTCACAAGTAACCTAACAGCCATCTCGCTCAGCCTCTCTTCCACTCTCCTGCACTCTTATCTCTAACTTTTCCCACTCTCTATCTCTGGCTTTATCTCCCTCTTACATGTTCCCCCTGTTCTCTTTCGTTTCCCTTCTCTGCCTTTGCACTCTCTCATTGTTCACCTCTTTCTTGTTGCTTTTTTGATAGTTAATATAAACTAACATATAAGTAAACATTTAACAGTACACAAACCTGTGCCTGTTTCTTATGTTGTCTGTGCAGAAGTAACTATACTATTCCCTGGTACTTACATGGATTATGCACAATGATTACGGTAGGAAAGTATTTGTTTAAGTTCTTAAATGCTCATATTAATAGAAGATTTTAAAATAACAAAAAATATCGAAATTGTTATTTTTATAAATATAAATAGAAATAGTAAGTGAAATATTTCGATTTATTGTACTTTACGAACAGTTGGAACATTTTTTCTGAAAAATAATTAAGATGCCATACAGTCTATTTTCCAAGTGTGACCTAAAGTAAGCGATTTACCAAGATTCAATATGTTTAGCCATTTTGCGTTAATAACACTTTTTATTTTATTTATTTTTTAATTTTAAGGTAAGAATTATTATTGATTAAAATAAAAAATGTATTAGAAAGAATTCATTGAAAAATTGACTTTCGAAAGAGACGTCGAAAACTAAATATTGACTTCAACCAAATATAAACTCCAAACTATGGAAAAGCGAACACGTTTGGAAAAAAGAGAAAGGAACAAACAACCAAAACTGAAGAGTGGTAAAACTGCAAAGAACTCGAGAAATGTAAAGAGAACACTGAAATCAGTCCAGAATGAAGTAGGTAAAAAAGAAGAAAGCAAAAGTATCATTTGGGGAGAACAGTTCTGTGCAGACAGGACTATTGTATATTCAAAGTTTGGGATCGGGAAAATTGCGCCACTGTTGAGGAAGTGCTCTGTCTACAAGTCTGATCATTGCAAAGAAAAGTATACATAAACTGCTAATTCAGAAATGTACTCTGTGATAAAAATAATTACTGTCCGGTAGCACACTCCAATTTTAAAAAATTCAGAAAGTTTAGAGGCACCCTTAACATTAAATATATTTTTATTATAATTTTATTTCTAAAGTATACTTTAGTCAGCGTTCTAATATGTAACTAAAGGTATCTAAAAATTAAACATGTTTCTTCTTTCAATGTCACAAATGACACATTTAAGAAAAACCTAAGATGTTCGATACCATATGACCTTCCCCTTTGTATATGCTTCGGTTGTGAACAGCGTAACTCAAAAACCAATACAATATAATACTATACTTTATTCGTCACATTACACTTACACAGTAGAGCAATGCTCATAAATTGGTGACTCTTCAAGGGGAGGGGATCCGTCTCCTTCAGCTGCCGTGGTGCGGGCACTGCGGCCCCTAGCACTCGTTGTAAAGTCTGTTTAGTTAACGTGTGTGCAGTTCCCACTCAAAGGGACCTCAAGGGACCTGACCTTCCAGCCCACTAATGACCGTCATAAATCTATCTCCACACTTCAGAAATGGAACACTGTCGTTGAGGACCAATAGCAACCCCGATTTTCTCGAAGTGACAGTCGCATGTGTACTCCACGTGGAGTCTCAGTTGCCAAAGTTCCAACTTCCAGTTGATCTGTTTCATTATGTGCAGCAATTCGTTGTGTGTCACGATGTGAAGATCGTGGGAGGGAAATGCAGTAGTAAATGCAAATGAAGTAGTAGATAAATTTCAGTCACGTGAAAATAATCAAAGTGAAGACAATAGTGTGAATAACTGGGCCGAGTTATATTACTGGAAAAGTCTCAAAAAACAAAGTTTCAACGGGAACTGTTTCTAAGCAAATTCAAGCGCTTGTTTTGATCACATATATGTGCTGACAAATAATCTTGTTAAGGGGTCATGCAATGATGATAAATTATGGGTATTCACAGAAATACAGTAAGAAATATTGTGACGAAAGGAATACCAAAGATGCCGATCAAGTGTGAAAACAAAAGGAAACGTTTCTCTAAAGTATATAATTCCATATGCGATTTAATTCGTCGAAAAATTTATAGATTCTATGCAAAAGGGAGAGCGGCCACCTTAGACGAATTAGTTGAACATTTGCAAGAAATTTGTGATTTTCCTTATGGGCACTGCACCTTGCGCGGTCTCCTAAAGGAGCTGGGTTTCAAATACTGCACATTGAATAATTTAAGGGTTATTATGGAATCCAGTAGAATTGTAGCTTGGCGATATATATCATCAAAACTAAGAAAGTTTTGCAGTAATGGACATACGATAATTTATTTAGACGAAACCTCGTACGATAACCATGACGTATCGAGAAAGGTGGCAACATTGCGGAAAGGTCTGCGAGGAGGCGGGCCAGGGTTGTAAAACGATTATAAGGGTTCGTCAAAGGCAGCGGCCGACTGCACATGAGTTAACTAAACAGACTTTACCACTGACGTTACTAGAGGAACCTCGGGCCGAACATTCGAGGCCCTCCCTGATAGGGAGTTGTTCGGATTGGGTTGGACTCGAGGGGGCAGTAGTTCCCGATACCCGTGGGAGATCGGGTACGTCTCCGGACGGGGTCGAGGGAAGCCATTAATATTCCCGCGTACTAGCCAGCATAGCTAGATCACCAGGTGGCTCCACCGAGGTCATATCAGTAGCCTTCCCATTTTGGTGTTGGCGCGCGTAAGTGGCGTATCCACTTCCATCCCGTCTTGAGTCCACAGGACCAGATGGGGGGGGCTTGTTAGTCTCTAGGTCTTGCCCTATGGAAAACCCCACGGAGGTGCCGGGCGCCCTTTTGGGACAGATCGGTAACTCCCTGGTCGAAGGAGGCCCGGATCCTTGGTCGTACGGGTCCAGGACTAATGGGAGTAGAACCTCTGGCATTAACTCTTCAATATTAAAAAATTAGAAACTAAGACTACAGCATTTACTAACTATAGTAAAGCAAAGAAATATCAAGTATGTACAATACATCGATTTTCTAAAATTCTACACAAGATACATTGAGATTAAGTTCATCATCCATATATTCCAGGATTGAATAGTACGCCTTACTGGCAAGTAAACTTTTAATGGACTTTTTGAGGAGATTTTTGTTTTGGATTTCCCTAAATGTTTGTGGAAATTTATTATATATTTTAATTCACATATACTATGGGCTTATTTCGAGCAGTGCTAACCTATGCGCTGGATATTTGATATCTGTTTTTCTTCTTGTGCTGTGTTCATATTTATGCTGATTTTTAAGAAAACTGTTGTAATTATTATGTACATATAGAACTAGGCTGTAAATGTATAGGCAGGTTGTGAGAAACTTTTTAATGTTTTAAACAGTGGTCTGCAAGAAGCTCTATAACTTGAATGGGTCATTATTAGGGCAGGAATTTTGGACACCAAAACAATGGAACGAGGCGGTTGCAGGTTGCGAGACATTGACCTATGGAACATCGCGATCCGCTGCTGTCCTGATGTATAGTCACGTTCCGAGGGAGGGTCTGAGGTGAGACTGAATATTGAAATATGTGCTGCTTTAGGGGCAGTGGAAAATTCTGTGAAAAAAAAATAAACGAAGTCTCTGATGATACTAATAGTAATTGTGCTAAACAAAAACTTCAACGTGATCTTAAAAGTAACCCATCATACTCGAAACTGTGTGAAGTGCGAAATTATTTAAATAGCAACACAGATTCAAATATAAACTGTTTCAAGTATGCTCCAATCACATCATGCAATGTAGAGAGAACATTCTCTCAATACAAAAATATTTTGTCAGACAATAGAACAAGTTTCAAATTTGAGAATTTACGAATGTACGTAGTTGTACACTGTAATAAAATTAATGACTATAATGCTATTTTGACAATGCTATTTCAATAGGCCTGTGTATCTGTTCACAAAAGAGAGAATTAATGAGCTTTGAGACTTCCTCATATTAGTCAACAGCCTCTGTTGTGGTCGACTGACTGCGTAACCAAGGTCGCAATCAGGAGTAGCGTGTTCTACAAACGTCCTTCTCTCCCCCTCAGTTTTTTTTTGTAAACAAACCTAATTCTATGGTCTCGGCGTAGCAAACTTATTAAGTTAGGTGTCTGAAGTTCTTGCCCTGGTCATTATGCGTAAGGTTTTCTTTAGAATTCGGAAGTTTCTATCACAACCTATTGCATTTCCCCATATGGTTATTCCATATGAAAGTACTGAATGAAAGTAATTGTAATATATGATTTTCCTAATTTCTAAATTTATTAAAGTCGGAGAAATACCAAACATCACATCACATGAAGATTTCCACGAAGTTGCCAACCCAAACTATTCTTTATATGAACATAATAATAATAATAATAATAATAATAATAATAATAATAATAATAATAATAATAATAATAATAATAATAATAATAATAATAATAATAATAATAATAATAATAATAATAATAATAATAATAATAATAATAATAATAATAATAATAATAATAATAATAATAATAATAATAATAATAATAATAATAATAATAATAATAATAATAATAATAATAATAATAATAATAATAATAATAATAATAATAATAATAATAATAATAATAATAATAATAATAATAATAATAATAATAATAATAATAATAATAATAATAATAATAATAATAATAATAATAATAATAATAATAATAATAATAATAATAATAATAATAATAATAATAATAATAATAATAATAATAATAATAATAATAATAATAATAATAATAATAATAATAATAATAATAATAATAATAATAATAATAATAATAATAATAATAATAATAATAATAATAATAATAATAATAATAATAATAATAATAATAATAATAATAATAATAATAATAATAATAATAATAATAATAATAATAATAATAAAAATTAGCGCCAGGATTTCTAAGCGAAATGCTTATAAATGCCCATAAACGCTTTTTTGCTGAAATTCGGAGTTTGCTTACTTATATTATGCTTTTAAATTTATTAGCTTATTTTATGCAAATTTTCACTCCTAGCCATTATGTTATCATTCATACGGTTTATATCGTCTCGCTGAAACTGTTAGGAGCCGATATAAGTACATACATGGGTCTTCTTGTCTCTAGCGTAAAGAAAGTGTTAAGACGCCACTTAGAGTTTAAAAATTTATGAAGTCGTTCCCGCTTATTGTTGTACTTCCGTTAACTGTATCGTACTTTCAGTACCTTAAAGCTAAACTTTCCTGAGTCAGCACATGCAATGTCGAGATAACACATGTTTCTTTGTCACTTATTTATTTAGTGATGCGCATTACGGAGTCAGCCTGACTCTTACATCTGTGTTAGTGTGAGACAAAATCAATAAGTTTTTTTCTCTGATTTATATACTTGGGAACAGGTTTTATTTGTATAAGCGCAACAAGAGTTCTTTATATCTTCTAATCTTACTGATAAAGTTTGTATTTCAGTGTATGATGGACTTTTTGCCGGGGTCAAGTAGAAAAAATTTCGGGCAAGTGATTCAGATTTTCAAGAGGTTTTGAACCTATGGTTTGACAAAACTGAGCCTCCAAATGATGTTAACAGATTTCTTAGTGATGCACAAATTATTGTAAGTGAACATGATAGTGACAGTGATAAAAAAGTGGCAGTTCATAGGAAGAATCAGCTGCAAATATTACAGGACGTTGTAATCGTCCAGTCTGTGGACAATGCTCATCAGCTGTGTGTGACAATTGTATATGAAGCAGCACAATTTTATTTTGTAAAATAGTTAGGTATATTTTACATTATCTGTATCAGAAATTATAGTGAAAAACATTGCTAATTACTTCATAAGAAATAAATAAATTAGTAATTTAAATAACTCTTTGAAAACAGTTTAATTTTATAACTCGCCTAGCAGGATTTATGTTTTATGAATTCTTTAGTGTTAAATGTAACTCTGATTTACTAAAAGTAGTGAGTTCCATCCCTAATTGTTCAAAGTCCCTTAATTATACCTACATAAAATAAATAAAAGTTACGACAGAAAGGTGTAAATGACAAAGGAAATATATGGCGTCAGTTTGACTCACGTCTGTGGTTACAGGTTAACTCGATGGGGTTCTTGGTTAAAGATTGTGTCATACTACGCGGAACATAGTGAAGTAAACACTGTGGTACTCCCTAGATGCAAGCTGCATTGCCTCAGTATCCAAGATAAAATAGAATACATCCATAACCGTTTCTCCAAAATACCTGCTATTATAAAACAGCTGGAAGCTCGAAATAATATTTTGGAACATTCACTTTCTTTGATAGAATGAAATTTCAGTAACGTTGTCTTTGGAGACTCACATTATTGTTAAAACTGCCTTTGAGAAACTCAGTAAGGTATTAATAACAACCCTGGTTACGAAACACTCTGTAAAATTTCTAAAATCCTTTCTGATACAGAAACGTTTATCGAAGAGGGATTCACTCAAAAACTGTGGTACTTTTCACATGTTCCAGTAATGTCATACCACGTTGAGAGATCCTTTTCACTGTAAAAAAAGGTTCTTCACTGACAAACTCAGGAGCTTCACACAATAAAATCTCTTGGGACCTTTATTGTTTATTCTGTATATTAACGACATAAAAACTGTCGTACAGGGTAATGTAGCTTTAAGTTTGTATGCAGACGATGCCACACTGGGTTTCAGCAACAGCAACTTACTAAATCTAGAAATCGATGCAAATTTGACCTCCAATAACGTGGCACAGCATTTTAATGATATCAGGCTGTGTACTAATGCACCAAAAATCGAATTAATTATATTTTATTTTAAGAAACGTCCTTTCGAACCTCAGCTTAATATAGGCAATAGTCTAGTACAATGTGTAAAAAATGTAAATATTTTAGGTTTAATCCTTGATGACAAGTTAACTTGGAACAACCACATTGAAAAACTAGAAAGTAAATTAAGCTCATGACTTTTTGTGCTGCGATATTTAGCCAATTTTCTCTCAGTATATACTAGTAAGTTAGTATATTTTGCATTAACTTATTCACACATTTCTTGTGGCATCGAGATGTGGGGACACACTTCCAAATTAAACTTTAACAGAATTTTTCTCCTACAGAAAAAGCTATCAGATACCTGGCAAAAATAACACGTACGAGTTCATGCAGGCCGTATTTTAAAAATTAAACATACTTACTCTTCCCTGCATATTTATTCTTCGAACAATACTTTTTGTACATAACAGGAATATAGCCTCCACAAATTCCGATGACCACACATATGAAACAAGGGGAAAGAATAACTATATAGTTAAAGGTCAAAGGCTAAAACTTTTTGAACATAAGCTCCAATACTTTGGTCCAAAACTACTTAATAAGCTTCCGGAAAGCCTAAAAAATACTGTGTCAGCTGCTAAGTTTAAATCTAAACTGACTAAATTCTTGTTGAGCAGAGCCTATTACAGTATAGATGAATATTTTGATGACAACTTCGATGATTTTGAATAATTATGTTTTGTGTATGTATGTATATACAGTTACTCCAAAAAGTATTCGCCTAATGCATGTGTATGGATAGTGGAAAATCATCAGAATAAAGTACAGCAGGGACACTGTCTTATTTATTGATTAGTGAAAAAGAAAGTACAATAAAGAAACACATAGTATCTATTCATATAAACATGGTTAAACATTCAAAAGTAAAAATATGCAATATAGGTTATAAAATAAGTATTCGTCTGCATACTGAAAATGGTGTAGAATGTTACGGTTGGTACTTAGTAGGTCCTCCATACTTCTTTATAATCCCTTGCATTCTCCTTGGCATGGATTTCACCAAAGATTGTGTTGTTTCCACTGTAATTTTATGTCATTCCTCTAGTAGAACGTTATTTACATTCTTTATATTAGATATATGATGATTCCTAATATTTTTATCCAGTATACTCCACAAATTCTCTAATGGATTCATGTCTGGGCATTGAGGTGGTGTCGACATTCTTCGCGGAGTATTATACAACAACCATAGCCTTGTATCTAGAGCTGTGTGTTTTGGATCATTATCTTGTGTGAAAATATAATCCCCAGAAAGACCCATATTATTCACACTTCTGGACAGATGTGTTTTTAGGATGTTTATATAAGCCTTATGGTTCACATTTCCCTCAATAAAACACAAATCCCCCACACCATTTGCACTCATGCAGCCCCAGACAAGTACTAAACCGCCTCCATGTTTAACTGAAGCTGTTATATTTTTCTCCTCAAGCTCACAATTCTTTTTATCCCACACTAGTACTCGCAATTTTGCCTTAAAGAGCTCAAATTTACTCTAGTCAGTAAATACAACCATCTTCCAAAATTAAACCCATCGTATTTATGTTCTTTTTCAAAAGCAACTCGTTTCTATCTCTTGATTTTACTGATGTATGGTTTTCTACGGGCTGTTCGGCCTCCATATTCAGCTTCATAAAGGACGTTTCTTATAGTTTGTGTTCAAACAAATTTTCCTGTGTGTGTTTGAACTGCAATAGAAAGTTTTGGAGCACTTAGTTTAGGATTCTTCTTGAGTTCTCTAAGTAACTGTCGTTTCTCCATCTCAGATAGAACTGCAGGACGACCGCTTCTTGATTGATTTTCCTAAGTTTTGTTCTGATCAAACCTATATATTATAGTCATCACTGTACTGCTAGGTCTTCCAATGGTTTCTCCAATTTATTGAAAAGATTTTCTTTTTTTAAATAACCTGATGCAAATTTGTCTCTCTTCTTTTGTAGTCACGACGTTTTCGACCCATATTACTTAAATAGCAGTCAACGGCTTTGAAAACAGAGATGAAGCTGTCGGGATGGAACACAACTACATAAGAAAAGGGAAGCGGTGTGTGTCATTAAGGCACCACACCTGGGATCTTGTGTACTAGACGAATATTTGTTTGACATCAAATGGGATATGATTTTAAATAACGTAAAACTGTTCACTAATTAAACAATATATGAACTCAAAAGGTGTTTTAATTTTAAATCTAGATATCAACCGATGTAAGGAAATAGTTACTGTTCGATTCTTATCTATACTTTTCTAATTGTGCCTGTTATATCCTATGTGCTATGATTACGAATACTTTTTGGAGTAGCTGTATATATCTGTGTGTGTGTGTGTGTGTGTGTGTGTGTGTGTGTGTGTGTGTGTGTGTGTGTGTGTGTGTGTGAGAGAGAGAGAGAGAGAGAGAGAGAGAGAGAGAGAGAGAGAAGATGAATGACAATTTTTTGACATTTCTAATTGTTTACTTTTAAGAGAGAGTATGTATTACAAATGACGTGGCTTAATTGTGTTCAAACACAGTTGCAATAAATATGAATATGAAGATAACCTCCCTCTTGTACTGTAACAAGCTTACATTAGGTAAGAATTCAACGAAACAATATGTTTATCATTATATTTTTATTTTTATTTGCTTATTTTGGTGCTTATTTGCGTCATTTTTCGTGCCTATGTGCTTGCTTATTTCACCATTTAATTGTGAATGATAATGATGATGACGATGACGTTGAAGATGACGTTGACGATTACGATGATGATAATAATAAGCTTCAATATTTTGGATTATTCTTAAAAACGGCTCAACGAATCTGATCAAAATATTATGTGTTTGAAATACTGAATAAAATATAGACATTTGTTGAATTTTGTGTGAACGTTATGGCAAGTTCTCTCCAATCTTTTTAATTTTCAAAGAAGATTTTAGACCTGGAAAATTCTAAGAGACAGACAGCAGAATCAACTACAGATAAATTGTGGAATGTGTTGAAATGCATAGTCTGTGTAACAAATGTTTTACTTTAGACATATTTCTTGTCTTTGGGCAAGTTCTCCAATATAAGTTTGAAGCAATTCATCTTTGAAATGTTATGTCCGTTCTTGAGTTTCTCATCGGTTCAAGCAAACGTCATGGCTATATGACAAGTTTCGAAAAAAGGACTTAGCACTGTAACCCATGGAACTTCCGTGGCTATGCCCATGATGTGGGGGCTCCCTGGGGAGGGAGAACTGAGGTGAGAGGATACTAAGAGCAACCGCGCTTGAGAAACGACAGAGGTTGCTGCCACCAACACGGCGAATCCGGTGTCGACAAGCGTCTTCCCTCTACACGAGGTCAGATAACGTCGCCCAGTAAGAGAACACACTGACAATGCGCAAACATTCGCCCATCTGTCCGGCACCGTCATACACCACGAGCCTGAAAGGACACCTGAAATATTGAAAGATAATACGCAAATGCCTGTAACGTAAATCGTAGTATGAAACTAAGCACCATAACATTCGCCTAAGTAACAAGGGAAAACAGCACAAAAAAAGGCCACAGTGCACGACCGAACGGGATCGAACCCACGATCACTCGAACGCGAGTCGCATACCTTACCACGGTGCTATCTTGCTTGGTTGTGTTATGATTAGGGGGCAGATTTTGCCCTATTCGTCTATTTTATTCCTGTGTTCAGAAACGTAGACTTTAAAGTTATAAGCATGTTTCGTACAATTATTAGCCTAATTTCTTAGGTTTATAGTGCCTATAAATGCCTATTTCATACGTTTGTGCCTATTCTGCTTATTGGTGCCTAAAACTGCCTTTTTGGCCAATTTCTTTTGCTTGTAATTTGTGACAACAGCTTTTGCATTTGTTGGATTCAACCTGAAGTGTTCGTGGAAGAGAATGTGTGTAGTGTTTAACGCCCGCTTTTACTACATACGGCACCGCAGGCGATGACACTGACGATACATGAGATGAAGATGGAGCACGGGTGGAATGAGATGGCGGGGGAAACCGGAGATCCCGGAGAAAACCCGCCCCAGCGCCGTGTTGTCCACCACAAATCTCACTTTGCGGTCGCCTGGGGATCGAACCCGGGCTGCCTTGGTGAGAGCCAAGCGGTCTAACCACTGAGCCACGGCGCGGCCTCGTGGAAGAGAAGTTTCTTATTGCTGCACATTAGATATACAAAAAGGTTTTCAGCCAGGTAGGTATCTGCCTCGCAGACGTATCACAATGCGCTAATGACGTCATGGAAAAATGAAAAAATCTTAGAATTCGCACAAAGATCAGCTAAATGGTATTTCAATGGATTGACAACTGACCACTCTTTATGTGGGGAATGGAAAGTCCATTCTGTAAGCATTGTTTCAAGTGCACACATAGATCAGTTTCCTACACATATATGCCATAAGAGAGAAGCAACAGAAATGCACTTCTTAAACAGTGGACAAATGGTGATCCATCGCTCAGCACACATGGGAAAGTAATTTTTTGTCAGCCTTGTGTGAAACAGGTGAGTTTAATCATTCATTCATGTTTGTATTAGTGGTCTAGTCTTGTAAAGATCAGCCCCTGTAGCAACTTTATGCCAAACACAAATTAATATTTTAGTTAATTGATGGAAATTAATAATTTCTTCACAACAGCCGTATATAGGCTAAGGTTGTTGATAGATAGATAGAGCCAACATGTAAAATCAATGCCATGGCCGGGATTTGAACCACGGATCTCCTGGTTTCTGTCCAATCACTCTAACCCATTGAGCTATCATGGCCAACGTGCCGTCCTGACCTTAGCCTTTATACGGCTAGTGTGAAGAAATGATTAATTTCCATCAATTAACTAAAATAGTAAGAGTTAAATGATGAAGCCTGGGACTCTACTTACGATATTAAGTCGCCACAAACGGCGTATCTCGAATGCGAGAGCCCCTAGTGGTATACCGGGGAAATATACCAGTCAAATGGAGAATTTAATGTCAGGACGGCACGTTGGCCATGGTAGCTCAATGGGTTAGAGCGACTGGACGGAAACAAGGAGATACGTGTTTCAAATCCCGGCCATGGCATTGAATTTTTCATGTTCACTCTATCTATCAACAGATTAATATGTTGAGGAGAGCAGAAAGAAGAGAAACTGTCTGTTCGAAAATAAAGCACAAATTTGCCTAATGTGAAAACTTTTTTTCATCACATTATATGACTTAACATAAGATTTAGCTTAAAACATATCTGAGTCGTTTAACAAGCCCATCTAATGCATTTCATCTTGAATAGAATATTATTTATTTGAAACTTATAGGTATAGCTTTTCAAACTCAGTATACTGGGTTTCACAATTTTGTTACAAGTATTATCTTTTGGCGGTTTCAATGAAGTAGCATGATATTTTTGTGCTGGTGTAAAGGCTTGTATTTTTGATAAAAATCAGTACCGCTGGTAAGCAGGAATTTACTCCCGTAAGATTTCCTTTATCTACTGACACGAAGCTGTTGTTTTACCCAATCTTAAAATCACGACTCTGGGACTCTATTCAGGTTACAACTTAAACTTTTAAGGCCAGCATATACATATATATGAAAAAAATTATGATTTTGTCATGTTACGTTTTTCTACAAATATCTCAAGGAATCATGAAATCGATTGCTTGGAGACTTCCAGTGTTGTTTCCAACATTTAAAATGAAACTGCAGACCAATAAATCTTAATGGTTTGTATAAAAATTTACAGAAATGCCTTTATAAAAGTAGATATGAGAATTCTTTTCACAATGCCGTAATTGCTCTAATTCTGTTTGAATGAACAGGAAACGCTTACTAAAAAGCTGTGCTTTATTGTTGGTGTTTAGTCGACAATGGGGAATTTAGGGTTTTATTACAAATACTAGGATTCTGCAGCTTTAGCTTTTAATTAATTTTTGTTCTGTGCTTTGTATCTTTAAGTGATATTAAGATTGCTGCGATGAACCTTAATTTCTTATCTTTCCAACAATCGTTTCTATTAAGGAGACACATCTGTGCAAATTGGCCCAGAATTTACAATAATGTCAAATTTAGTTGTTGTTTTTTTTTCTTAAAATTAATATGGAAATACTTCAATAATATAACGTTTCTTTTCTCTTTCTAGCGGCACTACAGGATACATCACACGACTATTTAAATAACCCCACACCTGAATCGTAGCTGCTATTACGTAATTTTAACCTCATATTTCTCAGATTCCATATTTTCTACATTTTCCTCACCTCAAAATGTCCCACAGGATGCAGTTTTCTATTAATCTGTATGAAATTCTAAACATGCCTGTAAGGGCAACTGCATATTAAGTGTTCCATTTACATTTGTTGTCTTTTTGTTAATTTTATTGAAAGGATTATAATGCTTACTTTATATCATTATCTCAATAATGTATTAATTCTACTGTGGTCGCATAACTTTAGTTGTCGTAAAGCAACCTTAAATAAATTAAATAAAAAAAGCTTACTTCTTACTGAAAACGCTTAGGAAATTAAACATTGTTAAATAGGTATGATTATTTCTTCCCTTCGTTGATGTGGCGAAGACAAATATTTCACATAGGTACAGGTCATCAATAGGTTAAAATGGGTGCCGAAAATATTACCCCAAACATTAATTTTTAAAATTACTTGTATAATATTTGGGACATTTCGATAATCGCCTGTAATTTACACATAAACTGCTAATGCCTCAGAAACTATTGTAACTAGAAAGCTGAAACTTGGTATTACTCCATTCTTGATCGATCACAAAAATAAATGGCATACATTTGAAACAAATCTAACAAAAGCTTCAGATATTTCAATTTTCACCCTTAAGCCCCCACCAAACCCATGATTTTGTTTTTGACATAGTTAATTACTTCACACCTTTCTGCACATTATGGGTCTTACTTAGTGACGTGGATTTATATGTATTTTAATTATACGACAATGTCTGTTATTTCAACTTGCTGTGGAGCCATTTATGAAATTTGGAATAAATGTAGAACTATTTCGCCTAGGAAACCGCAAAATAGTATATGTTTAGTGAATTTGTTGCAGCATATGTTGCAATGATTGTCATTTTGTTATAGTGCATTTATAGTGCATTTTAAGAGCCATTTTACTACAATTGTGTATTTCCAAGTGTTTACTTAGCAAACTTTTAGTGCCCATTTTAAGTGCATATAGTAGTAATAGAAGAGTAGTAATATTAGCAGTAGTAGAGGTAGTAGAGGTAGTAGAGGTAGTAGTAGTAGTAGTAGTAGTAGTAGTAGTAGTAGTAGTAGTAGTAGTAGTAGTAGTAGTAGTAGTAGTAGTAGTAGTAGTAGTAGTAGTAGTAGTAGTAGTAGTAGTAGTAGTAGTAGTAGTAGTAGTAGTAGTAGTAGTAGTAGTAGTAGTAGTAGTAGTAGAAGTCTTCGTATATTTGGCTTTTGCTACGTACGTACCTAGTGAATGAAGGAAGAATTGCAGTCCACCAACAATTTCGAGATTTCACCAGAAACACTTGCTTTGAGGATCCCTGAGTTAAACAAAAAAAAATCTGTTTTATAAAAGGCTCCACAGTGTGAGATTGTAAATAGCATAACTCAAACATAAAATATTAGAAAATATCAAATTAGGCATATATGTTCAATATTTTTTCAGAGATGTGATGTGAAGATTTTCAAGAAAATTTTCCTACTCCAAATAGTACCAAACAAGTATTTTCAGGGAACACCCCTGAAAAAACCCATGTGTCACGAAGTTTGGCCACGGGTATCGAGCCAACGACCTCACGCATGTGGGCCACAGACGCTAACGCCTGAGCCATCCTGCTAGATTAGACAATAATTCACTACACAAAAGATGCACATCTGCACAACTTACTATTTATTTCAAGGAGATTCTTTGTGACAGTCATTTTCGGGATATTCGTTGATATTGGTTTTAACTTATTTTAAAACAAATAGAACGAGATATAAGAATAGTTTGCAGTGCTTGTATCAAATAATATTGGGTAGAACAACTATATAAATGTAACACATCAGATTTTTCATTATTATGCCATAATGCAGTTGCCGTTGAGCTGCACGAGCTTAGGATCTTCTCTTCTGCTAGCACTGCCATATTATAAACAATCACGTATTTTACTTTCCTCCTCTTTCTACCACTTCTATGTTTTTGAAAACAATTCAACATCAATCTGAACATGTGATGGTTTTGATAACATCAAACCTATGTCTATTTCTTTGTGAAATATTTGCCTCTTAGTCCCATAATGAATGTATTTTTTTTTTTTTTTTTTTTTTTTTTCCACTCAGGAAGAAGTCAGTAATCTTAACCGTAGACTTATTCAAAGTAAACTCTAAGATGTCATTGATATATAGATGTGTGCGCGTGTGCGTGTGTTCGTGTGTGCGTGTGTGTAGATAAGCCAAATTTCCCCCTTAGGTAATTCATGCATTTCCTGATTTGCTGGCGGTGAACAAACTTTTGGAATATTCAAAGTAAGTAGGTATTTGATTTAGATCAGCTAGTTTCTAAAGAAATCGAACATGTCATTGATTAACCAGAAGGCGTAACTGTCACCGTTGATTCAACAAGAAGAGAAAGTTTAACGGGTAATGAGGAAAAAAGGGTGGAAAAATGAGCAAGCAGGAAAACCATAGCACGCGCGAATGAACATTAAGCAGAACAAGGCCTTGGATAAACCAAGCACAATCTCTGACGTAACGACAAATGAGGTCGTTTGGCATATTTTTAACCTTTGTAGAACATTCACTTATACCAGTGCAGAGGAAAAAAGTGACCAGAACATTTTGATTTGATAGATAAAGAGTAAACGGGCATATAAACATAAACAAAACGTGCAAGAGTAGATAAAGAAAAACAGTAATGAAGTTAGCTTGCAACATTCGATGAGAAGAAACTCCATTAAAAGTTGCAGCTAAAGGATTGTTGCAATAATGGATGTGTGATTTTTATTGTTGGACCCTCTTTATACAATTCATGAATCCTCCTCCACCAGAGAAGACACTTTCAAAAGCAGATCTGTCGCATTAATTATAATGCTTCATCGTTTGTATTTGAAGTTCAAACCTTATTTCTAATAAAAATGATAGAGTTATATAATATACCGACCAGGATAACGCAGGAGGTTTTGTGTGTGGCCCGCATTCGGGAGGCCCGGGTTCGAATTCCGCGGCCGAACCTACCTGACCCATAGGTTTCTTCGGGGATTTTCCCGGGTCGTCTAGCGAATGCTGGGTAGGTTAATTACATCCTCCAAATTCCCTGTCCCTCCATTTCATTTCCATTATCATTTCACATCATCTTCCATCTGGTGCTCTTTTTCACGGTATAAGTGTTGGCGGGTGTCTCGGCGCTGCATGGCAGGATGATATGCTCTGAGTAAACCACTTTCTCCTCCGGTAGGTCGGCTGCCGGTCTCCAAAAGGGCTTCTTGGACCGCCCCCGAACAAAGTAGAAACGAATGTCCGTTGTCGCGGCCTACCGGAGGATTCCAACTAATTAAAATGAAGGGGCCCTGCCCTCTGTACTGTCGTGGCTCCTTGGGACGGCCAACCTCCGTATCCTCTCGCCTCATCCATCCTCCCTGGAATGCCCCACTTGGGGACATAGATACAATAGATCAAGACTGGTCGCTTTGCCGAATCCCTTCTGTAGTAATCCTAATCTTAGTTATATATTGTGACTGTGTGGGCTGTAGAAAAGTCTTGTTTGCAGAAATTTAAAATGCTCTTTATTACAGGTAAAAACACGCGTTGTACAACCCTGACCGCAGCAGAATGACGTAACATAGACAAACGCAGTTTTCAAGGTCTCTCGTTGCTTCAGCACACGTAAACAAACAAAGAAATCATTTGCGGCACACTTCAAATAGCTGCACACGCAATTAACAGCTCACTAGCAACTAACTGACAACTGGCCCTTTGCGGGTTTTTATGCCTCCATCCATTGATCTAGAACTCAGTGGATCGTTCGACAATAATCACGATGGCCGCGGGAAATTCCAGACTAACTCTGTCTCTGTCTCTCTCTCTCTCTCTCTCTCTCTCTCTCTCTCTCTCTCTCTCTCTCTCTCTCTCTCTCTCTCTCTCTCTCTCTCTCTCTCTCTCTCTCTCTCTCTCTCTCTCTCTCTCTCTCTCTGGGCAAGCGTCCAGCTCCGCTCCCACGGAGGCCACGCCGTGGTTCAGTGGTTAGACCGCTTGGCTCTCACCAAGGCGGCCCGGGTTCGATCCCAGGTGACCGCAAGGTGAGATTTGTAGTGGACAACACGGCGCTGGGGCGGGTTTTCTCCGGGACCTCCGGTTTCCCCCGCCATCTCATTCCGCTATATATATATATATATATATATATATATATATATATATATATATATATATATTCATATTCAATATTCATTTTGTCATCGTACTATCCTCGCCGTAGAAAGAAAGTTTGTGTCGCGTTTTCATCACAATGGTTAGAGGCAGTGTAAAAGAACAGACTTTGTTTATTCTATTTATTTTTCTTTTCGTTTCTTTCTTAAATTTATTTGATTTTCCCCTTGTTTCTTTATGGTTATTATAATGGTTTCAGATAATTTGCGATCTACTTTCCGCAGAGTCAAATATTTCTTAGAGTAGTACATTTGGTTTTCTCGCTAGGCAATGACATTTGCACGCATATTGACTGCATGTTGTAGATGGCTGTTAAGTCTTGCGTTAGCTATAGTTGCGTGACGATAAATATCGAAAGGTTGCATAAAGAACTAGCTTAGGAAATCCTAAACCAAGATCGTTTAAAAATGAGTTTTACTAGCAACTGTACTGCAGCGTTAAAGTTTTCCAGCAACATTTTCTATTTGTACCTTTAGCTCAGTTTGAGCCATTAATTAGTGACTATGCAGAGGAAGATCGCAAAGTGCTTTGGAAATCCACGATACGCGAGAATATCACGATTAGATAGCTAAAATATATTACAATTTGTTCATATTATTCATTAAAATATCACCCTACTTTTCAATTACACAGCGACAGGTCTTTATGAGTATCTTACATGTTACTTATTCCATATTCGTAATTAACAGTGCAGTATATTTTACAGATTTTTTTTTCTTTTTCAATAAGACTATGCTTTTTCCCCTGTTTAAAACATTTTAAAGGCTGCGAACGACTTGAAATACTGATCCTCATGCAGAGCCGTTCAAAGATACTATGCACCTTCCAAAAGTTTGCGGCCCAAGGAGCTATTTAATCGTAAGAAATATTGCTTTTAAAATATCCGAAGCTACTTAGTAAATTTTAGACACATGTGTAAATGAATGCCAGACTCGTAAACAATGACCGAATTAGATGTACGTAAATAAGAGCAAATATTGCACATGAAATAATATAATAGTCTTAACATACCGAAATAAGCAACCTTACAATTTCAAGTGAAATCACTACAACATACTTTGTAATCTTAATTTTAAAAAGACTGGTTGAAGCTGCAGGTCTCCTGAGCAGTTTGAGTAACGGTGGATTAAATACTGATTTGTCTATTCTTGCTGTTGAAGTTATTGGCACCCGAACGTCGGAGCTCCCTGTGGGGCTGGCTGCAGGTGGGGTCGGGCGTGGGGCCGCGCCTACCTATTTGTCTCCTGTCACTAACTGAAGGGATGATTAGGAGAGGGATCGCGGGCCAATGTGCCGTCTCTTTCCCCTCCCCCTGCATTCTCGAACGTGCGGGTTGTTTCGTCTAATCCGGAAACTTCTAGATTGGCCAGCTGGTCTTATATAAGCGACGCGGCGGGCCGGAGGAAGTCACCGATGTCTCTCTCTGGAGGATGTCTAAGGCTCTGCTCCGAATACCCACCTCCGACCCGCCACTTACCGACGGCCAACGAACTGCACAATCCTCTAGAGAAAAAGTGGAACTCCTAGCCGAACACCTGGCGGCTACCTTCCATCCTGCAGAATCCCCCAACCATGAACAGGTCGCAGAAATTGAACAACAGGTACAACACTTCCTTTCCTCTCCCTATAATACAGACGAAGTGCACCTCACCACCATCGCTGAGGTCAAAGGTTTAATTACTTCAGTCAGACCTTACAAAGCTGCTGGCTACGATCACATACCTTACGCTGCCTTCAAGGTACTCCCGCAAAACTGGATAGCACTAATAGTCCATCTCTTCAATAGCCTGCTCCTTCTCTCCTACTTTCCCAAAAAATGGAAACATGCCAAGCTCATTACCATCCCCAAACCCGGCAAGGATTCTAAACTCATCGAAAACCACCGACCCATTAGTCTGCTACCAGCAATCAGCAAACTATTCGAGAAGGTAATCAAACATCGCCTCCAAAAGCTCCTAGATGAGTTAAACATCCTGCGCCCGGAACAATTTGGATTCCGCCGATGCCACTCCACATCGCACCAACTGTTACGTCTGGTAGATGAGGTGACCCGCGCATTCAATAATCGTCAGTACGTCGCAGCTCTCTTCCTTGATATTTCAAAGGCCTTCGACTCTGTCTGGCATCAAGGCCTCCTCTACCGTTTAATAAATTACGACTTTCCCCCCTACATAATCCATCTTGTCAACCATTACCTCACGCAACGCACCTTTTCTGTCGTCAGAGATGACATTGCTTCCCAAACCTATTTCATCAATGCAGGGGTACCCCGAGGTAGTGTACTTGGCCCCCTGCTCTTCTTAACTTACATCAACACCCTTCCCACTATCTGGAGCTGCAAACTCTATTTATTCGCTGACGATACAGCAATCACCACGGCCTCATGTCAACATCACATTGCTGTACAACGCCTACAGAGATATGCTACCATGATTTCCGCCTGGTTCCTAACCTGGCGATTACGCATAAACGCCGTAAAATCGCAGGCAGTCACCTTCATCTGACGTCAAACCCAGGACGTACCAGAGCTGCATCTCGCAGGAGAACACATTCCCTGGAGCAACCAAGCCCAATATCTTGGAGTTACACTGGACATGCGCCTAACTTGGAAAGCCCACATCCTTTCTGTCGCCTCCAAAATTACGAAACGCATGGGCATGCTCTACGCATTATACAATAAAAAGTCACCAATGAGTCTCAGGAACAAGGTACTCATTTACCAACAAATACTGAGGCCGGCGATAACC
The DNA here is from genome assembly GCA_030765055.1 of Mantis religiosa. Taxonomy (NCBI): domain Eukaryota; kingdom Metazoa; phylum Arthropoda; class Insecta; order Mantodea; family Mantidae; genus Mantis; species Mantis religiosa. The sequence continues at coordinate 34,945,971 of CM060950.1, forward strand.
TATGCATGTCAAGTATGGGGTGCTGCAGCCCCCTCAAATTTATATAAACTCCAGGTCCTGCAAAATCGATATTTAAGAATTGCTACAGGTGCTGAGTGGTACATCCCCAATAACAACATACACCAAGATCTTTCATTTCCCAAGCTCACCACCTACATCCAAAAACTCTCACATAAATTCTACTCTGACCTACCTTCTAGTTTCAATCAACTCATCAGGGGTCTCGGGGAATATGATATAGACCCCGGGGCTACCTACAGACACCCCAGAACCTCTCTAGGCACATCATAAACCTATCACTTACATATTGAATTTCATTTCCCTTCTCTTTAAAATCCAATTCATCAGAACAAAAACCAACCATCAAACCACCATCCGTTATTCATCCTTCATAAAATGCCAGTAAGGGACACTGTCCCGGGATGGCAATAAGTCGAAGGCCCCTGTTCCATGGAGCAGGGTTCACCTTCAACGACACCTCTGTGCTGCTGCTGCTGAGGAAGTCAGTTCTTGGCCAGCTGTGAGGAGCGCCCAGTGATGGGACGGACTGCGTACGTGCGTCGGAGGAGTTTACGTAATTACGAGTGCAAGTGGAACTGTAACGGACGTACTGGTGAATCGTAATTGTGTGCATTACGTAATTCTGTGTAATTGGCAAGTGTTCAACTGTAAGTCGGTGTAAATAAAGAACATTTTTGAGTGGTGCAATTGGACTTTTCATTTCATGAACCCACAAAGTCACATTATTTATCAACTCAGCAAAGGCCACTTTAAAGAAAACTTTATGTTCAGCTGATTTGGTTTATCTTGGCGAGTTGATTTAAAATGTTTCTTGTTATGCAACAATAAGCTTTAACCTCCCCTTTATAACCTCCCTAAGATTAACAATTATAGATTTTTCACACAATATTAAAATTGATTTAAGAGTACTTATCGTATTGAAATCTTTTGAAAGTAGGATTCAAAACGATTTTGATCACACACCTAAAAAATGAGATTTGATCGTACTCAAAACGGATTGAGTTGTATTCAAATTTGTTCCAAAACGGTAAGCTTATTAAGGCAGTATTTATAATCAAGCACTTCTTGTCACCCAAATTATCACAAACGTGCACAATTAAGTTCTTTATGGAAAACAAATAAAATTTGTGAAGTGTTTAAGTATTTTTTCAATTATATTTCGAAATCGATCCCAACATTATTGAAATCTGCATAATAACAGAACTTATTTAGTACGGAAATCCCCGTCAAATCGATTTCAATAATATACAAAAACTAGAAACTACAAAGGTAGTTATATAATTTACGTTTACACATATATATCAACTGTACAAGAAGCATAGGAAGGCCTAATTTTCATGAAAATAGAGCCTGTACTCTGTTGTCTGTCATGAGTGTGGATGCAAAATTAATTCAGTTTGAAAATTAGCATGGAACCTTAACTCACACCACACATAACATGACAGACAACAAGCCTCAAATCGCTTGCGGACTTTCCAAACCAATTCTAACAGTGCTCAGCATTGTTGCAACTCCGTTTCAATGAAAGAAGCTACAGACCGGCCGTCGTATCTCCGGCTCTGACGTTTTGTGACTCCAAGAGGTGGAGGGGGAAGGTTAATAGTGCCAACATACAGTAATGAGCAATTGAAAAGATATCCTCAAAATTATCTTTAGAATGAAAATATAGGACAATGTTAGCTTTAAAACAATAAAATACAACTTGCAATTTCATTATCATACAAGATATTCATTACAACACTACTCTATTCGAATATTTCGTTCACACCTTTCACACACACACGAACTGCATCTGTGGTAGCACTGGGAGTCTCTACATCCGGTTTTGTGGTGAGGAAGTTAAAACTGTCTGCTAGCGCCAATCAGCATTGTCGCGGCTAGGCGTGGCTCCCGAACCCATCACCGCGTTGCCAGGTAAAATTTGTTTGAGCCACGTGGCCTTTTAGCTACTTGCGCTGGTGAACGTTCTTTGGTATATTTTGCATGCGTGAATTCCGATTTTTAGTGTTCGTAAGTCCTATTATTATCATCGCTATTGTAATCATATGGCTACTGGTTCGTGAAATATGCAAATACGTGAAATATTTCAAATACGCATGTTCCTCTGCTTGAAATTCTCGCTAAAGAACTGGCAACAGCCTGCTTCCCACGCTCGAGAAACGTCAGAGTCGGAGATAGAGCCGTGGTTCAGTGGTTAGACCGCTTGGCTCTCACCAAGGCGGCCCGGGTTCGATCCCAGGCGACCGCAAAGTGAGATTAGTGGTGGACAACACGGCGCTGGGGCGGGGTTTCTCCGGGATCTCCGGTTTCCCCCGCCATCTCATTCCACCGGTGCTCCATCCTCATCTCATGTATCGTCAGTGTCATCGCCTGCGGTGCCGTATGTAGTAAAAGCGGGCGTTAAACACTACACATTTCATTTCCGGAGATAGAGTGGCCGAACTGTAGTAAACAAGAGCCCAAGTATGGTGCCTCGCTGACACACACCCTTTCCCTTTTCTTATGTAGTTGTGTTTCGTCCACTGTCCTTGACAGTTCCATATCTGTTTTAAAAGCCATTGACTGCTATTTAAGTAATATGGGTCGAAAAAGTCATGGAACTACAAAAGAAGAAAGAGAGAGAGAGCTTTACATAAGGCATTTAAAAATGGAAAATCGTTTCAAGAAATTGGAGAAACCTTTGGAAGACCTATCAGTACAGTGGAGACTATTATATATATATTTGATCAGAACAATACTTACGAAAATCAATCAAGAAGTGGTCGTCCTGCAGTTCTATCCGAGATTGAGAAACGACAGTTACTTGGAGAAGTCAAGAAAAATCCTAAACTTGCTATTGCAGTTCAAACACGCACACAGGAAAGTCCGTTTCAATAAAGCTATAAGAAACGTGCTTTATAAAGCTGAGTATGGAGGCCGAACAGCCCGTAGAAAACCACACATCAGTAAAATCAACAGAAACAAGCGAGTTGCTTGCGCTATAGAACTTAAATACGATGGGTTTGATTTCTGGAAGAAGGTTGTATTTACTTACGAGAGTCAATTTGAGCTTTTTAAGTCAAAAGGGCGAGTAATCGTGTGGAGAATGTTTGTAATTTACGTCCTCCAACGTTAAGTCATATCGGACGATGAATGGAATGGGTGAAATGATGCTCAAATGAGCCCAGGGTCCATAGAGCTTAGAGTTACCCGACATTCGTCTTTCAGGATAAGGGAAAACCCCGGAAAAACCTTAGCGAGGTAACTCGCCCTGACTTCGAACTCGGGACCTCTTGAACCTGAGGCAGACTCACTACCACCACACTACTGAGGCGGGTAATAGTGTGCAGAAAAAAATAATTGTGAGCTTGAGGAGAAAAATATAACAGCTTCGGGTAAACATGGAGGCGGTTTAGTACTTGTCTGGAGCTGCATGAGTGCAAATGGTGTGGGGGATTTGTGTTTGATTGATGGAATTATGAACCATGAGGTTTATATAAACATCTTAAAAACACATTTGTCCAGAAGTGTGAATAATATGGGTCTCTCTGAGGATTATATTTTCACACAAGATAATGATCCAAGACAGAGCTCTAGATACAAGGCTATGGTTGTTGTATAATACTCCACGATGGATGCCGACACCACCGCAATCCCCAGATATGAGTCCAATAGAGAATTTGTGGTGTATACCGGACAAAGGTATTAGGAATCATCAGATATCTAATATAAAGGATCTAAAGAACGCTCTACTACACGAATGGCGTAAAGTTACAGTGGAAACAACACAATCTTTGGTGAAATCCATGCTAAGGAAAATACAAGAGATTATAAAGAGGAATGGAGGGCCTACTAAGTACTAACCGTAACATTCTTCACCATTTTGAAATGCAGACGAATACTTATTTTGCATCCTATATTGCATATCTTTGCTTTTTAATGGTTAACTATTGTGACTTTGTGGGTTCGTGAAATGAAAAGTCCAATTGCACCACTCAAAAATGTTCTTTATTTCCACCGACTTACAGTTAAACACTTGCCAATTACACAGACTTACGTAATGCACACAATTACGATTCACCAGTTCGTCCGTTACAATTTCACTTGCACACGTAATTACGTACAATACTCCGATGCACGTACACAGTCTTCTCGTCGTACACTAGCACTGCACTCTTACACTGCTCGCCAAGAACTCTGACTAACTCCTCTTGCCCGACGTGTTGCTTCCATAGGGTGAGCTAGCCGATCTGGAAGGTTGTAGATTAGATGAAATATCCCGTAAGTTCGAGAACACAGGTGGGAAAGAAAGAGACGGCGCAGTGATGTTTTTTCCCAGCCACCCCTTGTCACCACTATAAGACAAACGAGGGGGGGGGCGTGGCGAACGCCGACCCTCTCCTGCTTGCCCGCTCTATAGGTTGTTCCGACGTTCGGGTGACACTATGTTTATTTGAATAGATACTACGTGTTTCTTTATTGTATTCTCTTTTTTACTAATGTATACATAAGACAGTGTCCCTGCTGTACTTTATTGTGATGATTTTCCACTATCCATACATCCTTAAACATAAACTCATGCATTAGACGAATACTTTTTGGAGTAACTGTATGTTTATGCAGCGTTGCTGCTATTGTATGCATCTGCGGCCCTATGCTCCTAACCTCAAAGTACTGATTTTCTCACTACTTTTTACTGTACAATTTTCTGCACATAATTTCTTCCCCACTCTGTAGGGTGTAGGGTATGTTAAGGTAAAGTGTTGTGGTAGCGTGTCTCCTCATGTTCAAGTGGTTCCTAGTTCGAATCTCGTTCAGGTAGAGTTATTAGGATAGGTAAGGGTCTTCTCCAGAATTTTCCCTTATACTGAGAGATGAATGTTTGGTAACTCTAAGCTCTGTGGATCCTGTTATCATTTGAGCATCATTTCACCCATTTTACTACTACTACTACTGCTACTACTACTACTACTACTACTACTACCATTACTACTACTCTTACTGCTACTACTACTCCTACATTTCACCCATTTTACTACTACTACTACTACTACTACTACTACTACTACTACTACTACTACTACTACTACTGCTGCTGCTACTACTACTACTACTAATCCTACTACTACTACTACTACTACTACTACTACTACTACTACTACTACTACTACTACTGCTACTACTACTACTACTACTACTACTACTACTACTACTACTACTACTACTACTACTACTACTACTAATAATAATAATAATAATAATAATAATAATAATAATAATAATAATAATAATAATAATAATAATAATAATAATAATAATAATAATAATAATAATAATAATAATAATAATAATAATAATAATAATAATAATAATAATAATAATAATAATAATAATAATAATAATAATAATAATAATAATAATAATAATAATAATAATAATAATAATAATAATAATAATAATAATAATAATAATAATAATAATAATAATAATAATAATAATAATAATAATAATAATAATAATAATAATAATAATAATAATAATAATAATAATAATAATAATAATAATAATAATAATAATAATAATAATAATAATAATAATAATAATAATAATAATAATAATAATAATAATAATAATAATAATAATAATAATAATAATAATAATAATAATAATAATAATAATAATAATAATAATAATAATAATAATAATAATAATAATAATAATAATAATAATAATAATAATAATAATAATAATAATAATAATAATAATAATAATAATAATAATAATAATAATAATAATAATAATAATAATAATAATAATAATAATAATAATAATAATAATAATAATAATAATAATAATAATAATAATAATAATAATAATAATAATAATAATAATAATAATAATAATAATAATAATAATAATAATATAGATACTGCCTCTTAAGTAATGTCGTTTTTTAAGAAAAACGATTATTTGAAATGTGCTCTGACAAGTAATTAACTAATTTTCAAAGTATATACCATTAGATTCAATGGCTTTTAATGCGAAGAATTCGGTGATGCCCACTTGCACCGCTTCAATGTTGTCAAAATGTCTTCCACGTCAGAAGAAATGGGCAATGGATAAAAAAAGATGATAATCTGATGGTGCAAGATCAGGGCTGCATGCTGGGTGTGGTAGCAGTTCGATTTCTCCCAATTCTTATGCCCGATTTCACCAACAGATGTTAAAATCTACGTTAACAAACGTGACATAACAATTGTCACAGCGCTAACATTACTATTAAATTTCTTGCATTTCACCAACCTGTTTTCTGAATATGTTAACAAACACGTGTTAACGTCAAGAAACCTGTAAATATTACAGCTGTAGCTGTACAGCTTCCATCTCATCGATGGAAAAAGAATTGTTAGTTGAACTGGTGACGAAGTGTAAGGATATCGTGGAAAATAAAGAGGATGGATGCGGTGAAAGTAAAAGATAAAGATGTCACGTGGGAAAATACTGGAAACGACTTTAATTCAAATACATATGTCACTACTACAAGCACCAAACAACTTCGTCAGTATTACGTAAATTTAAAACGATGTACCAAGAAGGACAAATGACTTGAAAGTTTCAAGACGGGAGGTGGACAGGTATTAGGCACATAATTCAGTGAATTATAAAATCGCAAAGTTATTAATACTTGAAGCAAAGGCGAGATCGGCATATTCCTTTCGATGTATGTTCTAACTCGGTATTACGTAAATTTAAAACGAGGAGCGAAGAAGGAAAGTGACTTGAACGTTTCAAGATGGGAGGTGGACAGTCTATTATCCGCATAATTCAGTGAATGACAAAATCGCAAAGTTATTAATACTTGAAGCAGCGGCGAGATCGACATATTCCTTTCGATGTATGTTCTAACTCGGTATTACGTAAATTTAAAACGAGGAGCGAAGAAGGAAAGTGACTTGAACGTTTCAAGACGGGAGGTAGACAGTGTATTATCCACATAATTCAGTGAATTATAAAATCTCAAAGTTATTAATATTCGAATCAAAGGCGAGATCGGCATATTCCTTTCGATGCATGTTCTAACTCATTATTACGTAAATTTAAAACGAAGAGCGAAGGAAAAGTGACTTAAACGTTTCAAGATGGGAGGTGGACAGTCTATTATCCGCATAATTCAGTGAATGACAAAATCGCAAAGTTATTAATACTTGAAGCAGCGGCGAGATCGACATATTCCTTTCGATGCATGTTCTTACCTCTCTTGTGTACTTCCTCAGTAACCTTCATAGCAACATGTTTCGATAATCTATACCTCTGTAGAAAATCTTCTTCTGATAGCTCCTCAAAATCATTTCTCCTCATAGGCCGCACTCTATTACGAATGTCATTTAGACGGTCTTAAATATAGCAAATCGATATCGACAGCTGAGTTCATGCCCGTCATCTTTACTATTTACAATTGTTAAGGACTTAACAAGAGAAATTTGGCTTGTTAGTTGAACAGGAGATTTAACACGAGTGTTAAGCTAAAACTTGTTGGTGTAATGCAGTTTTTGTTTAAATATTGCTAAACTCGTGTTAAGTCTTAACATCTGTTGGTTAATAGGGCATTAAAGTATTTCCATGCTTGTTCGTGCAGTATGTCGTGTTGCAATATACCTCTATTTCGGTAAATTAATGCTGGGTAGCTCCGTCTCAAAACTTCATGAACTCGCTCCAATTGTTGAGAGTAAAGATGCGCAGCAATCGCCCGTGCGTTGGAAACAATCCCCCAGTGAACCACACCTTCAAAATTCCGCCAGACACACATTACTTTGGGACCGAACTGATTTTTTTAACGATGAATTTGAACAGGTTGGCGGGGATCAGATACTATTTCCAGGCATCAGAGCTTCGGTAATATATCAATTTTTCATCACATGTGACAGTTCTCCTGAAGAATCTATGATACATGGGATTACGGATAAGTTGACGACAAATATCCACTCTACGTTCAGCCTGCTGAGGTGTCAGTTCATGAGGTACAATCTACAGTTCTGTATGATTTTCCAACTGTCTTAATGTGGGGATGTATGGTATCCTTTGATGCATCAAGTTCTTCTGAAGGCCTACAGATACCTTTTTGCGGATGTTCTCGCAAAACTTGGCGTGTACCCTCAGTATTCCAAACATTAGGTCTTCCAGAACGCGGTAAATCTTAAGTGTTTTCGTCTTCATTGTTGAAACGTTTGAACCATCGCTGTGCCACACGCTCATTAACGACAAATCCTTCCTCTTCGCATATTTTTCGAGTTGCGGCATCGGCTTTATAATTGTGTTTCCAGTAGTGTTTTGAACTAACTTTGTTATCTCCATTTTAAGATTGTTTATTAAGAACTGAAGACTGATAAATGCTTGCAATGTGCGCAACACTAACCATGGCATTCTGTAAATAGCATTGCCAAACCAAAGACACCCAACAAATTTTTCAGAGCATCAAACAATTAAGACCAACATTACTTATGAGACAACCTAACAACAACAACAATATTAACAATATTAATAATAGTAACAATAAAAATAAATAATAATTAATAATAACAATAACAGTAATAATAATAATAATAATAATAATAATAATAATAATAATAATAATAATAATAATAATAATAATAATAATAATAATAATAATAATAATAATAATAATAATAATAATAATAATAATAATAATAATAATAATAATAATAATAATAATAATAATAATAATAATAATAATAATAATAATAATAATAATAATAATAATAATAATAATAATAATAATAATAATAATAATAATAATAATAATAATAATAATAACAACAACAACAGCTTGGAGAATTTCCAGTACATGTGCGTGTCTCTCCTCTGAATAGCTTAAATGAAGTCCCTAATATAGGCTAATACAAACATTTACACCTCTTAAACATGCCAGACAGAGATGTATATAAAATCCCTTGAACATAATATATCCCTTATATGGAAGAATGCCCCCCTCGATAGCGTGCTGGTAGCGTGTCTGCCTCACGTTCAAGAGGTCCCGAGTTCGAATCTCGGTCAGGGTGAATTACCTGGATAAGGTTTTTTCCGGGGTTTCCCTTACCCTGAAAGAAGAACGTCGGGTAACTCCAAGCTCTATGCACCCTGGGCTCATTTGAGCATCATTTCACCCATTCCATTCATCGTCCGATATGACTTAACGTTGGAGGACGTAAATCACAAAGAATAAATAAAATAAAAATAAATATGTGGAAGAACTTGTGTTATTTCTTATTTTCTCGCACGTGTCTGTAGCGGTTTTGATTCGAATAGCAGGTGTTGTTTAGAAACCGTATTCTTCAGACGTTCCACGAGTAGGCTATAGTTAGGGGTAGTGATATTTAGCATTTTGAAATTAGAAATTTAGCATTTTGGTTTTTACATTTAGCATTTTATAGCATTTATACATTTGCAATTTAGCATTTTATAGCATTTAAAAATTTGAGTTAATTTTTTTAAATGATGAATATTAATATTATTTATATGAGATGTAAAACGCATTTATGGAGTGTTGTTAATGACAGTGGGTTAAAAGTGTATAAAGTGTCAATGTATTCTACATTAATATCTATAGGTTAAAGCAATACACAGAAATATAGAACAAGTTGATACAGACTAAGGCATATTGCATAACACAAAAAATATAAATGCATAGTAATTTAAAGCTAGCACAATAAAAAGAAAATGCACTTACTGGTGTGACCTACGCATAGAATGAATGAAAGTTGCACGTAAAACCGAAAAGAGCAATGGAAATCGGAACTTTGGCAACTGAGAACTGCAACTGGAATTAACATGTGTTTATCACTTCCTTAAAATTAGGATTGCAATTGGTTTTAAGAGATAAGGATTGAAATTTTCATTAACTGGGTTGTGAAGATAGATTTATGACAGTCATTAGGCGTCTTTAAGAGGGTTCTCTTTTCTAAAACAACTGAACTCGCTTCAGTACCAAACATACCTCTTATGGGCAATGGTGGAACAATAAGAATTTAGCGGGAAGGGTTGCTTTCCACTTTCCAAAAGAGTGTCACTTACTTTATAAACTTCCTAACGATAACCTTTTTAAGGTTCTATAGACTCTTCAGTTAAAGTTCCCAGAAGAAAAAGCACTGGGAAAAAATAATTGGGAAAATCTTCGATTTCACATTTATATCGCATTTAGAGTCAATTTCGCACTTTATCGCGCTATATCGCATTTTCGAAAAATCACCACCCCTAGTCTATCTCAACCTAGTTTGATCCTGCTGTAAACATCTAGGTGGGAAGAGAGACAGAAATATTGGGACAGAAAGCGGTTAAGCTAAAGTTAATTGGCGTTTTCTTTTATTTGCATGCTTACGATATACCCCTCCTTCAAGTACAATTTCGGAGAGCACAATTCAGAGCTAATTTCGGAGAGAGAAAAATATGCAAATATTTCGATTCTTATAAATGTAATAGCCCCACATTTTATCTTTCTGCTTCACATACCACATAGATGTGTTCTGTTATATACAGGTTAGACAGAAGATAGGTGAAATTATACACACTATTAACACATGTTAAATTAAGCTGCATTTCAATTAACAATTACTAAAGGATACTGCTATTATATAATACTTTTGCATTGCTGTACCCGGCAGCTCTCTCGCAACGAGGTCTGTATCGAGTTGAATGCTGATTGAGGTGTTTATTTATGGTGTGGAGTTGCTTCTGATATGTGACACTGTATTTCCTGTACATCTCGCGTACCTCACAAGCCCAAGAACACTTATGTATATGCAATTTAAAATCAGTAAGCTTCTCATAATAGAGTAGGCCGGTGCTTCAGCCGAAATTAAACACAATCTAGGCAAACCTTTAAAAAGTGGCGAGGGGCGAATGATCGCGATGCGTAAAGAAAGAAACCCAGAATCGTCTATAAACACATTGAGAAAGAAACTGGTGATCTCCTTGGTGTTTCCGCAAGTAGTGCACATAGTGTCTGAATGGAATAGCAAGCGTCCGAAACGTAAATGCAAACAGCGCGTGGAGAAATACGACGATTTAACGAAAAGTGCTATACGCAGTAAAGTTCATGATTATTTTTTCAGAATTGAACCAACTCATAGATTTAACATTTTCACTGCTACGGACGAGTTATCTCGTGCGCGAAAAAATATTCCAGCCGTGATACGGACAAGTTATCTCGGACGCAACTTTGAATGCCTGTAGCTTGCAGGCTTTGACTCACATAAGAATTTGAAATTTGCGGCCGCGTAGTCTCATCTATCATTCTCTCTGTGCGGCAATGCCCTCTGAAAGAAAACATTTGAAGTAGGTACAGCGAGACAGCGAGCTTCCGAGCGCCGCAAATCACGTGATCGGCATGACGTCATCAGGGAATTCCAACAGTGGCCATGGCTTCTTCAAGCGTGCGGGTCGCGGTCTTTCCGATGCCGAAATACTATCAGATTTATCCGATATTTCGGAGTTCGCAGACAGTGACAGCGATTTTTATGTGACGGATAATGATGAAGACAGCAGTAGCGATGAAAACGAGCAAGAAACAGGACCAACACAGCCGTCCAAGCGAAGACGAGACAGTGCTTCTTTGTTCGAGTGGAGCTGTGGCAACTTTACTCCCCAAGTTCACGACTTCAACACGGCTGTTCAGGCATCTCAGTTGACATTAGTGATGACTGCAGTGTACTAGAATATTTCCAGCTCTTTTTCCCACCTCATTTTGTGCAGAACATTGCTGAGGAAACTAATATTTCTGGAGTCATGTTGCTTATGGGGAGAGTGAAAAAGTTTACCATTGCAGAAACGTGGTCCATGCATCCCCTTCTTGCAACACAGCAATTTACGAACTACATGTCCCGGGACAGATGTCTTCTTATCTTTCGTGTGCTGCGTTTCAATGACAATGAAAGACAAGTGCATGGAGAAAGACTTTATAAACTGAAACCACCTCCGAAACGTGTTTATTGAAGTGTTTACTCCTTTTTGTGAAATTTGCATTGACGAAAGCCTTGTATTTTTCAAGGGGCGCCTCTAGTTTTTGCAGTATTTTCCATCCAAACCACATAGATTTGGAATAAAATTGTTTATGATGTGTGACTGTGAAACGGAGTACGTCGTTGACTTTATAATATACACAGGAGGCAACCACAGACATAATTCCAGACCGTGAATTTGGTGTTTCTGGAGCTGTGTAATACAGACATTTATACACAAATATATACATAAAGGCCACAGTGTTTGTTTGGATAATTGACATTCCAGTCCCCCACTTTTTGATTGGCTCCACAAGAACAACACAAATGCTTGTGGCACAGTGAGAAAAAACAGGAGGGGGATGCCCAAGATGACTTCCAAACTGAAAAGAGGAGAAGTGGAATCCAGACACAATCTACTGGCACTGAGGTGGATGGACAGACGAGAAGTGTGCATGTTGTCCACAATGCATACAGCTGCAATGATCCAAACTGGAAAGGTGAACAGAACTACAAACAGTAACAAAACCAGAGTGTGTGCTGGATTATAACATCAATATGGGTGCAGTGGAGCCATCAGATATGATTCTAAGTTCCCTCCACTGCCTCAGAAAGTCATCTTTTGGATATTGTAATTTTAAATTCTCAGACACTGTACAATGTAAAAACTGGCAAGAATATTTCACTGGCAGATTTCCAAATTTCAGTCATCACAGAAATTTTCCAGAAATATCATACACCAAGGCCCACCACTACACCAGGAAGACCATCATCAGGTGATCAACCTTTACGACTGACAGAAAGTCATTTCTCATCCATTATACCACCCGCACCAAAGAAAGCAAGTCCCATCAGGCAGTGTTATGTATACTCCAACACATCTTTAGGAGAGAAAAAACAAAGATAAATCAGATATATGTGCGCTAAATATGACATTGGTTTGTGTGTACAACCCTGCTTCGAAAAGTACCATACACTTTTAAATTTCTGAGTTGCTGTGGGAAGCAGTGTATAGAAAATGTGTAAAGGTGTAGCCTGACACTTGTTTTGTTCAAAATTGAGATAAAGCATTCTTGTTTGGACAGCCCTAAGCTTGAAGTGAAGTGAAGTGAAAAATATACGAGTGCACATATATATTCAATATTTTTATTTTCCAAGTACTAAAATAACTAACGCAAAAAAGCTGTATAATCCAAGAAAAACAAGTTGATATTAGTGGCTCGTGTGGACAACCGTGTGTAGTGAGTGTTGCATACTCTTCACAACATTTATTTTAAAATTGAAAATCATTACAACCTGGATTACTTGGAAATGTCTACATACTTTATGGTGAGTTTATATATTGGAAATTAATTGTTCTTTCACACTGTCCGTGTGTAGGCTAAATTTTGGAAACGTAGAGTCAGAATGAAAAATTCAATGCCCAGCCGGGATTTGAACCACGGATCTTCTGGTTTCCGTCCAGTCGCTCTACCATTGAGCTACTATGGCCAACGTGCCGGTATGACAACTGTGGTTAACTATAAAGCCCGGGCCTTAAAGTACTTACATGGTGTAAGTCGCCATTAAGGTAGTTGTCTCATGTGTTTATGAGAACTCCTAGTGGTCTACAAGGAAAATACGAGTCAGTTGGAGAAGTTAATGTCATATCGGTACGTTGGCCATAGTAGCTCAATGGTAGAGCGGCTGGACGGAAACCAGAAGATCCGTGGTTCAAATCCCGGCTATGGCATTGAATTTTTCATTCTGACTCTACGTTTCCACGAGTTTATATATTGTTTACAACAGTTTTGCATGGGATTATAGATATTTTTTAAATATTAAATTTTTCTGAAAATAACTCAGCAAGGAGGGGTTGACCTAGGAAAGGATATGTTAGCAGTGAAAAGGTTAACAAGTTAACGTGTAACCCAACTCTATTTATTTATTGCCTAGAAGTTAGCGATGCTATATATACTGTTATAACGTGCGTGCATGTAGCGTCTAACACGTGGTGAGTTGAGTCAACTCCGGCTTGTTTACAGTAAGATTAAACTAGCGCACAGATTAACCAGCGTGAGATAGAGTTTTAACTCTCACTGAGTTACACAATTAGAAATAACCAGCTCCTTGGTGGAGGCATAACATACAATATATCCACCTGAGTGTTTTTAAATCTCGCTTAAAGTAATGTGCCAAATAAGCTTTCTTCCGAGACTCCCCTGCCATCATAGTTTCCGTATTTCTCAATTCAATCGACCTTATTTATTAAACGGTAGATTAAACACCTTTATGTGTATTTTTAAATAGAAACTAACGAAGGAATAACAAAAACTTGGAGTTTTAGCAGGAGCACTAAAATATACCATTTATTTGAAATAAAGCTTTCCCTAGCATTTACAGACCCCGAAATATTCGTTAATTTTTATTCAAGTTATCCAGGCAACTTTTGATACGGACAGTTGAATATTGTTACAGCATTTTGCATGAAATCTAAGACAAAACAACATAACTGTACTATTAACTGAAGTAATTTATAGCAGAAATAAATGACATAGGATGTTTAAGACTAAAAGGTAAATTGACTATGCTTGCTGAAAAAAAATGAAATGTGTAGTGTTTAACGCCCGCTTTTACTACATACAGCACCGCAGGCGGTATGTCTGCTGATGATATATGTTTGTTATATACAGATAACTCTGAGCACCAGCTGATATATGACATACAGCAAGAGCTGAATGCATTGAATAGCTGGTTTAAGGGCAATAAGTTAACATTAAATGTCTGTAAAACAAAATATATGTTATTTCATAAAAGATCATACGTACCAGTAGTAAATAACAAGATACATGTTGATAACGCAGTGATTGAAAGAGTAACAAAAATCAGATATCTAGGTTTGATTCTAGACAGTACCCTTACATGGAAGGACCATATCATGCATGTAAAAAATAAGATTCTTCCTGTGTTAGCTGTAATTCACAGGCTGAAATTCAAAGGATTCAGTGTAAAGCATTTACGAAGTATCTACCATGCTTTAATTCAATCTCATTTGGATTACTTAAACATCTTATGGGGTAACTCTGTTAAATATTTAGTTCATGACCTCGAAGTACTTCAAAATCGTGCCTTGAAAATAATATACAATCTACCCTTTAAAACAAACACAAAAACACTCTACCATGTAACTAACATTTTACCATTACAAGTAAACATAGAGTTGTCCTTGATAATATATCTCCACAAAATAAAAAATAATCTTCTAAAGTCCAATCTAACATTTGAAAGCTCCTCACATATATAATACAAGAAATAAAGGAAACTTAACCAACAGTGAACACTTCTACTTATGGCCTGAACAGCTTAACCTCACACGTTATCAACCTATATAATGCGCTGCCACTGGAACTGAAAGGCTGCAGGAACATAAAAGGTTTTAAAAGGAAAGTTGCTGAAAATTTACTGAAGGCATATATTGATAGCTGATAAAGTGTTACACATTTATAGCTGGTTTGAAAGCTGTACTGTTTAAAAATTAATATGGATTAATGACCCATAGAATATGTAGCTTCTATTTTTCGGTTAAGTTCTTTGTTACTATTATTTCTTGAGTTATAGTGAATGTCTGTACCTTTGTATGTTTCATATATGTTATTCTTGTACGGTAATTCATTCCTACTATAAAAATGTAATATAAGTATTGTCAAGGGCTGTTTGCCATCATTTTATATATTTTTGTACTGTTCCCTAGCATGAGCTATGGCTCTGGGAACCTTTTCAGATAACAATAAATAAATAAATAAATAAATAAATAAATAAATAAATAAATAAATAAATAAATAAATAAATAAATAAATAAATAAATAAATAAATAAATAGGTAGGTAGGTAGGTAGGTAGGTAGGTAGGTAGGTAGGTAGGTAGGTAGGTAGGTAGGTAGGTAGGTAGGTAGGTAGGTAGGTAGGTAGGTAGGTAGGTAGGTAGGTAGGTAGGTAGGTAGGTAGGTAGGTAGGTAGGTAGGTAGGTAGGTAGGTAGGTAGGTAGGTAGGTAGGTAGGTAGGTAGGTAGGTAGGTAGGTAGGTAGGTAGGTAGGTAGGTAGGTAGGTAGGTAGGTAGGTAGGTAGGTAGGTAGGTAGGTAGGTAGGTAGGTAGGTAGGTAGGTAGGTAGGTAGGTAGGTAGGTAGGTAGGTAGGTAGGTAGGTAGGTAGGTAGGTAGGTAGGTAGGTAGGTAGGTAGGTAGGTAGGTAGGTAGGTAGGTAGGTAGGTAGGTAGGTAGGTAGGTAGGTAGGTAGGTAGGTAGGTAGGTAGGTAGGTAGGTAGGTAGGTAGGTAGGTAGGTAGGTAGGTAGGTAGGTAGGTAGGTAGGTAGGTAGGTAGGTAGGTAGGTAGGTAGGTAGGTAGGTAGGTAGGTAGGTAGGTAGGTAGGTAGGTAGGTAGGTAGGTAGGTAGGTAGGTAGGTAGGTAGGTAGGTAGGTAGGTAGGTAGGTAGGTAGGTAGGTAGGTAGGTAGGTAGGTAGGTAGGTAGGTAGGTAGGTAGGTAGGTAGGTAGGTAGGTAGGTAGGTAGGTAGGTAGGTAGGTAGGTAGGTAGGTAGGTAGGTAGGTAGGTAGGTAGGTAGGTAGGTAGGTAGGTAGGTAGGTAGGTAGGTAGGTAGGTAGGTAGGTAGGTAGGTAGGTAGGTAGGTAGGTAGGTAGGTAGGTAGGTAGGTAGGTAGGTAGGTAGGTAGGTAGGTAGGTAGGTAGGTAGGTAGGTAGGTAGGTAGGTAGGTAGGTAGGTAGGTAGGTAGGTAGGTAGGTAGGTAGGTAGGTAGGTAGGTAGGTAGGTAGGTAGGTAGGTAGGTAGGTAGGTAGGTAGGTAGGTAGGTAGGTAGGTAGGTAGGTAGGTAGGTAGGTAGGTAGGTAGGTAGGTAGGTAGGTAGGTAGGTAGGTAGGTAGGTAGGTAGGTAGGTAGGTAGGTAGGTAGGTAGGTAGGTAGGTAGGTAGGTAGGTAGGTAGGTAGGTAGGTAGGTAGGTAGGTAGGTAGGTAGGTAGGTAGGTAGGTAGGTAGGTAGGTAGGTAGGTAGGTAGGTAGGTAGGTAGGTAGGTAGGTAGGTAGGTAGGTAGGTAGGTAGGTAGGTAGGTAGGTAGGTAGGTAGGTAGGTAGGTAGGTAGGTAGGTAGGTAAGTAGGTAAGTAGGTAAGTAGGTAAGTAAGTAAGTAGGTAAGTAGGTAAGTAGGTAAGTAAGTAAGTAAGTAAGTAAGTAAGTAAGTAAGTAAGTAAGTAAGTAAGTAAGTAAGTAAGTAAGTAGGTAAGTAGGTAAGTAGGTAAGTAGGTAAGTAGGTAAGTAGGTAAGTAGGTAAGTAGGTAAGTAGGTAAGTAGGTAAGTAAGTAAGTAAGTAAGTAAGTAAGTAAGTAAGTAAGTAAGTAAGTAAGTAAGTAAGTAAGTAAGTAAGTAAATAAATAAATAAATAAATAAATAAATAAATAAATAAATAAATAAATAAATAAATAAATAAATCCTACTTCATCCTCGATTAAGAAGGATACAAATGACTGCCTCTCTGTTCTGGTAGTCAGCATGCTTCAAAATCCCAGGTTTGATTCCCGGTCGGAGGATGAGAATTTATTTTTAGCCAGAGTTATTCCTTATCATCCATAGAGCCTGGTAGTATGGGCGAGAGTTACTTTCGTATCAGAATTTAATGTTTGTAAAGAAAACCCAGTGTAAACAAACCCAAAGTTACATAAATAGTAAACAAGTGAACATCATTGCCGATGAGCAATTATTTTGAAGGCAAAAAGCCGCGTTTATGACCGTACATGTTACAGGTGGCATATAAAAAGAGTAAAAAAGAAATGAATGTAAGAATCCTTGCTAAATAACTTCTGTAATATAACATGATTGCACTAAAACACAAAAGACAAAAGTTCACCTCAAATTTCTTTATTGTTATTAAAATAGTTAGCTCAATGCTTCTCTTTCACACAAATACACAGCTTCGGCATATCTCTATAAGTCTTAGTACATGTTTAAAAGTTAAGTGAAAACGGTAGTTCTTGTAGTTGTTATCGTTGCGGCAGACGCCTTCGTTTGCAATACAAACGTATCAAGTTTTATCATGCAACAGCTGCACCGAATTTGACCGTATGATTGTTGAAGAGGTTGTTGAGCGGCATATTTTTATATCAGAAAGCGTTTATTGTTGATAGCGACTTCTCACTTTCAGCGAGGTTTTATGCATTTAGAAACATGATAGCTAACAGTCCTACACAAACAGAGCAATAAAATTGAAATTTTCTTATATGCTTCTCTTCTTAGAGTACCTGGATGAGAAAAAGAGTAGATACTATAATTGCGGAAAAAATAAAATATATGCATAAATATGCACTAACACCTTAAATAGCTGCACTATAAAACTTCCGCAATAAACTCCTTATAATGTGGAATAAATTTTACTTACTTGCATATGTCTAACAAAGGATAAAAACAAAAATCCGAGCTCTAGTTATGAGTAGCTTGTGTATTAGAGGGAGCTTTGCGATTACAAGAAAGTCACTGCCTCTCGTGCAGTAGTACGTTTTAATAATTTTATTGTTCTTTTTGTATTTTAATTTCAAGTGTATTATTGCGTCTTATCGTGTGTTACTGAGTCACTTCAGTATTATACATACAAATAACACTGTTTTATGAAAAAGAAAAAAATCTTTATGTATAGTGCGTATGGGTAATATGAAAAGTAAAATATGCTGGAGAACACATTTTCACAATTTTCCAAACAGGGATCAATCCCCCAAAATATATCTGTAGAATTATATATACATACATACCTTTTTTGCCTGGTCATAGTAATAGCTATTTATGTTTCTTCCATTTTAGGGGCACAGATTGCGAACGTCACCGATTGTTTAAAAAAAAAAAAAAAAAAAAAAAAATCCTTTTAGTGGTTGAAACCTCCAGATGGTCTTCATTAAAAGCTGTATTAGGGAAATGACAAATATTTCCCAACACTTGCCCGCGTCGGTAGCGTAGATGGTAGCATGTCTGCCTCACGTTCAAGAGGTCCCGAGTTCGAATCTCGGTCAGGGTGAGTTACCTGGATACGGTTTTTTCCAGGATTTTCCCTTATCCTTCAAGACAAATGTCGGGTAATTCTAAGCTCCATGGACCCTGGACTCATTTGAGCATCATTTCACCCGATTCATTCACCGTGCGATATGACTTAACGTTGGAGGACGTAAATTAAAAAGAAGAAGAAGAAAGAGAAACCCGAAGTACCCTGTCGGATCACAATCTAACATGCAGCCTTCGATTACAAATTTCCCAGACATTACGTCCTGACATTGATAAACTAGTTAAAGAAATACGAAACCGACAGTGTCGGAAAATGTCCACGTAATTCTGTTCTGAGTAAGTCCCCTCTAATTTGCAGAGAAAATTACTTTATGTTTTATTTTAGTTACCTTATAACATGCCTGACCTTCAGATAAACTACGAGTTGAAGTTTTATATATTTTCTGATAGCACAGAGCCAAAATGTAATTGTTTATAAACTGTGACCAGTTGTGTAATTAAAGCAGTCAGCATTAGTATTACAAGACCCAAAATGTAAGTTGCACATATTATTAATACCTGATACGTTTCCTGTCGCGCAGAAATCAGCGCGGTGACGTCACACGCTAAACTGCCATTCGTTTGGGAGCATATTGGCGGTTAGAGCTGTGGGAGCTGACGTCACACCGCTACTGCCTGTCTTCCCCTGGCGTAAACGATCTCCAATTTATTACGGAACATATTCTTGTATGAAGAAAAATTCTTTAAGCGGAACATGGCATTGGAGCGTATAGCAAACGCTAATGCAGCAGGTTCTAGGAGTAATTTTCCTGTAAAATTTCCTCTCTGTAATACTGATGACTTTTATATCTCCAAAACCACCATTACGTTTAGACGAATATGCAAATCCCAGGCTCAAATTTAATCGGAAAATAGCTTCTGGTGTTAAAAATGTGTCTTAATATAAACAAGTGTTGAACAAACTCCATCCTACTGCTTATATAACCCATGGCGTAACAGCTCGCAAGTGCGCCAGAGCCTGCAAGCGCAACTGCCGGCATCACGCCGACATACGAAGGTCAGCTGATAAGTCCAGGACCTTACGTAGAGATGGCACCATTAGGCCAGTTTGACGGATATCATCATATAGTTTAACTCTAGGCTAGCTTATATCCTTAGTTACAGGCCAATAGCTTGTTAAGTTTTTAAATGACAGCATTTTAAGCAAGACACGTGTAGAGATTTCACGAAAATAGAGTATTTGCAAAAACGAGTTGTGATTAAATACTTACACTTGAAAGGTTTAACGCTTAAAGAAATAAAGGAGGAAACGGACAGTACATTGAAAGACCTTGCCCCTTCATATAGTGTTTAAAAGGTGGGTTGCAGAGTTCAAAATGGGAGGTACGAGCACTAGTAATGAGCCTCCCTCTGGACGCCATGTGGAAATCACAACTCAAGAGATTATTGAAAAAATTCATCGTTTAGTAATGGAAGACCGCAGATTAAAGTTGTTTGAGATAGCAGAGGCTGTAAGCATGCCAAAACAACGTGCAGGTAATATAAGTAAAGTTTTAGACTTTCACAAAGTGCGTGCAAGGTGGGTGCCGCGTTTGTTGACACCTAATCAAAAGTTGCAAAGAAAAACGGTTTCAGTTACGAATTTGGATCTCTACCCTAAAAATCCCAGTGGATTTTTCAGACGGCTTGTTACCATATATGAAACTCGGATACATTATTAACCTCCAGAAAGTACCTAAATCACAGTCAAGACAGTGGATTGCGCCAGGTGAACCAACTCCAAAAAAGGCAAAGTCAAATTTGTTGGCTTACAAGGTTATGACGAGTGTTTTCTGGGATGCACAGGGAATTATTATTATTGATTACTTGGAAAAGGTTAAAAGTATCACTGGTGAGTACTACGCAAGCTTACTGCAACGTTTGAATGATGAGGTGGAAAGCAAAAGAACTGGTAAGTGGCATACATCCCGCTCGTTACCGCACAACGCAAATCGACAGTCAGCTTTTTAACCCAATAGCCGAACACTTACCAAAGAACCCATTGGGCAAAGAAAGAATCTCATTGATTCACGACAATGCTCCGGTCTATCGTTAAGTTATTTCAATGGGAAAATTGTGCGAATTAAAGTTGTAATTGCTTGAACATCCACCTTATTCGCCAGATCTAGCAGCCAGTGACCACTACCTATTCCATAACCTCAAAAAATCCCCTGCAGGACGAATATTTCACAGTTGTAATTGCTTGAACATCCACCTTATTCGCCAGATCTAGTAGCCAGTGACTACTACTTATTCCCTAACCTCAAAAAATCCCCTGCAGGACGAATATTTCACAGTTGTAATTGCTTGAACATCCACCTTATTCGCCAGATCTAGCAGCCAGTGACTACTACCTATTCCATAACCTCAAAAATCCCCTGCAGGACGAATATTTCACAGTTGTAATTGCTTGAACATCCACCTTATTCGCCAGATCTAGTAGCCAGTGACTACTACCTATTCCCTAACCTCAAAAAATCCCCTGCAGGACGAATATTTCACAGTTGTAATTGCTTGAACATCCACCTTATTCGCCAGATCTAGCAGCCAGTGACCACTACCTATTCCATAACCTCAAAAAATCCCCTGTAGGACGAATATTTCACAGTTGTAATTGCTTGAACATCCACCTTATTCGCCAGATCTAGCAGCCAGTGACTACTACCTATTCCCTAACCTCAAAAAATCCCCTGCAGGACGAATATTTCACAGTTGTAATTGCTTGAACATCCACCTTATTCGCCAGATCTAGCAGCCACTGACTACTACCTATTCCCTAACCTCAAAAAATCCCCTGCAGGACGAATATTTCACAGTTGTAATTGCTTGAACATCCACCTTATTCGCCAGATCTAGCAGCCAGTGACTACTACCTATTCCATAACCTCAAAAAATCCCCTGCAGGACGAATATTTCACAGTTGTAATTGCTTGAACATCCACCTTATTCGCCAGATCTAGCAGCCAGTGACTACTACGTATTCCATAACCTCAAAAAATCTCGCGAAGGACGAATATTTCACAGTTGTAATTGCTTGAACATCCACCTTATTCGCCAGATCTAGCAGCCAGTGACTACTACCTATTCCATAACCTCAAAAAATCCCCTGCAGGACGAATATTCCACAGTTGTAATTGCTTGAACATCCACCTTATTCGCCAGATCTAGTAGCCAGTGACTACTACCTATTCCATAACCTCAACAAATCCCCTGCAGGACGAATAATTCACAGTTGTAATTTCTTGAACATCCACCTTATTCGCCAGATCTAGCAGCCAGTGACTACTACCTATTCCATAACCTCAAAAAATCCCCTGCAGGACGAATATTTCACAGTTGTAATTATTTGAACATCCACCTTATTCGCCAGATCTAGCAGCCAGTGACTACTACCTATTCCATAACCTCAAAAAATCCCCTGCAGGACGAATATTTCACAGTTGTAATTGCTTGAACATCCACCTTATTCGCCAGATCTAGCAGCCAGTGACTACTACCTATTCCATAAACTCAAAAAATCCCCTGCAGGACGAATATTTCACAGTTGTAATTGCTTGAACATCCACCTTATTCGCCAGATCTAGCAGCCAGTGACTACTACCTATTCCATAACCTCAAAAAATCCCCCGCCGGACGAATATTTCACAGTGGTAATTGCTTGAACATCCACCTTATTTGTAGTAAAGTGTTGGATCCGACAATTTGACCTTGAAGTTCCGACAATTTGACCTTGAATGACCTTTGAGGTCATGCAAAATGACCTAGAAAAATTTGACCTTGAAGTTCCGACAATTTGACCTTGAAGGTCCTGCAATTTGACCTTGAAGGTCATGGTGCACCCTCTGGACGCACCCCCGACGCACTACCCCCCGTGCACTTTGTTGAATTTCTGCATCCCCCACGCGCAACCTGGACCTTTTGCATCCTTCGACGCACTCCCTCTTGACTCTCTACCCACCCCCGGAGCACCCCGGTGCACCCTCTTGAATTTCTGCATCCCCCAGGCACTTTTGCGCACCACCTTGCGCATTCTTTGACGTACTCCCGCGCACGCTCTGCATGTGCCACCCACCCCAGGCGCAACCACGTGTACCCCCTTGACGCATTGCTGGACGCACCCCCTTGACCACCAGCATTCCCCGACGCACCGCACTTTCCTACCCCGAGCACCCTTCGGACAGGCTATATACTCCGTTGACGAACTGATCTACGCGTGCGCGCACGCGTTCGCGTACATGGCGCGGCGCCCCGGGAGATTGATCTTGGGTCTACAGGCCATGGCCTTGAAGGTTATGGTGCACCTATGGACTGGTTGCATCCCCCGATGCATCCCCTTGCAGCCCCTAACCACCCCGCGCACTTCACCCTCTGCATCTGCCACTTACCCCCTATGCACCCTCTTGACTTTATGCATCCCTTGACGCACTCCCACTGACCTCGACGCACCCTCTTGAATTTCTGCATTTCCCGTGCACCCTCTGGACAGGGAGGCACCCCTGCGCAACCCGACGCACTCTCAGGTACCCCCGTGCACCCTTTTGAATTTCAGCATCCCCCAGGCACCACGCGCAACCTGGAACTTCTGCATCCTTCGACGCACCACCGCGCACCCTCTTGAGTGTCTACATCTACCACCAACCCCCGGGGCACCCCAGCGCACCGCGGTGCACCCTCTTGAATTTCTGCATCCCCCAGGCACTTTTGCGCACCACCACCCGCGCATTCTTTGACGTACTTCCGCGCACCCGATGCACGTTCTTGACTCTTTGCATGTGCCACCCACCCCAGGCGCAACCCCGCGTACCCTCTTGACGCATTCCTCGACGCACCCTCTTAACCACCAGCATTCCCCGACGCACTCCCCTTCCCCGAGCACCCTCCGGACCCTCCGTTGACGAACTGATCTACGCGTGCGTGCACGCGTTCGCGTACATGGCGCAGCGCACCGGGAGATTGACCTTGGGTCTGCACGCCATTTGACATTGAAGGTTATGGTGATCTTTTTTTATTTTTATTAAGAATACATTGGAATAAAGGTCACGTGACTTTAGGAGAGGGAATGGAGACTGACAAGTGTCTAGTTGGGTGGCCAAGGATCAAAAGGAAGAAATTCAGGTGAGTATTGTTGAAACGGAGGCAGGAAGTGACGTGTAAGGTTTTGATTGGTTAAAATAGGAATGTTTTTGATTGGCCCATGCAGAGCCGGATTTCGACCAATGGGGAAAAGGGGTTATCTCTTTGTATTTTTTAAGAGTACATTAGAATAAAGGTCACGTGACTTTAGGAGAGGGAATGGAGACTGACAAGTGTTTAGTTGGACGGCTAAGGATTAAAAGGAAGAAATTCAGGTGCGTTTATTATTGAAACGGAGGCAGGAAGTGACGTGTAAGGTTTTGATTAGTTAAAATAAGAATGTTTTTGATTGGCCCATGCAGAGCCGGATTTCGACCAATGGGCAAAAAGGGGTTATCTTTTTTTATTTTTATTAAGTACTGGAACGTCCGGTATTGTAGAAGAAAGCAAATTGCTTGTGTGTGCATTCTATTCTTTTAAAAAAGAGTCAGACTTCCGGGTTACAGAAAAAATGCAACATTGCACAAATGTCCTGCTGCAGGTACGTGGATATCTGAGCGTGCAGTATACTGTTTTCGCTCTTTGTTCTGTTTGAACGGCTATAGCCCGACTTTTTTATTCATTTTCCCTTTAAGGGAACTATTGGAAGCACGCGTGCAAGAAACAGCTGATTAAAAATAGAACTTCATCAGAATGAACAGTTTTGAAAACAATATGTGTTGCGCTCCTTTAATGCGCGCTGACTTCCTCCCCACCTCTTTTTATACCGGAAGTTACGCAACCAAAACACCCACGTCTTTTTTCCTGTTACCGTGAGAACTGCTTTTTAGGCAGTTTTTTCAGTAATTTCTGAGAAAACACGATGCTTCGCATTTCACTGCCGGAAGTGACGTGTAAGGTTTCGATTGATTAAAATAAGAACGTCTTTGATTGGTCGAGAGGGGTAAAGGCAGAGTTGTGAGAAAACAAATTGCTTGTGTGTGCGTTACATTCTTTTAAAAAGAGCATACAGCGGAAATATATAATAATATTTAACTGCATTAACATGAATTAGACCAATAATAAGTTTAAAGTACGTGGTGCGTAAGTGATGAGAGTGCGAAAAGTAGACATTTCCCTATATCGCATTTGAATACATTCCAGCAATGTTTGTTGCCTTGGCTTTTACCTTGCACGTCCGCTGCTCTAGAGAAAACTAAACTGCTTGTGTGTGTGCCATTTAAAGGAGTAACACTTACGGGCTACAGGAAAAAAATGCAAGCCTGCAAAAGTGTGTCCTGCAGCAGGAGAGTGGATATCTGAGCGTGCAGTTGTACTTTGGTCTGTTTTGAACGGCTATAGCCGAATTCATTTTGCCTTTAAGAGAACGATTGGAAATTTCAGACAAATAACAAGGAATATCTCGGAAGGGTTAACTGGAGGGAAAAGTTATATAAATTACTGTCACATGAATTTCTCAACTCAGTGTTCTAATGAACTAATTGACATTAATTTCGCAATTCTAAATACTTCACAAAGTTCTAAAATTTCGAAATACTTTTGAGCATTCCAAAATTTCCTAAAATTTCTTAAACCCTCTAAAAAAGTGCCTATTTTTTTGCAAAAATGCCTAAACTTTTAAAAACTGCCTAAAATTTCATAAAATCCCCCAAAAATTAAAAAATCTATAGTTTGAAAAGTTTCTAATATTTCAAAAAATAAAAAAATTGTGAACTTTCAAAAAAATTTTTAATCTTTAAAAAAAATCAGACAAAATGCGCCACGCGCGCACGCGTGCAAGAAACATCTGATTAACTATAGGACTTCAACAGAATGATCATTTTGAAACAATAATTTCGCCGAAACAACCAGCTTGTCCTTTGAAATGATTTTCCCTTTAAGAGAAGTTTTGGAAAATTGAGGTAAATAACAAGGAGTATCTCGGAAGGGTTAACTGGAGGGAAAAGCTATATAAATTACTCTCACATGAATTTCTCAGCTTAACGTTCTAATGCAAAAATTTACATGAATTTATCACGACCTTAAGTCGTTCTAATTTACCCTAACATGAACATCTAATTTACGGGTTCTAAGTTAAACTTTCACATGAATACCTCTTCTTGAGATTCTAATTTTACACTTACAAGCAAAATGGAAGGAGTTCTTCATAGGTAAACTGAATAAATGAAATACAGAAAAAGCATTTTTGTTTAAATATATATTACAACTATTAGGCAATATGAACATAACAAAAAAAAATTACAAGGAAAAAAATACATGTCTTATATGCACAAAGAAGAAAATTTTAAAAGAGCCTTCATGATGGACACTAAAGAAAAAATTCACCATTACATTTCACTGTGTATAACTTGAGTTATATTGCAAAACAGCCACATGAAATTACACAAACTAAAAAGTGTTATTTACACGAATGGCGCTCCTTGCTGTCCTAATATTGGGGGCTTATTTAGAGGATTTTGGTATGTCGGGTAACTATAATCTCCAAGGATCCTGGACTCATTTGAGCATTATTTCACCCAATTTATTCACCGTATTAAGCATGTAGTCACTGCGCTTTAAAAAGAGAAGATGCACAAAGATAAAACTTTAAAAGAGCCTTCATGGTGGACACTAAAGAAAAAATTCACCGTTACATTTTACTGTGTATAGCTTGAGTTATATTGCAAAACAACCACATGAAATGACAAAAACTAAAAAGTGTTATTTACATGAATGACGCTCCTTGCTGTCCTAATTAGCACTCTTAAAATTGGTATTGGGGGCTTATTTAGAGGATTTTGGTATGTCGGGTAACTATAAGCTCCAAGTACCCTGGACTCATTTGAGCATCATTTCACTCAATTTATTCACCGTAATAGGCATGTAGTCACTGCGCTTTTAAAAGAGAAGAATGCCAACACGGCTGTTGAGCAGTTCTAGAAATACTAAAACACGCATGCGAAACATTCCCTTAAGAATTGCAAAGTTAAGTTTAATATTTATATATTTAGGAAAAAATAAATACCGCTACTATATAATGAATACGACATTCTGCTCTATAGAAAATATTTAAAAACGCTCTTATAAAACAGCTGTTGAACAGTTCTAGGAACACTGCAAAAACAAAATGCAACAAAAATTTATGCAAAAGAACACTGTTATTATAGAGTGAACACTGTAGAGCCCAAAAAAACGTCACTTGAATTTTCTTACTCGCCACTCCGGTGATAACGGCTGGTACGGAGCCATGTGTCGGGCTCTTTGCTGGCGAACAATACGCCTTTTGGCGCTTTGAGAAACGGGCACCAGATGAGGAATGGTAAGGTCTGTTATTTGATCACCTAGGACATCCTGGTCCTGTAGAAATGCTGAGTTGTCGACACTGTTTGCGTTATTAGTGCACAGGCTGTTCTCCTCCCGATGAAAGGCCTCTTTAATAGATAGCTCAAATCTGGCAATGAAAACAAAATTTGGTTTACAGAGATGAACATAGTGAAGGATAACGAACTCTATGATCTACTTATTTACTTATTTATTTACTTGTTTACTCAATTATTCATTGGTGCTGTATTTAGTTATGTACTTATTTATTTGTTTGTTTATCTATTTATTCACTTATTCATTTACTTAATCATCCAATTATTTATTTAGTATTTAATTACTTACTTATTTACTTATTTATTTATATTTATTTTTATATCTATTCATTTATATATATTTACGTGTTCCAACGTGTCCTGAAGGGTGCGGTGTTCTGAATCGTCCACCCATGAGAGGACAGAGACCACACAACGCGTGCATCACTCCGAAGTGCATGCGTCCGTGTCATCTGAGCGGCTTCGCCATTCTCTATGCACAGATTGAAATTCATAAACGGTGAAGAACCCAAATCGGAGAACGCGGTTGGCAAGCACAGAACCCGCGATTACCTTACTGTTTCCGGGGCTGCACATCTCCCGTTACCAAATCTTTGAACTAAGGTTGATTCTCCAGTTGTTTATTATCATATACCATCATTGTCCTCCTGTGGTGCCGTATAAAATATGAATGAGCTTTAAGCACAACTTAAAAAACTGAGAAAGTGTACTCTAATTTCGCTACTCTAGTATTTAAAGATACCCGAGTCAACTTGAAGTGTGTTCTTCGTCACAGCATTCTTCTGTTTAACTGAGAATATTGTCTTATTATATCGCCAAAATTATATGTTCCATGACTAGAGAATATGAGAGTCCAGAACTTTGTTGAACATAAATACAAGGCACGCACCACTGCCCGCCGTTGCAGCGTAAGAGGCAGCACGTTTTCCCCACATTCAACAAGTCCCGAGTTCGAATCCCGGTCAGGATTTATATCCACAAGAATTTAAACGGTGTTTTCCCTTCTCCTGAAAGACCAATGTCTTGGACCTCTAAACTTTAAGTACGCTGAACTCATTGAGCATCATTAAATTCATTTTATTCATCATCTGACATGAGCTAATTTTGGAGGACGTTTAAGTTACAAAAAGTAGGAATCACTATTCATATCTGACAGATCAGAGCTATTGCTTGTACAGTAATGTATGTACGAGGGCTATCCAGAAAGTAGATTACGTTTTCGTCTGTTTCCGCTAGGGGCGGGGCTAGCGCGGCCATCTTGGGGTCAGAGCGTTGCGCAGCTCAGTCGCCATCTAGCCGTGCTAGTGAGAGGTTCGTGCTGTGCTCCGTTCAGATACTGTGACGGTTTGAAATGTCTGCGTTAATTGAAAATCCCGCGAGCTGCGAGGTGCGTGCAGTAATAAGGTTTCTGACTGCAAAAAACTGTAAACCGATAGAAATCTATCGGCAGCTTTGTGAAGTGTATGGGGACAACATTATCACTGAAGGTGGAGTGCGTCTGTGGGTCATCAGATTTAAAAATGGCCGAACCAATGTTCACGACGAAGATGGAAGTGGGAGACCCAGCATAGTGACTGCCGAACTTGTCGAAAAAGTCGATGCTAAAGTCCGTGAAAATCGAAGGTTCACAATAACGGAACTTTCTTTGAGTTTTCCACAAATTTCGCGAAGTTTGTTGCACGAAATCATCAGCGAAAAGCTTGGTTACCACAAGTTTTGTGCAAGATGGATTCCAAAAATCTTGACAGAGGACCACAAAAATCAGCGAATGGCTGCAGCGTTGAACTTTTTGGACGTTTACCATAAGGATGGTGACTCTTTACTCGATCGCATCCTTACTGGTGACGAAACATGGGTGAAACACGTGAACTGTGAAACGAAATTGCAATCAATGCAGTGGGGGCACACAAGTTCTCCCCAAAAACCCAAGAAATGCATGCAAACAATGTTGGCAAGGAAGATGATGGCGACTGTTTTTTGGGACAGAAAAGGTGTGATTTTGGTGGACTTCCTGGAAAGAGGCACTACAATAAACTCTCAAAGGTATTGCCAAACTCTCCAAAAACTCAGAAGAGCCATTCAAAACAAGCGCAGAGGAATGTTGAGCTCTAAGATCTTGTTGATTCACGACAACGCCCGGCCCCACACGGCAAATGTCACTCGTGAAGTTCTTGAATCTTTTAAGTGGGAGTTGTTTCCTCATCCGCCGTACAGTCCCGACCTGGCACCGAGCGACTTCCACCTATTCCCAGCAATGAAGAAGTGGCTGGCTATGCAGCGTTTTGATGACGACGCACAGCTGCAAGAAGAGGTAACGAAGTGGTTGAAGGCGCAGGCGGCCGAATTTTTCGACGAAGGAATTTCCAAGCTCGTACATCGCTACGATAAATGCCTTAATTTGAATGGTGACTATGTCGAAAAGTAGTATTTGAGTGTGGCTTTCATCTGTATATAATAAAATTTGTTTCCTATACTTTGTTTACTTTTTATTCCAAAACGTAATCTACTTTCTGGATAGCCCTCGTATTAAACAGTTACGGAGTTTCCTTCATTTAAGATGGGAGAGGATTAATAATGACAGTTGACCAAAATGAAGCATTAGATCTGCAAAAGGTACTTCTCCAAATACACCGATAAATTATACGTTCATTATTAACAAAGCAATCTATATTAAAATCCACATGATATTACAGAGGGTTTTGGTTTTCCATATCTGATTTTTACAGCTCTAAGTAAAAGCTTGTAGTTTATGGTTATTATATATACACTATTTTTTCATAAACTACATAATACAAATATCAATACCACAAAGATGTTGGCTAGGTAACAAACGCAGAATCATTACAGAATATAAAACCCCGGAGAAAATAAGAAACAAACAACACTAGTCAAAGAGTAATTCATAAATCACTGGTCGTCTCAAAATAAATGTGGCTTATCGTTTAGCACAGTAACATATGAAGCATTTCTCTCTACTGCAAAGCTGTGAAAAAACTCGTAGCCATCATAATGCTAGAAGTTCATTGAGGTTATCTTAACTCCTTCAAATCTATGACTGTTTCATTAAAACTAAAAAAAATTAATTTGTGTCACATCACTACTACAAAGATTTTTTTATAAATTCACATTCTTCTACTAATTCATATCAATCGAGACAAACATTAGTAAATACGGTTATTATGCATGTCCTTGTAATTTAAATATAATTAAGAAAATATCGTAGGCTTAGGCGATAGTCAATTTTTAATTTGTTGATTGCAACAAATGCCTCGTAGTTTTATTAAATAGTTGTCTCTGTATTACAAATTTTATCGTTTAAATTGGACTATGATAGTTTACACAAAATATTTAGGATCTTCTACATTTGATATGTAAGTACACACTGAACAAATTTCTGTAGAGAAATTTCTGGTGTTTCGTGACACGTTGACTCGAGATCAAAATGAGGAATCAATATTTAAGGTAAGTCTTCTTGCAGTTCCGGAGTAATGACTAGAAAAACATTTTTTGACTGTTCTGCCATTCTCGGCTCCGAATCTCAATGATAAATTTATTGTTCCACAGATATGTTCAGTTCTGACGCTGACGTGAAACGTCTTGTTTATTTTTGGATCTGTACCTGCACCAGAGGACTAAGACAGAGGATCTACTGAAATGGTACATGGTGTTACGAGCAGCTTGAACTACTTCTTCGTCTCTGCTTCTCCTTCTCCATGCATCGCTTGGTTCTGCTGGCTTTGCTGCAGAGAAACGTTGAGAACATTCTTCGTAAGTTATATTGGATGCTGCTATATCACTGGACCGAAGACCAGCTCGTTGCTTGTATTGCCAACGTAGATATGACCCTTTGATCCAACATCTCGTGACGTTGGTAGCTTTTGTGCAACGGTTGGTTCTGATGATTTTGAACGAGGCGGTTGATTTACCCTTTTCCATGGTTCAGACCGCACTTTATGCTTTGATAAAATTTACCAACTTCATTCTTCTTGGTTCCATCGCCATTCTCCTCCTCTCTCCTATGTCCACCTCCCCTTCATTTATCGAAAGATCTCCTGCTCTCAGAGCAGTATAATCTTTTTTCCTTCTACGTATGCCTGCCACTCATATTCTAGATACAGTTTTCCTGAATTTATTGTTTTTGTGTCGGTGCTGGTTTTTGTTCCCTGCTCTTTTCAATCGTATTACCTGTTCTTCCTAATTTCTTTGCTGGTTCACCTGCAGTAGAAACTGTCTTTTCCTTTTCTTTTCTTCCGATACTTCTTGGCGAAGTAATCATCTAAAGCAGGTATTTCTTAAAATTACTGTTCTATTTGTAATTTGAAAGTATCAGTTACTTATGTATATAAAATTAACTCGAAATTTTATAAATGAATGTACAAAATTTTCCAGCTGTATACTTCTCTCATCTAAGCAGAAAATTTGTACGAGATATTAAAGTAACAACAGATAGGATCAGACAAAGAATATTCTCAAGTTACGATGAGAAAACTGGAAACATTCTATCTCATCAAGACCAAACCAAGAACCTGTAACTGGTACAAGGTGACAACTAGGAGACCTGATTTTGTAATGGACGCTTTAAATGTAGACCAATAAATGCTGAAGTGAGAGAAATAAGGTTTTTATACAAGTAATTTTCGAGATGGTGAGAAACCTTTCTGTGGAGTAATTACTCTGGTTGTCCTGTTTGCCTTTGCACCACGTTTTCTAGTATAAACTGCATTATCAGTTCTCGATTTTTAGAAATTTTATTAAAATAAAGAATGTCATCCTGCAGTAAGAGGCTTTGACTTGGAATAGTAATCTACCGCTCATCAACTCTAATTATGCTTAAGCATCAGGCAAGAGCTAGAGAGCATATTATAAAATGCACACTTACTGCGTTAAAGTAAAGCGACAAAATGGAGTCAACGCACTGTTAGTATGATTGACTGAAAAGTAATAAATCGGAAAGAAGATTATTTCCGAGAAAAAGGGAAGCGCCAGAATAGATACAACAAAGGATAACCAGCGATGCAAGAGGAGGAGGAAGGAAAAAAGAGAAGTTCAATTCACAAGTAAGAAGCTTTGCTTAAAAACTGGAATAATAATAATAATAATAATAATAATAATAATAATAATAATAATAATAATAATAATAATGATGATGATGATGATGATGATGATGATGATGATGATGATGATGATGATGATGATGATGATGATGATGATGATGATGATAATAATAATAATAATAATAATAATAAATGAATTAATTTTCATAAAAATAAATGTACATTGTTAAAGAGGAAACAGTGAAACGAATAAGGAAATAACTGATAGAATTGAGAGGATAAAGGAAGAGAAATCATGGCATCAGGCTTAGGCAACAGAAAATAGTAAAGAAATGACTCAATAAAAGTTAGGTTATGGCTGTATGCAGGAGATTTTTGTATTTAAGATTGCAGAGTAAATAAACAGATATAATCAGGGAATTTTGCACAAAAATATAGAAAAGCAAAATTATTGGAATATTTAGATAGTGACATAACTTAATAAGCAACTTAATTGAGACAGAACATAGATAAATATGTCAGCTGATATAACGAATTGTGGAAAGCAGAACCTGTAGAGTTTGCAATATGAAATCCAAATTACATCACTAAGCTGTAATAAACGAAACGACCACAGAACTAGCTAAGGACTTAAATAAATTTATGAGATATAAGTTAGAAATACAGAAAGTAACTGTATAAAACCTACTAGATAGAATGAGGGGGGAATTAAAATTTCAAATAGCGCAGTTTGTTATATCACTGAGCAATTCAGAAAAAGCGAGAAGCATAAATAAATGATGTAAATAAACATTACCCACAGAGGAAATTAATATGAATAATATGGTTAAGGTTATGGATACTGAAATGAAATCACAGCTTGACGGGCGTACCAAATTCAATGGTGAGTTAGGTACTCAAGTTAAACAATGCAAAAAAAGCAAATGTAAAATGACCCAAGCAGTAATTGCATTGCAAGAGGTAAAGTGAATGATAACAAACATGTAACTAAATGTAAAACCTGACAAATTTCCATCCAGGAAGCAATAATGCAGACTTACTAATGTAAATCGTCAGGCTCGCACACAAAATATGCCATCATACTTCACCTACTTATTAGACTTTATGCAAACGGACTTACAGACAAGTACACGGCAACACAGAGGCGGCAGACATCATAGAAGTATTGGTAATATAAAATATGGAGAAATTTCCGGAATACAGAAAGTGAACGAATATGGGAAGAAGAACTTAAATATAACCAAACATAAATGTGAGCAGACAAGAAACATCATGTGAATTTGAACATTTAAGAAACTTACAAAAACCCTTAACCCAAGGAAATACCAGGGTTCATGGTTGACACTGTAACGTTTTATAAAAGTTAGAGTTACATGGAGTTTGGAAAGCATCGGTAAGGCCATAAAGAACCAAAAGGTGTGTCAGCAATGCATTACATACAATTTGGAAGAAACAGATTTCGCTATACGAGAATCAGGAAACGATTTCACACACAAACTGTGACAGAATCAATCGTGGGACGAGGTACCGCGGGGTGCAGAGTGAAGGTGAAGATCCCTGTGAAGCAAGACTTACAGCTGAATGTTTATAGATTACAGTGTAACCAACGCATAAATGGAATTACCGCGCTGTTCCGACCTGGAAGAAGCAGCAATGTGTAATCTTATGGTATTAAAGTTAAAGGAGACATAAAAGAAAACACAAACACGCATAGAAATGACACTGCAAACATAACGGAATATTAAAATCTAATTTATAGATGTATATTTGTATACATATTTCACTGTGTTTTATTTAAACTGTAATATGTTATGTATATGTTATATTAGCACCTATCATCACAAATATGTAATATTTATGAACATTTTTTGTTTACATATGTTCTGGTGAGAGGCGTTTGATATAACCACCAGGAAAGGAATTGTTTACTGAGATCTAAAATACTGTACAATAATATATGACAGAAAACTGTGTAAATCCATATAAATCTTAAATTGTTGTTAAAACAAATATATACACTTTATTTAGCAAACGTATTCGTTTAATAAACTAAGATAGCAAAACAGAACATTTGAGTAGTGCAGCTAGTTACGCTTAGTTGATTGTGTAAATTAAGATAAATAGGCGAAAGGAAATGAAATAAAATTTAAGGAAAAATTGGAAAATATGATACATTACACTGACACGACTTTGTGTACTCCAATAGAAACTATTCTTATAAATGGTAAATTATCTGTTCTCTTTATATTAATCCAAATAATCGTGTAAAAAGTGTAACATATTGTTAATTTTCCAACAGGTTGTAACAGGTATGTGGGACGATAGTAGGCTTCAACTGGTAGTCAAATCTTTTAAGAGCTGAACCACATATATATGGACTTTTAAATTCTGACTTCCCATTTGAGATAATCGTAGTGTCACGACTGGCGGCGAACGCAATCAAGCAGATAGTGCCACGCGGAGATTAAGAGATTGCCGTGGCAGATAATTATAGCGCGGAAATAAAAGAGCTTGCCAAGGCAGATAAATTTAGACAACTAGAAGATTCTGGTGCCTTCTTGTTCATTCCAGAAACATGAATGGTCGTATATAATGGAAGCCGTGGCTAGTTTATCGGACAGTCATGAGAGCGCCGTAATTTGAATTCGTGTACCTGCAACTGAGTTTTGAAAGCGAAGTCTTTTTGTGGCCAACGAAATTGGAAGATTGTATTTGTGCATGTTACGCAATTATGCTACTGTAAGGGTTGACCAAAGTGTGTTTCTACGGAAATAAAAAGCATTTGGATTTCCACAACTGCCCTTTTTGCTGTATTTGGAGGCTTCTTGGAGTGTGTTTGGGATAGTTTTAGTGTATTTAGGGGCATTTGGATCGTGTTTACTGTTTTTTTAAACTTAATAGCTTGAGGGAGTGCATTTATGCTTTTTTGGGGTATTTAGAGGGTTGTTTTTGTGTATTTAGAGACCTTTTTGTGGCGTATTTGCTGGCTTTTTGGAATGCAATTAGGCACTACTCGGGGTGTACCCAAGCTAAATTTCCCGATGCGACGCGCCGCGCGCGTGCGGAAGCACGCGTGCTAGAAACAGCCGATTAACAATAAAACTTCAACAGAATGATCATTTTGAAACAATATGTGTGGTGCTCCTCAAACCTTGGTTATTTAGGCGCCGTCTTGTCATGTGTTGCTTACCGCACGCGTTGGTTGTTTCGGCAAAATTAAAATGTTCTTCCTTGTGCATCTTCTCTTTTTAAAGCGCAGTGACTACATGCTTAATACGGTAAATAAATAGGGTCAAATGATGCTCAAATGAGTCCCAGGTCCTTGCATCTTATAGTTACCCGACATACCAAAATCCTCTAAATAAGCCCCCAATATTAGGACAGCAAGGAGCGCCATTCGTGTAAATAACACTTTTTAGTTTGTGTCATTTCATGTGGCTGTTTTGCAATATAACTCAAGTTATACACAGTAAAATGTAACGGTGTATTTTATCTTTAGTGTCCATCATGAAGGCTCTTTTAAAGTTTTATCTTTGTGCATCTTCTCTTTTTAAAGCGCAGTGACTACATGCTTAATACGGTGAATAAATTGGGTGAAATGATGCTCAAATGAGTCCAGGATCCTTGGAGATTATAGTTACCCGACATACCAAAATCCTCTAAATAAGCCCCAATACCACCTGTAAGAGTGCTAATTAGGACAGCACGGAGCGTCATTCATGTAAATAACACTTTTTAGTTTGTGTAATTTCATGTGGCTGTTTTGCAATATAACTCAAGTTATACACAGTGAAATGTAACGGTGAATTTTTTCTTTAGTGTCCATCATGAAGGCTCTTTTAAAATTCTCTTCTTTGTGCATATAAGACATGTATTCTTTTCCTTGTAATTTTATTGTTTTTTGTTATGTTCATATTGCCTAATAGTTGTAATATATATTTAAACAAAAATGCTTTTTCTGTATTTCATTTATTCAGTTTACCTATGCAGAACTCCTTCCATTTTGCTTGTAAGTGTAAAATTAGAATCTCAAGAAGAGGTATTCATGTGAAAGTCTAACTTAGAACCCGTAAATTAGATGTTCATGTTAGGGTAAATTAGAACGACTTAAGGTCGTGATAAATTCATGTAAATTTTTGCATTAGAACGTTAAGCTGAGAAATTCATGTGAGAGTAATTTATATAGCTTTTCCCTCCAGTTAACCCTTCCGAGATACTCCTTGTTATTTACCTCAATTTTCCAAAACTTCTCTTAAAGGGAAAATCATTTCAAAGGACAAGCTGGTTGTTTCGGCGAAATTATTGTTTCAAAATGATCATTCTGTTGAAGTCCTATAGTTAATCAGCTGTTTCTTGCACGCGTGCGCGCGTGCCGCATTTTGTCTGATTTTTTTGAAAGATTAAAAATTTTTTTGAAAGTTCACAATTTTTTTTATTTTTTGAAATATTAGAAACTTTTCAAACTATAGATTTTTTTAATTTTTTTGGGATTTTATGAAATTTTAGGCAGTTTTTAAAAGTTTAGACATTTTTGCAAAAATTAGGCACTTTTTTAGAGGGTTTAAGAAATTTTAGGAAATTTTGGAATGCTCAAAAGTATTTCGAAATTTTAGAACTTTGTGAAGTATTTAGAATTGCGAAATTAATGTCAATTGGTTCATTAGAACACTGAGTTGAGAAATTCATGTGACAGTAATTTATATAACTTTTCCCTCCAGTTAACCCTTCCGAGATATTCCTTGTTATTTGTCTGAAATTTCCAATCGTTCTCTTAAAGGCAAAATGAATTCGGCTATAGCCGTTCAAAACAGACCAAAGTACAACTGCACGCTCAGATATCCACTCTCCTGCTGCAGGACACACTTTTGCAGGCTTGCATTTTTTTTTCTGTAACCCGTAAGTGTTACTCCTTTAAATGGCACACACACAAGCAGTTTAGTTTTCTCTAGAGCAGCGGACGTGCAAGGTAAAAGCCAAGACAACAAACATTGCTGGAATGTATTCAAATGCGATATAGGGAAATGTCTACTTTTCGCACTCTCATCACTTACGCACCACGTACTTTAAACTTATTATTGGTCTAATTCATGTTAATGCAGTTAAATATTATTATATATTTCCGCTGTATGCTCTTTTTAAAAGAATGTAATGCACACACAAGCAATTTGTTTTCTCACAACTCTGCCTTTACCCCTCTCGACCAATCAAAGACGTTCTTATTTTAATCAATCGAAACCTTACACGTCACTTCCGGCAGTGAAATGCGAAGTATCGTGTTTTCTCAGAAATTACTGAAAAAACTACCTAAAAAGCAGTTCTCACGGTAACAGGAAAAAAGACGTGGGTGTTTTGGTTGCGTAACTTCCGGTATAAAAAGAGGTGGGGAGGAAGTCAGCGCGCATTAAAGGAGCGCAACACATATTGTTTTCAAAACTGTTCATTCTGATGAAGTTCTATTTTTAATCAGCTGTTTCTTGCACGCGTGCTTCCAATAGTTCTCTTAAAGGGAAAATGAATACAAAAGTCGGGCTATAGCCGTTCAAACAGAACAAAGAGCGAAAACAGTATACTGCACGCTCAGATATCCACGTACCTGCAGCAGGACATTTGTGCAATGTTGCATTTTTTCTGTAACCCGGAAGTCTGACTCTTTTTTAAAAGAATAGAATGCACACACAAGCAATTTGCTTTCTTCTACAATACCGGACGTTCCAGTTCTTAATAAAAATAAAAAAAGATAACCCCTTTTTGCCCATTGGTCGAAATCCGGCTCTGCATGGGCCAATCAAAAACATTCTTATTTTAACTAATCAAAACCTTACACGTCACTTCCTGCCTCCGTTTCAATAATAAACTCACCTGAATTTCTTCCTTTTAATCCTTAGCCGTCCAACTAAACACTTGTCAGTCTCCATTCCCTCTCCTAAAGTCACGTGACCTTTATTCTAATGTACTCTTAAAAAAATACAAAGAGATAACCCCTTTTCCCCATTGGTCGAAATCCGGCTCTGCATGGGCCAATCAAAAACATTCTTATTTTAACCAATCAAAACCTTACACGTCACTTCCTGCCTCCGTTTCAACAATAAACTCACCTGAATCTCTTCCTTTTGATCCTTGGCCGCCCAACTAGACACTTGTCAGTCTCCATTCCCTCTCCTAAAGTCACGTGACCTTTATTCCAATGTATTCTGAATAAAAATAAAAAAAGATCACCATAACCTTCAATGTCAAATGGCGTGCAGACCCAAGGTCAATCTCCCGGTGCGCTGCGCCATGTACGCGAACGCGTGCACGCACGCGTAGATCAGTTCGTCAACGGAGGGTCCGGAGGGTGCTCGAGGAAGGGGAGTGCGTCGGGGAATGCTGGTGGTCAAGAGGGTGCGTAGAGGAATGCGTCAAGAGGGTACGCGGGGTTGCGCCTGGGGTGGGTGGCACATGCAAAGAGTCAAGAACGTGCATCGGGTGCGCGGAAGTACGTCAAAGAATGCGCGGGTGGTGGTGCGCAAAAGTGCCTGGGGGATGCAGAAATTCAAGAGGGTGCACCGCGGTGCGCTGGGGTGCCCCGGGGGTTGGTGGTAGATGTAGACAGTCAAGAGGGTG
The DNA here is from genome assembly GCA_030765055.1 of Mantis religiosa. Taxonomy (NCBI): domain Eukaryota; kingdom Metazoa; phylum Arthropoda; class Insecta; order Mantodea; family Mantidae; genus Mantis; species Mantis religiosa. The sequence goes on from CM060950.1 coordinate 34,985,133, forward strand.
CGCGGTAGTGCGTCGAAGGATGCAGAAGTTCCAGGTTGCGCGTGGTGCCTGGGGGATGCAGAAATTCAAAAGGGTGCACGGGGGTACCTGAGAGTGCGTCGGGTTGCGCAGGGGTGCCTCCCTGTCCAGAGGGTGCACGGGAAATGCAGAAATTCAAGAGGGTGCGTCGAGGAATGCAGAGAGTCAAGAGGTTCAGCGGGAGTGCGTCAAGGGATGCATAAAGTCAAGAGGGTGCATAGGGGGTAAGTGGCAGATGCAGAGGGTCAAGTGCGCGGGGTGGTTAGGGGCTGCAAGGGGATGCGTCGGGGGATGCAACCAGTCCATAGGGTGTACCATAACCTTCAAGGCCATGGCCTGTAGACCCAAGATCAATCTCCCGGGGCGCCGCGCCATGTACGCGAACGCGTGCGCGCACGCGTAGATCAGTTCGTCAACGGAGTATATAGCCTGTCCGAAGGGTGCTCGGGGTAGGAAAGTGCGGTGCGTCGGGGAATGCTGGTGGTCAAGGGGGTGCGTCCAGCAATGCGTCAAGGGGGTACACGTGGTTGCGCCTGGGGTGGGTGGCACATGCAGAGCGTGCGCGGGAGTACGTCAAAGAATGCGCAAGGTGGTGCGCAAAAGTGCCTGGGGGATGCAGAAATTCAAGAGGGTGCACCGGGGTGCCCCGGGGGTGGGTAGAGAGTCAAGAGGGAGTGCGTCGAAGGATGAAAAAGGTCCAGGTTGCGCGTGGGGGATGCAGAAATTCAAGAGAGTGCACGGGGGGTAGTGCGTCGGGGGTGCGTCCAGAGGGTGCACCATGACCTTCAAGGTCAAATTGCATGACCTTCAAGGTCAAAATGTCGGAACTTCAAGGTCAAATTTTTCTAGGTCTAATTGCATGACCTCAAAGGTCATTCAAGGTCAAATTGTCGGAACTTCAAGGTCCAATTGTCGGATCCAACACTTTACTACTGCCAGTGACTACTACCTATCCCATAACCTCAAAAAATCCCCCGCAGGACGAATATTTCACAGTTGTAATTGCTTGAACATCCACCTTATTCGCCAAATCTAGCAGCCAGTGACTACTACCTATTCCATAACCTCAAAAAATCCCCTGCAGGACGAATATTTCACAGTTGTAATTGCTTGAACATCCACCTTATTCGCCAGATCTAGCAGCCAGTGACTACTACCTATTCCATAAACTCAAAAAATCCCCCGCAGGACGAATATTTCACATTTGTAATTGCTTGAACATCCACCTTATTTGCCAGATCTAGCAGCCAGTGACTACTAACTATTCCATAACCTCAAAAAATCCCCCGCAGGACGAATATTTTACAGTTGTAATTGCTTGAACATCCACCTTATTCGCCAGATCTAGCAGCCAGTGACTACTACCTATTTCATAACCTCAAAAAATCCCCTGCAGGACGAATATTTCACAGTTGTAATTCCTTGAACATCCACCTTATTCGCCAGATCTAGCAGCCAGTGACTACTACCTATTCCATAACATCAAAAAATCCCCCGCAGGACGAATATTTCACAGTTGTAATTCCTTGAACATCCACCTTATTCGCCAGATCTAGCAGCCAGTGACTACTACCTATTCCGGAACCTCAAAAAATCCCCTGCAGGACGAATATTTCACAGTTGTAATTGCTTGAACATCCACCTTATTCGCCAGATCTAGCAGCCAGTGACTACTACCTATTCCATAACATCAAAAAATCCCCCGCAGGTCGAATATTTCACAGTTGTAATTGCATGAACATCCACCTTATTCGCCACATCTAGCAGCCAGTGACTACTACATATACCATAACCTCAAAAAATCCCCCGCCGGCGAATATTTCACAGTTGTAATTGCTTGAACATCCACCTTATTCGCCAGATCTAGCAGCCAGTGACTACTACCTATTCCATAACCTCAAAAAATCCCCTGCAGGACGAATATTTCACAGTTGTAATTGCTTGAACATCCACCTTATTCGCCAGATCTAGCAGCCAGTGACTACTACCTATTCCATAACCTGAAAAAATCCCCTGCAGGACGAATATTTCACAGTTGTAATTGCTTGAACATCCACCTTATTAGCCAGATCTAGCAGCCAGTGACTACTACCTATTCCATAAACTCAAAAAATCCCCTGCAGGACGAATATTTCACAGTCGTAATTGCTTGAACATCCACCTTATTCGCCAGATCTAGCAGCCAGTGACTACTACCTATTCCATAACCTCAAAAAATCCCCTGCAGGACGAATATTTCACAGTTGTAATTGCTTGAACATCCACCTTATTCGCCAGATCTAGTAGCCAGTGACTACTACCTATTCCATAACCTCAAAAAATCCCCTGCAGGACGAATATTTCACAGTTGTAATTGCTTGAACATCCACCTTATTCGCCAGATCTAGCAGCCAGTGACTACTACCTATTCCATAACCTCAAAAAATCCGCTGCAGGACGAATATTTCACAGTTGTAATTGCTTGAACATCCACCTTATTCGCCAGATCTAGCAGCCAGTGACTACTACATATTCCATAACCTCAAAAAATCCCCCGCCGGCGAATATTTCACAGTTGTAATTGCTTGAACATCCACCTTATTCGCCAGATCTAGCAGCCAGTGACTACTACCTATTCCATAACCTCAAAAAATCCCCTGCAGGACGAATATTTCACAGTTGTAATTGCTTGAACATCCACCTTATTCGCCAGATCTAGTAGCCAGTGACTACTAACTATTCCATAACCTCAAAAAATCCCCTGCAGGACGAATATTTCACAGTTGTAATTGCTTGAACATCCACCTTATTCGCCAGATCTAGCAGCCAGTGACTACTACCTATTCCATAACCTCAAAAAATCCCCTGCAGGACGAATATTTCACAGTTGTAATTGCTTGAACATCCACCTTATTCGCCAGATCTAGCAGCCAGTGACTACTACATATTCAATAACCTCAAAAAATCCCCCGCCGGCGAATATTTCACAGTTGTAATTGCTTGAACATCCACCTTATTCGCCAGATCTAGCAGCCAGTGACTACTACCTATTCCATAACCTCAAAAAATCCCCTGCAGGACGAATACTTCACAGTTGTAATTATTTGAACATCCACCTTATTCGCCAGATCTAGCAGCCAGTGACTACTACCTATTCCATAACCTCAAAAAATCCCCCGCAGGACGAATATTTCACAGTTGTAATTGCCTGAACATCCACCTTATTCGCCAGATCTAGCAGCCAGTGACTACTACCTATTCCATAACCTCAAAAAATCCCCCGCAGGACGAATATTTCACAGTTGTAATTGCCTGAACATCCACCTTATTCGCTAGATCTAGCAGCCACTGACTACTACCTATTCCTTAACCTCAAAAAATGCCCCGCAGGACGAATATTTCACAGTTGTAATTGCTTGAACATCCACCTTATTCGCCAGATCTAGCAGCCAGTGACTACTACCTATTCCATAACCTCAAAAAATCTCCTGCAGGACGAATATTTCACAGTTGTAATTGCTTGAACATCCACCTTATTCGCCAGATCTAGCAGCCAGTGACTACTACATATTCCATAACCTCAAAAAATCCCCCGCCGGCGAATATTTCACAGTTGTAATTGCTTGAACATCCACCTTATTCGCCAGATCTAGCAGCCAGTGACTACTACCTATTCCATAAGCTCAAAAAATCCCCTGCAGGATGAATATTTCACAGTTGTAATTGCTTGAACATCCACCTTATTCCTCAGATCTGGCAGCCACTGACTACTACCTATTCCATAAACTCAAAAAATCCCCTGCAGGACGAATATTTCACAGTTGTAATTGCTTGAACATCCACCTTATTCGCCAAATCTAGCAGCCAGTGACTACTACCTATTCCATAACCTCAAAAAATCCCCTGCAGGACGAATATTTCACAGTTGTAATTGCTTGAACATCCACCTTATTCGCCAGATCTAGCAGCCAGTGACTACTACCCATTCCGTAACCTCAAAAAAATCCCCTGCAGGACGAATATTTCACAGTTGTAATTGCTTGAACATCCACCTTATTCGCCAGATCTAGCAGCCAGTGACTACTACCTATTCCATAACCTCAAAAAATCCCCTGCAGGACGAATATTTCACAGTTGTAATTATTTGAACATCCACCTTATTCGCCAGATCTAGCAGCCAGTGACTACTACCTATTCCATAACCTCAAAAAATCCCCCGCAGGACGAATATTTCACAGTTGTAATTGCTTGAACATCCACCTTATTCGCCAGATCTAGCAGCCAGTGACTACTACCTATTCCATAACCTCAAAAAATCCGCCGCAGGACGAATATTTCACAGTTGTAATTGCTTGAGCATCAACCTTATTCGCCAGATCTAGCAGCCAGTGACAACTACCTATTCCATAACTTTAAAAAATCCCCTGCAGGACGAATATTTCACAGTGGTAATTGCTTGAACATCCACCTTATTCGCCAGATCTAGCAGCCACTGACTACTACCTATTCCATAACCTCAAAAAATCCCCCGCAGGACGAATATTTCACAGTTGTAATTGCTTGAACATCCACCTTATTCGCCAGATCTAGCAGCCAGTGACTACTACCTATTCCATAACCTCAAAAAATCCCCTGCAGGACGAATATTTCACAGTTGTAATTGCTTGAACATCCACCTTATTCGCCAGATCTAGCAGCCAGTGACTACTACCTATTCCATAACCTCAAAAAATCCCCCGCAGGACGAATATTTCACAGTTGTAAATGCTTGAACATCCACCTTATTCGTCAGATCTAGCAGCCAGTGACTACTACCCATTCCATAACCTCAAAAAATCCCCTGCAGGACGAATATTTCACAGTTGTAATTGCTTGAACATCCACCTTATTCGTCAGATCTAGCAGCCAGTGACTACTACGTATTCCATAACATCAAAAAATCCCCCACAGGAGGAATATTTCACAGTTGTAATTGCTTGAACATCCACCTTATTCGCCAGATCTAGCAGCCAGTGACTACTACCTATTCCATAACCTCAAAAAATCCCCCGCAGGACGAATATTTCACAGTTGTAATTGCTTGAACATCCACCTTATTCGCCAGATCTAGCAGCCAGTGACTACTACGTATTCCATAACATCAAAAAATCCCCCACAGGAGGAATATTTCACAGTTGTAATTGCTTGAACATCCACCTTATTCGCCAGATCTAGCAGCCAGTGACTACTACGTATTCCATAACATCAAAAAATCCCCCACAGGAGGAATATTTCACAGTTGTAATTGCTTGAACATCCACCTTATTCGCCAGATCTAGCAGCCAGTGACTACTACGTATTCCATAACATCAAAAAATCCCCCACAGGAGAAATATTTCACAGTTGTAATTGCTTGAACATCCACCTTATTCGCCAGATCTAGCAGCCAGTGACTACTACGTATTCCATAACATCAAAAAATCCCCCACAGGAGGAATATTTCACAGTTGTAATTGCTTGAACATCCACCTTATTCGCCAGATCTAGCAGCCAGTGACTACTACCTATTCCATAACCTCAAAAAATCCCATGCAGGACGAATATTTCACAGTTGTAATTATTTGAACATCCACCTTATTCGCCAGATCTAGCAGCCAGTGACTACTACGTATTCCATAACATCAAAAAATCCCCCGCAGGACGAATATTTCACAGTTGTAATTGCTTGAACATCCACCTTATTCGCCAGATCTAGCAGCCAGTGACTACTACCTATTCCATAACCTCAAAAAATCCCCTGCAGGACGAATATTTCACAGTTGTAATTGCTTGAACATCCACCTTATTCGCCAGATCTAGCAGCCAGTGACTACTACGTATTCCATAACATCAAAAAATCCCCCACAGGAGGAATATTTCACAGTTGTAATTGCTTGAACACCCACCTTATTCGCCAGATCTAGCAGCCAGTGACTACTACCTATTCCATAACCTCAAAAAATCCCATGCAGGACGAATATTTCACAGTTGTAATTGCTTGAACATCCACCTTATTCGCCAGATCTAGCAGCCATTGACTACTACCCATTCCATAACCTCAAAAAATCACCTGCAGGACGAATATTTCACAGTTGTAATTGCTTGAACATCCACCTTATTCGCCAGATCTAGCAGACAGTGACTACTACCCATTCCATAACCTCAAAAAATCACCTGCAGGACGAATATTTCACAGTTGTAATTGCTTGAACATCCACCTTATTCGCCAGATCTAGCAGCCAGTGACTACTACCCATTCCGTAACCTCAAAAAAATCCCCTGCAGGACGAATATTTCACAGTTGTAATTGCTTGAGCATCCACCTTATTCGCCAGATCTAGCAGCCAGTGACTACTACCCATTCCATAACCTCAAAAAATCACCTGCAGGACGAATATTTCACAGTTGTAATTGCTTGAACATCCACCTTATTCGCCAGATCTAGCAGCCAGTGACTACTACGTATTCCATAACATCAAAAAATCCCCCACAGGAGGAATATTTCACAGTTGTAATTGCTTGAACATCCACCTTATTCGCCAGATCTAGCAGCCAGTGACTACTACGTATTCCATAACCTCAAAAAATCCCATGCAGGACGAATATTTCACAGTTGTAATTGCTTGAACATCCACCTTATTCGCCAGATCTAGCAGCCAGTGACTACTACCTATTCCATAACCTCAAAAAATCCCCTGCAGGACGAATATTTCACAGTTGTAATTGCTTGAACATCCACCTTATTCGCCAGATCTAGCAGCCAGTGACTACTACCTATTCCATAACCTCAAAAAATCCCCCACAGGAGGAATATTTCACAGTTGTAATTGCTTGAACATCCACCTTATTCGCCAGATCTAGCAGCCAGTGACTACTACGTATTCCATAACATCAAAAAATCCCCCACAGGAGGAATATTTCACAGTTGTAATTGCTTGAACATCCACCTTATTCGCCAGATCTAGCAGCCAGTGACTACTACCTATTCCATAACCTCAAAAAAATCCCCTGCAGGACGAATATTTCACAGTTGTAATTGCTTGAACATCCACCTTATTCGCCAAATCTAGCAGCCAGTGACTACTACCTATTCCATAACCTCAAAAAATCCCCTGCAGGACGAATATTTCACAGTTGTAATTGCTTGAACATCCACCTTATTCGCCAGATCTAGCAGCCAGTGACTACTACCTATTCCATAACCTCAAAAAATCCCCTGCAGGACGAATATTTCACAGTTGTAATTGTTTGAACATCCACCTTATTCGCCAGATCTAGCAGCCAGTGACTACTACCTATTCCATAACCTCAAAAAATCCCCTGCAGGACGAATATTTCACAGTTGTAATTTCTTGAACATCCACCTTATTCGCCAGATCTAGCAGCCAGTGACTACTACCTATTCCATAACCTCAAAAAATCCCCTGCAGGACGAATATTTCACAGTTGTAATTGTTTGAACATCCACCTTATTCGCCAGATCAAGCAGCCAGTGACTACTACCTATTCCATAACCTCAAAAAATCCCCTGCAGGACGAATATTTCACAGTTGTAATTGCTTGAACATCCACGTTATTCGCCAGATCTAGCAGCCAGTGACTACTACCTATTCCATAACCTCAAAAAATCCCCTGCAGGACGAATATTTCACAGTTGTATTTGCTTGAACATCCACCTTTATCAGCTGACCCTCGTACTCAAGGTAGCTGTGGACAGCCATCCAACCGATACGTGGAGGAAATGTGGTTAGCATCACGGCACCCCCAGCGGAAAATTTGGCCTTCTGGACCAGAGTTCGCTATCTAACGTAGCTCCTCAATTTCCTCAATATTCTGAGTGGGCACGGCACTATACCTGGGACTTAAAATCCGCTTTCCCTAAGGATGAAATCGATCCCGGGTGAATTCCGTGGCAGGGAACCAAAGCAAAACGTTCTAGCCCACTACGCCACGGCGCATAACACTGGTTTATATAGAGGTAGAAATAACTTTACAATGAGCATTGATCGGAAAATTATATTCTTTATTTGAACAAGGCAAAACAGTGTTAGTTTATTTTAGGTGTTAACCCCTCATTTAGCTGTAGATGAAATAACACTCACACATTCTGCTTATACATATTCTCCCAATGCATTGCGCAATATTGAATTTTAACTAAATAGTGAGGGAAAGATACGATAAAGCCTGGATATTCAGACCTTATGATAATGAAGACGATGATGTTTACATGAGTGAAAGAGAATTCAGAATAGGTAATGAAAAAACTGAGAATTTAGAAATAGAGTATGAGTTAGGTACTGAAATAATAGGAAAGGACATGTGGGAACCTGAAAACGTCTACAAAATAAGGCATAATGGGCTAGATCAGGTAAACTGAATGAAAGTTTTTACTAATCTCATACGATCCTATTCAAGTGACGGAAGAGGAGGAGGGAGAGGAGGAGGAGGAGGAGGAGGAGGAGCAGAAGGAGAAGAAGAAAAAGAAGAAGAAGAACCTTTCACCATATACAGAAAGTAATCTAAATCGCGATGCTTCATTGTTAATTGGGCGTCTCCATTTGCCAACTTCAAGGCTATACCTAGTTATCAGGCAGAAAGTTTTTAGTAAGCAAACAGAGCAATCGTGCCCCCTCGGTTGCGTAGATGGTAGCGTGTCTGCCTCACGTTCAAGAGGTCCCGAGTTCGAATCTCGGTCAGAGTGAGTTACATGGTGAGTTACATGTGAGTTTTTTCCGGGGTTTTCCCTTATCCTTCGAGGCGAATGTCGGGTAACTGTAAGCTCCATGGACCCTGGATTCATATGAGCATCAATCACCCAATTCATTCACCGTCCGATATGACTTAACGTTAGAGGACGTAAATTACCCCCCCCCCCCCCAAAAAAAAGCAATCGTGATGGAGTGTAGGTGGCTAACTCATGTATTTAACGGACACTGTTCTCTTTTTCCCTCCCCAAAAACTGGTTTTATTCTGGCTGTTCAATTTATTCCCTGCATAGAACTTGAGGAGAACTAAGGCAATATGTTCTGAAGTAAAGAAATATCACACATTATGATCATAATTACAATTATTAGCATGGAAATTAATCGTTCTTCTACACTATCCATATGTAGGCTAAGGTTTGGATATATAAAGCCAGATTATTCATTCCATCAAATTCCATCATTTTACTATCAGATAGTGGTAACTATGAAGCGTGGGATTTAAGTACTTATAGCATAATAAGTGACCACAAAAGGTGCGTATCTCATTTTATATGAGAGCCCCTACTACATAGTTTACCGGGAAAAAAGAGACGGTTGAAGAATATAATGTAATGCCGGTATGTTGGTTGTGGTTGCTCAATGTTTAAGAACAACCGGATGGAGACCGGGAGATCCGTGGTTCAAATGCCGGCTATGGCTTTGAATTTTTCAGACTGACTCTACCTTTCCAAAATATTAGCATCCTTTGTAGCAGAATTTCGCAGGGATAGTTTCAGCACAAATAGCGAATCCTTGGGATGTAACGTACAGACCTCAAAAGAAGTTTAACACATTGTGTTAAATAACACTGTATTTCAATTAAGCATGTGGTATTATTAATAAAAACATTAGGAAAATGGATCAATTTCTTCAACCGAGCAGAACGTTAATAAAGTTTGGAAAGGTAGAGCCAGGCTGAAAAATTCAGAATTCAATGCCATAGCCGGGATTTGAACAACGGATCTCCCGGTCTCCGTTTGGTTGCTCTAACCACTGAGCTACCATGGCAACGTGCCAACATGACATTAAATTCTCCAACTGACTCGCATTTCCCTGATAAATCATAAAGAGTTCTCCTATACTAGGAGACAACTAGCTTAATAGCAACTTACTATGGTGTAAGTAATTTAAGTCCTGGGCTTTATATCGTTGCTCATACATTATTAGGTGGTTCAAATCCCGACTATGGCATTGAATGTATCAATCTGGCTCTAACTTTTCAAACCTTGTCGTACTCACGGCTAGTGTGAAAGAACAATTGGACTGGATTAGACTGGGCTATGCTACGGAGGGGATTCGATATGGGGGTCCAAACGTGGTCTATCGTACCTATGCCTCCAAATGGGGCACATTCGAGAGGAATGTATGAGGCGAGAGGAGACAGGGCGGCCGCTCCAAGGAGCCACGATAGTCCAGAGGGCAGGTGTCCTACAAATGACCAGCTGGAAACTCCCCGGCTGGCGATCCCGCCCACCGTGGTCCTCCTGAAATGGCCCACCAGGCCGGAGGAGGAAGTGTTTTCCAGGAGCATATCAGACGAAATCGTCTGAGCCTCCCGCTTGGTTCCGAACGTTGACACTTTTTTAGTGACCGTGAAAAAGATAATTCGCAAAGCTCTCTCAAGAATCAAAATACACTTTTTAAGGAGATGGCACTTGGAATTTTATTTGTCTCTACAACCAGTTGTAACTCGATGGGGAACATGGTTACAGGCTGCAGTATACTCAGCTTATTATTCAGGGCTATTCTGTACGGTATGGCTGAAGCTGAACCACTTGTTAAAGCCGCTAACCACTGGCTACGCGCCATTTGGTATTCTGTAGCATCGTAACCATAACAACATCTGGCTGAGAGGAAGAGATTTATGGTAAAGGATAACAAGAGGCGAGAACGTGTTGTTAGCGCTCCATTCCAGCCTAAATTAAAATTCAGCTAATCCAAAATTGTTTTTATGGAATATTCAAAATTATACATACCTTCTTCCTAGTTTATTAACTAACCCACCAGCGGTGCTCGCTGTCCGTAGCACCCGGTTCATCATTCCCTGAGGAGCAAAAAGCTACCTCCCTACACTAACCCCACTTAAAATACACCCGTCATTCTGCAACATCCACATCCCGCCACTACGTGGTTAAGCTCTTCCCAGAGCAGGTACACGATTTGACCACCCTTCGGGCTGTTCCAAACAGCCCGCCAGCATCGAGTTGAGTTGAGTTGTTAGCGCTAGCAGTACTACTTTAACCAGGCTGAAAAGTGGATGCACTTTTAGCGATTGCTGATGAACACGCACAAAGGAATGAAGAATGCCGCAGGAGGTAGGTAACCTTATGTTATTTGATGTAAAGTGACACCTTAAAATATGCGTGTGAAAGTGATGAAAGGTATGTATGCTTACACGAGAAATACGTAAGTTCCCTAACCTAACTTTTGACGGTAGGTAAGAGCATCTCGAAAAAATTTACTGTGAGATACATTTGTCCCTCAGAAATACTCAAGCTTGTACATTTAGTTTTCTGCCGTGCAACCTTTGAAATACTAAAGTAAGCAAAACCAGTTTCTTTCATATAAATGCTAGAAGATATAACATGTATTTTACGAAAGGACCATAGCTCGTATTTAATTTCAGTACTGATTATTAGTATTAGTAAGAAAGTATTGCATGCAAAGCATTTCAACTATTTAGTTGTTACTTCGTGTTTGCATAACTTTGAAACAGGTTAAACATTTAATTCGGGTAAAAAGAACAGGCAGTAACTTTTTGGATATAAGACCGTAAAATGAAACCACATATGTATGTGCTAAGTGTCCATATAACGTCCTATCACTGTTTGCTTGCGCGTAAACATTTCCTAACCTAAATCTGAGGAATTTCCTAACGGAGAAGTTCTTCTACATGCCGCACAGTTATCGAAATGTTGGTAAAATGGTATGCTTCTCAGCTCAATAATAAAGGATACAAAAAGTATTAACTTCATATTTATGACACACTAGAGCTTAAACAAAATTCGAAATTCAGTTTTAACTATGCTATTGGTACTTCCAAGAAATACCTACTAAGAAAATATTTGTTGTATTGCTTTACAGTAAGTCATTGATACACCAAACAAATAAAAGTTTAAAGTGCGTAGTTCATAAAAGAGTCATTTACTCATTTACTTATACATAAAATGACTAAAGAATGGTCCTGTTGTGGTAAATGTACACTGAAGTAAATGGTCCTGTTGTGGTAAATGTACACTGAAGTAACCCATCTTCAATTCATTTTGCAGGCAAACCAAGCGAAGGATACAAAGGAGTTTAAGGGACAGAAGTGATCCCTTTACGCTGCCTAATGTATCCTTCATTCGATTATTTCGTTTTCCTAAAGCAGCAGCTTTGGATTTAATTGCAGAGTTACAAGTAGTTATGCAACAACCTGTGCGGAGTACTGGTATCAGCATTGTGTTGAGAGTAAGTGGATTACCTTATTTCAGCTATGAAAATATTTACAGTAATTTAAACAATTGTACTAACACTAGCTGGACTCCTGTAAAGTGACAGTAAAAACCAGTAAGGCCTTGATTTTCACTGAAAAGCAATATTCAGGGGCTGTATTGTTGCAATAATGTAAATTCTTTACACTACAGGTTTTGTCAGCTCTGCTATTTTATGGCCAAGGGAGCTACCAACTTTCTGTTGGCAACAACTATTCCCTTGGCATGAGTCAGCCCTCAACCAGCAGAGCACTGATGCACTGAATAGGCATCTGATGAAGCACTATATCAAGTTTCCTGTTAATGATCAACAGATAAACAGGATCAAACAGAGGTATACTTACTGTGACTTACAGTGTCTAATTTTCTCTTAATTTGTGTGATGACGAAGATATATTAATTTCAGTTTTTGAAATGTTGCTGAAATGATGAAAATATTTCAGATTTGCAGACAAATTTGGTTTCCCTGGAGTTGTGGGAGTAATTGATGGTACATTGGTTACCATCACAACTCCTCCCATACATGATGCTGTACTTCCTGCGCATTTATTTATTGACAGGAAAGGACATCATAGTTTGAATGTGCAAATTGTGAGTGAAGAACTGTATGTTCTGTTGTATCCAATGTGTGTGTTGTTACTCAGTTTTAATGACACAAGACTAATTTTTGTTTTTTTTGTTTTAGATATGTGATGCTGACTTGCACATTTTGTCAGTAAATGCCAGATATCCTGGATCTGTACATGATGCAGCAATTTGGATGATATCTCCTCCAAGAGGTCATATGAAGGAGATGTACAATAGGCAGAAACGGAGTTTGTGGCTAATAGGTAAGTCCCAGTACAGGACACACACTTGAAAGAAAGTAATTAAATTGTAGACATTTGCCTTCATGTAGCTCTTTTATTAAATGTTAATATATACTTGGAAGTGTGCATCTGATATGAAATTAATTATCTACATGTACATCTGTAACTGTTGAAACACAAGTGTATACTAATGAGTAAATTGATATTCTTGTGTGTTAGCAACAGTAATAATTCATAACATGACAGAAGTGAAGTTTATGCTTTCCTGAATGTTTTCAGGTGACTCTGGATATCCCAACGAACCATGGCTTTTAACTCCAGTGTTGAATGCACAACCAGGTTCACCAGAGGATCGTTACAGTACCTCTCTGCGAAGTGTGAGGAACTCCGTAGAGAGATGCATTGGGGTACTAAAAGGGCGCTTCAGGTGTCTCCTAAAAGACAGAGTGCTACACTACCCTCCTCCTGTGGCAGCACAAATAGTTAATGCCTGTGCTGTGCTACACAATTTCTTGGCTGCAAGGAACATCCAATGGGATGAACCATCGGAGGAGCTTAAAATAAATGAGCAAGATGCAGGTATGTAAAGTGGCCATTTCATTTACGAGCTAGTAAAGTAGGCATAAAAGTTAAAAGGCGTAGTAAGGCAGGCAATGCTCAACACTTTTGCAAGTCATATGTTTCTCATTGCTACCGCATCATGCTGAATGTGATGCATACATTTTTTAAAAGAGTTGTCACTGGTATAATTAGAATATCATTTGATTGGCCTGTAACAATATTTTTCACTGCAATATTTTGAATGTGAGGTATACATCTTTTATCCTCACATTGTAACTCAATATTCATTCATCATTGAAAAGAATGAAAAACAAGCATTCCTTTCTCAAATGCTTAATCTTAAATAATGATGTACAAAAATATTAACAATGCACTCAAAAAAGGAATGTGTTGCAATCCAATTCTTCAAATTGGTGGTGTGTTATTTTATTATTTGAATGACCACACATATGCTAAGTCATGTTTCAAATGCAAGCTGAAAAGGTGTTAAATAAAATGATATTGCTATTTCTCTTTTTCATGCCAACATGTCCATTGAAGGTGTGACTAGTGATTAACAAATGAAGTGATTCATGCTCAAAGGACAAATAATACATTTAACGTATACAGCTTTTTTATGACAACTCTCCAATCCAACTTGAATCACACAGTAAGACCATAAAAGTAAGATTTTTATGTTCCACAGATATTTGTCTTCTAATGTACAGACTTACTGCTGGTACATGCCTACTACTTTAGCAACAGGGCTGTGCATTGTTATTGGCAAGTATTGCCATGCATTTAATTTTTGCACTTTTGTATCATAAAACTTTGCAAATGCAAGTAATGGTTTAATTTGTTACTGTATTTAGTTATGATAAGAAGTGGAGCATGTCAGATGAAAATACACAGTGTGTATTATACTGAAGTGTGTAAACGAGTTTTCTCACTATTCATTTATTTTCACTATTACGATGAAAAGCTACATAGTGAATTAATTCAGTTGTGCCTCACTTAATAGAATGTTTGCTCTTTCCAAATAAAGATGGCAAAGTTTGCAAAATCAGTGTTGCCAATAATGGGATTTTTATTCCTTTATGTATTGGTTTGCTTTGCGGCTTAGGATGTATTTCATGTTTTTGGTATGCAAAAGTTGGCAACAGGTCAACAGCTGGGGGACTGTTCAGAATTTCTGTTTATAACGAGAGAAAATTACTGATATACGTGCTATGAAAGAAATAATTTCACAGCTTTAAGATATTTCATGTATTCAAATTCATTTCTGTAATATCACAACTACAATAATAAATGTGCTTTACAATCATTTGAATTAAAAATACCAGAAGCTCTTGAGGTAGTAGAGCAGGTTTCATAAACTGAGTAAACTATTAGTTGGAACTGCGAAAGTAAAAGTGACAAATGAACTTAAAAGGATTCCAGAAAACAATTTAGGGTACGCAGAAATGCGCAAACCGAGAGGCGGGTACTAATGCAAGCAAGTCTCATGTTTCGTTCTTATTTGCTCCTGAACACCGAAGGGAGTCACAGGAGTTGAGTTAGGAAGGGCTTGCACAAGAGGGATATTGATAGAAAGATGCTTAAAATATTGGTACAGCTGTATAAGAAAAGACGATGGCAACATATTAAGAGTGTGTTTTGAGGAACAAAAAGTCTAGCATATAAGGATAACTGGTGGACTGAATTGGGGAGGACACTGGGGAAAATAGGGATTGGGGGGGGGGGGTTATACGCCAGGAAGGAGAACGAAATTTGGAAGTATTTTGGTTAAAAACAAAATAGAGGATATGGATTAACAATAGGTGTGGGGTAATCTGTTTGGTAAGTGATCATTAGTTACATAATTAAAAATGAAGAAAAATTGGGGAAGAAAAATTTATATTTATATATGTGGTAGGTAGGGAAGAGAGGGTTTAGCCTGGTTGAGGAATGGGGCTAAATTGAGAGGGGGGTTAACAAACAAGGGAACTATCACTATGCTCATACATATTGTCACCCGAACGTCGGAACTCCCTATAGAACCGGCAGCAGCAGCAGGAGATGGTAGGCGTTTGCCACGCCCACTCATTTGTCTTATAGCGGTAACGAGGGGTGTCTGGAAAAACATTACTGTGCCGTCTCTTTCCGCTCCCCTTGATTTCTCGAACTTACGAGATATTTCATCTAATCCGGAACCTTCTAGATTGGCCAGCTGGTCTTATATAAGCAACGCGTCGGGCTGGAGAAAAGTCAGTGCTTGGCGAGCTAGTGAACGGACGAGAAGACTGTGTACGTGCATCGGAAGAGTTTACGTAACTGTGAGCGTGCAAGTGGAACTATAACGGACGAACCTGTGAATTGTAATTGTGTGCATTACGTAATTCTGTGTAATCGGCAAGTGTTCAACTGTAATTCGGTAGAAATAAAGAACATTTTTGAGTGGTGCAGTCGGACTTTTAATTTCATGAACCCACAAAGTCACAATATATTCGCTTGAGAGTTTGATGGCATCAGCTCTGCTCTATGTGTTGCCAGTGCACCAAAGATATGCTGCGGAGTAGAACCGTAATGCTCAAAACTGCGGCCTGAGAAGTGCCGCATGCGACCACTTGCAAGTAGCTCCTGGACATCCCTCGTTAGTTCAGTGCCCACGCTCCCTACGTATGTCTGTGTAGGCCGCAGCCCACAGGGGATAAACAATCCCTCCCGTAGAATGCAGTGTTATTATGGTCCTACATATTTTCTCGTACTTCCAGCTATACTCCGCACTCAATTTTGGCACTAAGGCTCCACATAGAGCAGAGGCGATGCCATCAAACTCTCAAGCGAATCCAAGTATTAGCTTAGTGATGGTTCCCTTGTAAGAATTGTGTACTATGTGGAGAAGAAGTGTGAAGCATTGCAAGGAGTGAGGAAATTGAGAAAAAAAAATACGGCAAGAAAAATGGGAGAACATACGTGTACTCATTGAGCACTAAGATGCTTACAGTAAAACATGAAGGAAAAAAAAGTTAAGAAGACACGGAAATTTTCGGAAAGAGTAAAGGAAAATGGCTAAAAAGGGTAGCGAAAATAAGAGGGAGAGATAATCAAGGAACAGGTGGTTAATATGGGCTTAAATTGGAGGTAAATGGCCAGGGAGCTTAACAAGTAAATAGTCCATAAGCATGAGTTATTTGTACTTAGATTAGGAAGAATTAGAATGCAACATAGTAACTGTAGCAGGTCTTTGTACAATCTTTGTGTCAAATAATAAATAAATAAGCAAACAAGCAAACCAACCAACACATAAATAAATAATAATAATTATTATTATTATTATTATTATTATTATTTATCTATTACTATACACTCCTAAGTCAGGTGATGTGGCGTGTAGCTTTTCAAAATATAAAGAACGTCTAGCATGCGACTTAGGTACCATAGGTATATTTCGTTAATACGCACATCATTGTACATTGCGAACTCACTGAGTAAAAGAAAAGCCAGTGTAACTTAGATTTTCGTACATTAACACATTAATTAAATAATGGAGTAACATTACTTATAGTTATACTTATATTGTTTTCTTCGTAAGTTCCTTAATCCTGGCCTACCTGTTTTTAAAGCAGATGGAATGCCTTCGTCCTGCGCCATGTCGAAGTGAGCTAGGGCGTTGTGCTTTGGTTCCATGCCAAGGAATTCGTCCGGAGTCGATCCCGTGACTGAGAGGTGCAGATTTTAAGTCCGGGGTATAGGACTGGTGCCCACTCAGTATAGTGAGGAATTTGATAGCAAATCCCGCTAGGGGTACGTGATGCTGACCACATCACCTCCCTGTATCTGTTGGATGATCGCCTTCCTTAAGTGCATATTTACAGAGCACTATAAAGCTGCTGTCGCTTACAGCTTCTTTCGCCACCAATTCTGGATGCGTTCCTAACTTGAGGATTACTTACTAAAAACGCCTACTTGCTTATCACATTAAAGGCACAGATTTATGTCTTAAAACAATGCGTTACTGTGGTAAATTCCCTAGTGTTACCATTAGCGTGGTGATAGGGGATTCTTTTTCCCTTATGCCTTTAAGCGTCGGATGAGGAACAGAAACTCTGGATCAGATAGAGAACCCAGGATGGGTGATCAGCCCGATGCCTGCTATGAGAGTGACAGTAGTAGATGACAGAATGAGGGCGAAAGGAATGAAAGGAAAGATGATAATGGAACAATTGGTGGAATGGCGGCGGGGAAAACCGGAGACCCCGGAGAAAACCCACCCCTGTGGCATGTTGTCCACCACAAATTTAACATTCGTTTGCCTGGGATCGAACCCAGACCACTTTGGTGAGAGTCAAGCGGTCTAACCTCTCAGCCACGGCGCAACCTTACTATGGCAATATATTCCATGGAACTCAATATGTATCGAGAAAGCAATCGAAAGGAAATACTTATTAGAAACTTTATCTTCTTTTTAATGTCCTTCAACGTAAGTCAAATCAAACGAAATGGGTGAAATGATGCCCAAATGAGCCCGGGGTCCATAAAGCTTAGAGTTACCCGACATTTATCTTTCAGAATAAAGGAAAACTTCGGGAAAATACTTATCCAGATAACTCATCCTGACCGAGATTCAAACTGGGAACTTGATGTATACTGTTTCATACAATCCTCCTGCAAATCACTGGGTTTGGTAATATTTTCACTGACGAAACTAGTACTCAAACGTGACAGCACCTGCAATAACATTTTGGGATCAAGAGAGGAAAAATAACGTGGATTCATTAAAAGCTATAAAATTGGTTGCGGATTATATAGTCGTGTGACTCCCCAGAACTTTTATCCAAAAGTTTCATATCATGTATTTAAATGTCCACAAAATAAGTGGTTTCAACTTGCACAATGAGCTGCAGAGAAAGGCGATTTGGGAAAGACTGCTTGTGACAACATGAACATGTGAATTACAAAGTAGAACACTTATAGAATGTGTTTGGCAGAGGCTGCGCAATGGTTCTTGAATACTGAAATATTTAAATAAAAGTTTGATACGATCACATAATACCTGTTTTTCCTGGCCATCAATGACACTGATATCTCACTGCGATGACCTCATCCTCTCAGGTATCACTGGATTGTTTATTTCACGGAAGTCGTACAGTCTCCAACAAATTAAATACTGCAGTTCCAGAAAGATTTTCACTTCACGCAGCAACTTAACACTGAGTTAAACAAATTTGCCTTTAATCATATTTTAAGTCTTTCAAGTTTTTATTCTGTTAGTGCATCTTTATCCTAATACTCCTGTTTGCTTCATTCACATGAAGCCATGCCTTTTCTCACTCCATTTTCAAATTTACTCAAATAATTGGCGGTACATGTTTTCGTCTTTAATTTTTAAAATTACATTTTTGCAAGCAACCTATTGTTTGGCATCTGTTCATATAGTCAATAGGATTCAGATGCAGATGTTACGGAGGAAGCCTTAAGGTTGCATGGTTATATTCTGACATTATTTGGTCAGTCAAAAAGTTCTTCTGAGTCGACTTATTGGCTAGAATTAAATGATAAAATTTTGTTTTCGTGCTATTTTCTCATACGGGATATTGTAATGTTGTAACCAAGGAACCATATATCTTCTTAAAAGAATGATGTTGGAGGCTTATCTACTTCTGTATCATGGTAGGAGGCATTATCTATTACTAGCACCGAGCTAAGGGGTACATTTGGAATTAAAATTGTGCTTAACCATTTAACATCATTTTCAGTATTCATTCCTTTCTGATCACTTAATATGCCTATCATTGTCACAGTACTTCACAGTCAACTGTACTGTGAGCAGCGGGGCAGATGATTCACACGGCATATTGCATAAGTAACAGGAGCGATAAGCTCGAGTAAGGAGTGTGAAGGAAACAGAAGGGTGTTCGCTGACTGTTCTCTGGGTGAAGGTCAGTGTACTGGAACCATTGTACGACTATAAAAATTTAACATATCTGTTAACAACTCAGCATGCAGTACTTAACATGGAATTCAATGTATGACATTTGTTTAAAAGTCCAAAGAAAAATACTTAAAACTGCAGGGAACAAAATACCGAGAACTGATAGCATAGAAAGCCAGTAGGTATAAGTACATTTTACTGCACTGCCCACCCCAGTAGCGTAGATAATAGCGTGTCTGTCTCAGATTCAAGAGGTGCCGAGTTTCGAATCTCGGTCAGGGTGAGTTAACTGGAGAAGGCTTTCTTCTGGGCTTTTATTCTGAAAGGCGAATGTCAGGTAACTCTAAGCTCTATGGACCCTGTGCTCATTTGAGCATCATTTCACCCATTTCATTCATCGTCCGATATGACTTACCGTTGTAGGACGTAAATTAAAATTTGTTGCACTGCATAACACTAATGGAACCGGTGCCATTTTAATTGAACAGTTATTATTTGTGTCTATTTTTTCTGAATATAAAATGAATGTAGTTTACTAATAAATATGGAATTGAGATCTTGTAAACATGATAAACTATTGGAAGAAGACCGAGCGGGATGGCTAGACGGTTTCGTCTGTGGCCCGCATTTGGGACGTCCGGGCTCAGTTCCCGTGGCCGACCTTCCTGGCCCATTTTTTTTCGGGGGATTTCCCGGGCCGCCCGAGGCGAGCACTGGGTAGGTTAATTACATCCCCTAAATTTCCTGTCCCTCCATTTCATCTCATTATCATTTCACATCATCTCTCATCTGATGGTCTCTTTTAGAGTCGAAGAGTCGGCGCGAGTCTCGGCGCTGCATGGCACGATGATATGCTCCTGGTAAACACTTCCTCCTTCGATAGGACAGTTTCCGGTCTCCGGTTGTGCTGGCTTGCCGGTGTGTTTCCAACTTCTATAAATAGTAGGGACCCTGCACTCCACACTCTCGTGACTCCTTGTATCGGCCGCCCTCCCCTCTGCCTCTTGCTCCCAGTTGGGGCTTAGGTATAATAAGACACAGGTTTCGATGCCGAATCCCCTCCATAGTAATCCTAATCCTAATTGGAAGATGGCAAAATAAACACTGGAATAAAAGACAGTCCAATGTCTGTAGTGCTTGGAAGAAAATTATAACGAAAATTTCTTGTACACGCATATAATGAAGTCACTGCAGTGCTTTTCAGTTCTAACTGAAAATAATGGGAGAAACTCCTGCCCTTCTACTATTATCGTTTGCTGATAAATTGCTCTTAATTTCGATGTCTTCCTAGCTTCCTCCAGATTCTCTCTGCAGAGTATTATCAGTAATTTTTGGGAGGTTTTATTAAAGGTAACTTTTTAATTGTTTCAACTTTTGTTGCATTGTAATCTAAATTAAATTCATTTAATTTAGGTTACTATTTTCCCTCCAGTTTTCCAGTTTTAGATTAGGATTATGCTTTTACCATATATTGATTTTTGTTACATATTCAATAATTTAATTAGAATAAATTAATCGGTGGACGGACGCTTGATCCATCTTATGGTTTTGGATTTTGTTATTTATTTTGTGATTACGTTAGTGTAATGTTTATATTGGGCTCCAGCTCTGTTTTTAGACTTGTGGAGTATTTGATTTACTTAAGTAACCTATCGTCAGCTTTGATTCTGAAATTAACTGCATTTTTCAACCCTTTCATGCTTTAGTAAATTAAACCACCAATGGTACTTGCGTTAGCGTTCGTAATTATTAAAAGTCTTGTTTATTCCGCGCGTATCGTCCAGGTTGCTGATAAAAATATGGCTGTCTTATATAATTTATTTACTGTAAGAATAAAGCAAATTTCAAACAAAGACTGTCGGAAATTTAACCGCCAAGGCAGGTGGGTCTTAATGCCCCAGTATTCTTCCGCAACATACATGTAGTACCGCGGTTTATTATGCTTCTTTGTTTACCTACTTTGCATAAACCATCCAATTTGTTGTTATAATGTAGAATTAGCATTATAATGTAATATACTGCAATAATACATTTTATACTTATTGCTAATCGCAAAAAATTGAGTTTGTTATTTTGAGCACTAATCAGACCATTCTAGAGGGAATAGCCGATTGATTGACAATTTAGTGAATTTTTTAAAAATCAGTGTGATCGAAAAATGAAAACGACAGCAGCGAATGTGATTACAGCAAAATCAATGGCTTTTAGATATTAATGCACAAAATTAGTAGTTAAAATTTATGGGCAGAATGGTGGGAAAGCATTGTTGTTCACGTGAACACATGATGATATTATTTTAACCAATGGCGTAATAGAGAGGATGGTCAGCACGGTATGCGGAGTAACACAGCAAATGGCTTATAGTTCATTTGAACGTTTGTGTTTGAAGGGTTCAGCAATCTATTTTCTGTTAAATTTCACATTTATCATGTTTGCTGCATTGATTATGACTGGTAAGTATGCTGATTTCCTTTTTATTGTATGAGGTTCTAAAATTTTCAAACTCTGACATTACGCCGGTTGGGATAGGTATCTTTTGTGTTTGAAGCTCCATCAGACATGGGGAAGATTTGCTCGCGTTTATTTCTCTTCCAAACGACTTAGCTGTAGTCACTGGTAGCTGCTGCTTAAAAGGACCATTTTTCTATTTACGTTTTCAAATAATTTGAGTATGTAAATTATTTAAAATATTTTTGTAACTCTAAAATGACCATACAATGAGCCCGATTACGTTCATGGAGCTGAATCTCCCTTGAGGTATATTTATAAAGACGATCTTCCTTTCCTTTAACTTGGAAAAATTTTTCATGACTCTTGTTGAAATTTGGAAGCCTGTGGATCATTTTCTTTTCAATTGATAATATGGCAAGAGGTGATAGCCTCTCTTTATACGCAATGCTTCTGAGTAACATTTTGACAAGGTGGAAAAACATTACTTTGCTTTACACATCACTGTGGCAGTAGCTACTAATTTCAATCATTTAATAACACCACCAAAGGATTTTAAAAGTTATTTTCAGTTAAAGATTTTAGTTGGGTTAATGCACTTTTTATTGAATGAAAATCATTTAGAGAATAAAGAGCTGTAGTTTTGCTTTTAGCTTTGTTGAAAAATGTCTAGGACTGCATAACCAGTCATTTTTTCACATTTATTTTTCACATTTATTTTTCAATGGTAGTGAAGTAAATTGGAGGTCAATAACTGACCTATAAGTGAATGAGAGAAAAGTACTGTTATCTCTGTATTGCTGAAAAAACATTTTACTTGTTTATTTTGAGCTGTAGTTGGGCAAGAATTTAGTTGAGTTGGTGTGCATAACAGTGTACATAGTACGCAAAGTGATGTTCTTCTCTTGCAATCCTTTGGACCTCTGCATGTTGGCTGTGTATGATGCTAGCACCATCCTAACTCTGAAATGTTACTGTTTCTTTTTGTGCTTGGACAATATTAGCAAGGACATTTTAAATGCAAGCTGGTAAGGAGGAAGCGTCATTACTTGGTGAATTTAAAATGCCCAAATTTTTCAAAAGCCTCTCCTAAAGAAGTAGTACAACCAACTGAAATTTACAAGTTGTGTCAGGAAGTTTCATCTGCTGTTTCAGATACAAAAAGCTCTGCTCTAACTATTTCTGCATGAATTTCCTCATGACACAAAAGTAACATACTCTAGTAAATCATTTTATATATCCTTGGACGTACCTATAGAGATTGCAGCATTAAGTGATCGTTTACAATTGTATCAAAATTTATTAGTTCTCTGAATATTCCAGAATTGTAGATTCTGCTTTTGTGTTGAATTTTTGAAGTTTGGACTACCAGTGCTGCTAATTAGTCCTGATGACAAATTAATGTGATGAATGAAGCTGGCCCTTGTAGCCATGGTCGTTATGGCATATGTCTCTAGCATTCCACTGCATAGAGGGTCACTAGTTCGATTCCTGCTTGGGCATGGGTGTTTATATGTATAGTGTATATGTGTGAAACTACAGAAAAGATAGGAAAATAAACAGAAAGAATCAAAAGTGGTTAAATAAGAAAAAGAAAAAAAAAAAAACATTATTTGGTTTATGAAAAACTTCAAGTTCCTTTTCGGTTTTGTAACTGGCAATTATAGCTAGAAAAGAAACCATTGATTTAAGAATTTGTTCACTTATAGCTTTTTAATTTTAAATAAGATTTAAAATTGCCTTTGAAATAACTTGAATAATTCAAAATTTCCTGATCTTTTGTGTTATTCATAAGAGCAGTGCTAAAGAAGTATGAGGCATACAAACAGAAAGAAAGAAACAGAGAGGGATAGAGAGAGAGAGAGAGAGAGAGAGAGAGAGAGAGAGAGAGAGAGAGAGAGAGAGAGAGAGAGAGAGAGAGAGAGAGAGAAAGAGGTTGGAGAGAAACAGTCAGGAACAAAAGATAAAAGTGGAATGATAGGTGCTTTTCTGTCCTTGTTTAGTTATTATGCCGAAGTGTTTACTAAGCATAATGAAAGTGGCAGAGGTAGCCCATTTGTAGATCAATTAATGTGGGAATAGATAATAATCAATGAGAGTTCTGATATCAAAGAGCATATATTTTAAACCTTTCACAATTTGAAACCATAATTTCAGTTTTACTGCATTCCCAGTTTAAAAATTTATTTATACCAATTGAAATTTTCATTTAACTCCTTAATGGGTGGTGTTGCCCTAGGGCAACATTAGGCTGTATTCAGCATAAAAATGTTTTATTGCAGTTTTTCTGTTTTTATAATATTGTACTGGTCTTTGACAGTTATACACACAAAATTTTGGGTCTATTGAATTGTAAATATTATGTTATTTTTTATAATTACATTATAGTATGTTTTCCATTTTAGTATTAAAAGGCAAAATCCAAGCAACTGCAGTCAAATGATATCCTGTCAACATCCAAGCTTGCCATCATACTGATTATTTTACTTAGACCCTCCCCGCCCTCCAGTCAGGCACATTTGACTGCAGTTGTGAAGATTCGAACTCACGACGTTTAGCTTTGAATGGATGACCAGTCCATTATTTATCACTTTAATGACTATGACTATTCAAATCGATTGTGTTGAGGCACCGTAGAAAGTGGTATGAAACCTGGTTTAGCAAGTACAGCAATAGCAGCATATTTTGCAAAATAATTCATCCATTAAAGGTTTAAAAACTTTAAGGCACATTTCAACTGCAAATGTTTTTAAAAAATAAAAGCTTAATTTCTTTTCTTAATAAATAAAAGCAAAATAAAATGTGCTCCAAAGCTGAGCTATTTTAAAACTTAGAAAACAATTATAGAGAAAATCGTGGATTGAGTTATATGGATTTAAAAGATTATTGTAAAGAAAATGATTATTCAAATGTAACTAGAAAAGATCTCTGGGAATTTATTTATTATTTTAAGAAAAAAGAAATGAATAAGAGATAATTAAGATATATAAATAAACTTAAAAAAGCGCACAAATGTGCATTGTTCAATGATTAATTTCTGTTTGAATAACCTCCAATTGTTCACAGTCCTTTTGTGCATAGTTCTGTGTGGTATCTTTAACAAGTTTTTCCGCATAATTCACATACACATGCTTCGGTTGGGTCGTGATAAGATTTGTTTCTGCAGATCAAATTGTGGAAGCCATGAAAAGACAGAATTGTGATGACATGCCGCAGTTCAGAGTTTGAGGTTGTACATGTTCGGTCCATCATTGCTCCGGTGCTGAAGAATTCAGGCCATTCTTCCTCACATTTTCTCTTCATGGTTTTTAAATGTTTTTCAGAAGCCTTGGTATTTTGTAACAAGTATCGGAGCTTTATGTCTTCAGTTAGTTAAGTCTCTCTTGCTAGTAGATAGACCAATCGTGATGTAGTGTATTTTGATACTCCGAGTGCTTTTTAGGCATGTGGATTTTACCTTCTCCAAAGTATTTCAGTTCTTTTCTGTGAGGTGGCTCCATATAACCTCTATACCATAGGAAAGCATTGGTATGATTTTGGCTTTGAATAACTTCAGGGTTGTTTCTAGGCTGAGAAGTCCGATATGTTTTATGTAGTGCATTGCAATTACTACTAGGTTGCACCTTGGCTGAGTGGTTAGACTGCTTCGCTCTCACCAAGGCGGCCCGGGTTCAATCCCAGGCAACCCAAAGTGAGATCTGCAGTGGACAATGTGGCGTTGGGGTGGGTTTTCTCTGCTATCTCCAGTTTCCCCCTACATCTCATTCCACTTGTGCTCCATCTTTATCTCACGTATTATCAGTGTCACTGCCTGTGGTGCCATATATAGTAAAAGTGGGCATTAAACACTGCACACACATTGCCATTACTGCTTGGGCAGCATGCTCTGTTACATGTTTTGTGAAACATTTGGCAGTTGGCTGCAATGTCACTTCTAGATACTTGAAGTCTGATGATATTTTGAGTTTTGTCCCTCTGATGTCGATTTCAGCAGTTGCAGGTGTTTTGCCTCCATTTCTAAAAATCATTTCTGTGCTTGGTATGTTTATGTGAAGCTTGTGTTTAATGCACCATTTGTCTATTTTCACTATTGTTTTCTGTAGCTTTTTGTATGTCAGTTGATCTGATGGCCATATTATCTGCATATGCTTGTATGTGTAGGTCTTCTTCTTCCTCTGTGATTTGCAGGACTTCTGTGGGAAGTATGTACAACAAGGGTCTCATTGGATATCCCTGTAGAACTTCATTTGATTGTATTATAGGCTTTGAGAATAGATTGTCTGCTAATGTTAACTTTGTTGTATTCAGATTATCCTTATACAGACATTGTCTTTTCCTATTGTGTTCTCTAATTTTCAAATAACTAGAGCCCTATCTAGTAGATCAAAGGCTTTAGTGAAATCGATAAAGACTGTATAAGACATCCATTTTTTCTGTAGAGCTTCGTTGATGTTTACAAGCAACTGGACTGCTGTGATTGTTGAACTTCCAGATCTGAAACCCATTTGAAATTCTGGGTGGTGGCTGTATATGCAGTCTTTTATTTTGCTTGTTATTAATTTGGAGATCTTGAAATGAGTATTCTCTAGTGCTATGCCTCTGTACTTGTTTGTGTCTGTTGGGTCTCCTTTTCCTTTATAGAGGACCTTAATTAGTGAGGGTCTCCATTGTGTAGGTATTCTGCCAATTTCTAAGCATTTATTATATAGTTTAGTCCATGTGTGTTGGATAAAATCTGCTGTGTCTTTTATGTGTTTGTTGTAAATATTGTCTGGTCCAGTTGCTCTCGTGCACTTTAAACACTTTATGGCTTCCTTTATTTCCTCATTTGTTAGGTGGTCCAAAGTATTTTCTTGAGATATTGCTTGGGATTGTTTCTCTTTGGTGGGTGGGATTTGTATTTTTTGTTTGTTTAGAATCTTTTTGAAGTTCTCTTCCCATTCTTTCATGTCTGTGTTTGGAGTGTGAGCCTGCTTTCTCACTCGAAGAGCAATATATGGGTCTTTTTTTGCTTCATCAACGTCTCTTTTTGCCTCCCCTTCTAGACACTCCCATTTCTTTTCTTTTATTAGTGTTTTTGTAGATTTTTCATTTTTGTGAGCATAATCTTATTTGTTCCCCATCCTTGGGGTTTCTTCTTAAGCTATGGAGCATGTTTAGAACAGAAGTTCTACTGCCATAGCATTCTAAGTTGAACGATTTCTTTGCTTCCCTTGATTTTGGGTTTGCTTGTGTTGTTTCACTTTTGAGCAGTTCTTATATTGCTTGTGTTGCTTCTTCCAGGTTTCCTCTTTCTATCTGTGTTTCTGTTTGTATTATTTGTTCATTTTTATTTTTTATTTTCTCTCTATTTTTCTTTGTGTAATTTGTGGAAGCTTCCTTGAGGGTGAGGGGTGTGTATTTAGTATTATCTTCATTGGAATGCCATAGTGGGAAAAGCACAATTGACACTGCGTTAATCAGAGAAAATATAACAGAGTATTCTCCCTATATGGAAGGATTCCATCACACCTGTATGAAAGCACATTCCAATGGAACATTTTTTTTTAATTAGTAATTAGTAATTTATTTCCTTTTACATCAACAAATGGAAATACAAAATCAAGATTACAATTATAAAATCCATACTGAAATATGCCATATATTCCTAAATCCTGAAAATCCTATCATGTTATCATGTTGCCCACCATTGAATAGTAATTCAGCCCCCATACACCTAACCCTAGGGCAATGGAACATTAAGATATGAAAATATAAAATAATTTCATTCAATTGTAAAACAAGAAAATAAAAAAATTATTCTAAACTTAATGAAGAAAAATGAATGGATCTTATTCTAAATCCTGTCGACAATATTAATAATAACAATAACCATAACAATTTGAATAAAAGGTCTTTGAAAGATCTTCATGAAATCTATAAAACAAAAAAATTAAAAAAATTGTTATTCTCATCTTAATAGACAACAATTAATCTTATCAAAACATCTGAGGTCCTCCTCGGTAGCATGGATGGTAGCGTGTCTGCCTCACGTTCAAAAGGTCCTGAGTTCAAACCTTGGTTAGGGTGAGTTACCTGGATAAGGTTTTTTCCAAGGCTTTCCCTTAACCTGATAGACGAATGTTGGGTAACTAAGCTCCATGAACTCCGGACCCATTTTATCTCCCTTTTCAAAATTACTTTATAGGCCATTCTTATGGAATAAATTAAATATATGGAAAATACCCACCTCCATACCTTTCACAAAGCAGATGTAATAGATTCCGTACAATCTTTAACCCGTGTGGGATGGGTCAGGCAGTTTCATTTGTGGTCCACATTTAGGATGTCCAGGTTCGATTCCCTGGCCACATACCTGTCCCATGGGTTTTTTCAAGGGTTTTCTCAGGTTGCCAGGTGAATGTTGGGTAGGTTAATTACATCCTCCAAATTTCCTGTCCCTCCATTTCATCTCCATTATCGTTTCCCATCATCTCTCATCTGGTGGTCTCTTTCAGGGTAGAGGGGAGTGTCAGCGCTGCATGGCAGGATAAAGTGCTCCTGATAAGCACTTCCTCCTCCGGTAGGACAGTCTCCCGGCTGGCCTAGTGAGCTGTTTCAGGACTACAATGGGTGGGATGCCAGCTATACTGGCCTGCCAGGGAGTTTCCAACTGCTCATTAGTGGGGACCTGCCCTCTG
The DNA here is from genome assembly GCA_030765055.1 of Mantis religiosa. NCBI lineage: Eukaryota > Metazoa > Arthropoda > Insecta > Mantodea > Mantidae > Mantis > Mantis religiosa. The sequence goes on from CM060950.1 coordinate 35,013,756, forward strand.
TACTATCATGACTCCTTGGGTCAGTCGTCTTCTGTCCCCTCTTGCCTAATCCTTCCTCACTGGAATGCACACTTGGGACATAGGCATAATAGATCAAGACTGGTCTCAGTGCTGAATCCCCTCCACAAGAATCTATCTTATCCTATCCAGTCTTCATAGGATATTTTCCCCAGTTTCTTCAACAAAAATATACATTTCATCCCTAATCAGTGGGATTGCCTGCATTCGCACAACTTTGTAAACAGAATTGAAAAGGGAATTTAACTGTAAATATTTTTGCAGTTATAAAATTGTATACCAAAGCAACTGGTGTGTGCGTGCATTTATAGAAAACTCATAGTGTAAACATTATTCTTTGTATCCTCATTATTGTATAATCATATAGCTGTATTTAATACTGTGACATGCATGTGAATGTTTTAGAGAATGAAATAAAGGACTTTTAAGATAAAATGATGTTGCTGTGTCATCCTTTTATGATTTTTCATGTAAACCATTTTGCATTTCAACCTATAAAAACTTAGTGCTGCACACAATATTAAAATGTAAATTTAATGTACATTTCTTTTGAACATGGTCAATGTGTGACTAGTCAGGATATTTTGCATTGAAAGACACATTACTAAAATAAATGCACATTCTCTGAATGAAATAAGGACTGTTAAAGATTCAGGGGATAGGTAAAATAATGTGAACACCTGTACTTACTTTGGAATGGTTTATTAATAAGAGCTTGGACTCCCATTTGCGTGTAATACATCTGAAATTCTTCTAGAAATACTGGGATATAATGATTGTATAGCCTCCAGTGAAATATGCCACTCTTCTATCAGAACCTCTTTCAACTTCTGTAGTGATGAGGGAGACGAAAATCTGCTGTGTAGTCTGTTTTCCAATACTGCCCAAACTGGTTCAATAAAGTTTAAGTCTGGGGATTATGCTGGCCAAGAGAAATGCTGCAGTTTATTTCCATTCTCCTCAAACCATGATTGCACTGTTCTGGCTGTGTGAATGGGTGCATTATCATCTTGAAATATTGCATTGTTGTTGTGGAACAGCAGTTGAACCATGGGGTGCATCTGATGACCTAAAATGTTCAAATACTCGTTGGCTATAACACAGTCTTTGCAAGTAAAGATGGGACCCGCAGAATACCATATATGGCTGTCCACACCATCACACATTTACCTCCATGCTTAACTGTTGGAATCAAGCAATCAGCATTGTAGGTCTCTTCTGGAGTTCTCCAGACATAAATCTGGCCTGATATTGCAAATAACGTAAACATTGACTCATTGGACCACATGACTTGCTTCCACTGATCAGCCATCCAGGATTTATGCTCCTGACACCATTTTTTACACATCATTGCATTGGGTTTAGTCACTAATGGTTTAGATATATCAACTGATATATGAATATCCACTTGATGGAGTTTTTGACAGGCAGTTTCGATAGATACAGGGTCTAGAAGATGACTAGTGATCTCTGCAGTCACTAGCTGCAGTGCTTTTGTGTTGTTTTGACACAATTCTTGTTAGTGTATGGTGCTCTCTATCATTCAGTTTGGATTTTCTCCTGCTATTACTTTAACCTGATGATATCTTTCTATGTTTCGTGTAGGCTGTTATGACTGTTGAAACAGTTGCTCTTGAAACATTAAGTTGGCTGTCTGGATTACTGTTGCTCCAGCTAATTGAGCCCCACAATCTACCCTCTTTGGAACTCTGTTAAGTCTTTTATTGTAAGTCTACCTGTGCCTCTGAATGCAAGTATGAAATGTAGAGAAATGGAGAATTTAATATCAGGACAGCACATTGACCTTGGTAGATCAATGGGTAAGAAAGACTGGACGGAAACCAGGAGATCTATGGTTCGAATCCCGGACATAGCATTGAACTTTTCAAGTTGACTCTAACCATTGAAAACATTAGCCTATATAGGCTAATATAATGTAAAGAAATGATTAATTTCCACCAATTTACTTTAGCATGGTATGTATTTCAATTTTTCATAATTTTCCTTCACAGTAACAGCAACTGCAGTAATCTTGCTGCTGGGCATATGTAATCTTCGCTGGCTAAGACGGTGTCCTCACCCTCGATCAAGTTTGCAGCAGCACAGAAGGGAATCTTCTCCCTCATTGCTTCGAAGAAATATCCCAGTTGCTTATGTTACAGAGGCTTCAGATGCAGAAGAATTAGTTGAAGATCTCGAGGAAGGAAAATGCAATGAGGTATTTTAAGTTTATTATTTTGTGGCTTGAAAAGAAATATTTTTATAATTTAGTGCTTCTATTTTTGACTTGGTCATTGACCATTTTGAATTCTTTTGTCTATTACTTCTAATCCTAATGTTGCAGCAGACAAAAGGAACCCAGGATTGAATGCAAGAATTCGAAATCTGCAACCTCCATTTGAAAATAGATTGTAGGTAGAGGAAAGCATTAGTCCCCCTATATTTATGTACTTTTCTTTGTGACAGGAGCTGCTATTTGTCAATTTAGTAGTTCTTAAATTGGTCCCAAGGATTGAGTTCTGAAGCTGAGTGAGAGCTATTTTAGACCTTTTGCAATGACAAACTTTTTTTCTGATACCAGCGGTCCAACCTGAGTTTCCCATTTCACAGAAAGTAAATCTACCATATTAAACTGGGAGAAACTCACATTTTCTCCCACATATTAAGAATTTTACATATAGTAGGAAAATATATACAACTGTTCCGAGACCTATAGTAATGTATGGTTCAGAAAGCTGGGTGTTGACATTCAGAGAAGAACAGTGGTTATTACGGTGGGAAAGGAAGATTTTGAGAAATATATTTGGAGTGATAAGGGACTTGAACGCATGGAGAATGCAGACTAACCTGGAGTTACAGTGCCTATTTCGACAACCAAATGTAGTAGTGAAAGTTAAACAAGGAAGAATCAGGTGGATTGGCCATGTGCAGAGAATGCCGGAAACCAGCGTAGTTAAGAAGATATTCATAGGAAAGCTGGATGGCAGAAGGAGAAGAGGAAGACCCAGGAAAAGATGGGTAGATGATGTAAAAGATGACTTGAGAAAGTTGGGGGTTAAAGGCTGGAGAAGAAAAGCAGAGGACCAAGTAGAATGGAAGAGGGTGGTTAGGGAGGACAAGGGCCTACATGGCCTGTAGTGACAATCATCATCATCATCATCATCGTCGTCGTCATTGTCGTCGTCATCATCATCATCATCATCATTATAGCAGAATTGATCTAAGTTCAAAACTTGGATGTTTTACTGAGGTTCTATCTATCTAAATTTTATTATTAATAGATAGAGTCAACATGAAAAATTCAATGCCATGGCCGGGATTTGAACCACAGATCTCCATGGCCAACGTGCCGTCCTGACATTAAATTCTCCATTTGACTCTTATATTTCCCCATACATACTCATGTTGACTCTATCAAAAACCTTAGCCTATATACGGCTAGTATGAACAAATGATTAATTTCCATCAATTAACTAAAATAATTTAGTATTAAATGTTTGTGAATCAGACTGAATGCACTGTACAAGAAAAAATATTCTGTTACTTTCCATTTATAAAGCGGATCAATGATAATTAAAATAATTATAATTAAAACTTTAAAGCCGGGACTTACGTACTTACGTACTTTGTTTGGAGTGTATGATTTCGAATTTGGGTTTTCTTGTGGTCTAGTGGGAAAATGCGTGATAGTTTGAGAATTTAATGTTGCACTGGCATATTGCCATGGTAGTTCAGTGCTTGCAGCAACCACATGTATAGCGGATGATTTGTGGTTCAAATTCCAGATATGGCATTGAATATTTCATTCTGATTATATGTTTCATGATCTGTTATATTGGGAAAAAAAGTGCTTAACAATAATTTTCAAATGATCATGGTTTCTACAGCTGATAAAAGAATGCCTTTCCTTGAAGCCATTGAAAACCTGTATATCCTGCACTTCCTGTTATTGCCGTAACATGGCCAGATGGAATTCTAGGAAATAAGTGAAAATTAACATTAGAAGTTTCTTCCGGGCTTTGGAGCCGTGGTCTGATGGAGTTAAGCTGTCCATACATTTCGTCCAACCCTGCGGTGAACATCATCAGTGGCGTGGTCTCAGTCTTCTAGGTGAAGGTTCAGGCACAACTGAGACGCTTTTGTTTTTTGGTTTTGTTTTTATAGGACTGGCCCCTCCTCCGCCAGCCCTGGTGACGATCATCCGAAAGGGATCTACATCGCCTCCCCTACCATGCACTAACTACTCTGGCTAATGGATGGAAGGAGGTTCATGGTGTGGTGCCAGGTACCGCATTACGCATCCTGGGGTTAGTGGGTAACTCTACAAAGACGCCCTGCTACCAGGGGGTAGCGTGACAGATGTGGAGCCAGGGCCCGCACTTGGCCCATAGGCCCAGAGCGGGTACCTGGAGTTAGTAAGGTTGTCATGCTCATGCAGTTGGGAAGAAAGGTAGGTATCATGCTAGGTGATGTTTGTCTTACCTGGGGTGCCGGCTGGTGTTGCCCTTGTCATCTGGGTGTTGGGTGCCTACCTGTGACATCTGTGGGACCTTAGTGGGCCGCGGTGTTTGTCGACTTGTCTTGCCATGGGTGAGCAGTTTTTAGTGCGTCATCTCGGTGCTGTCCTTTCTAGTCATGTCCTTCCGGAGTCGTAGTCCACGGGTAGGTGGTGGTCATCATAAGGGGACATCGGAGCCATGGGGGACCATGGCATGTGAGTGTTTGTTGTGACGTCATCTGGTGCGGTGTGACGTGTGCTGTCCTCAGTGGGCAGTGATGCATGTAGTCTGGTCAGCCGTGGGGATAGCCACTGTAGTCATCGGTGAAGTTATTCAGTTGCAGTCAGGAAGGTTGGTGTTGCGCTCCAGAATCATAGTCCGTAGTCAGGCGGTGGTCGTCATAAGGATTGGCATTTTTTTTTGTTATGTGGGTACCAACGCTTGTAGGTGTTGCATGACGGGATCAGGACCCTGTGCCTTTGACAGAGGGATCGTTCGGTCAAAGATTGACAGTGACCTCTTATGCTTATCGTGGTTAGTGGAGTACTGTCCAAGATTTTGTATCAATGGGTTGTAGTGTTCGCTGCTCTTTGAGTAGAGGTTGGTTGCCAGTTTTTGATGAATTGTTCGAAAAAACGCTTCAGAAATATTAAATTCAAATACATGGACAAGTCTGCCATAGCACAACTCTTTTGGTGTGAGAATCACAAAATCAAGAAGCAAGAAATAGAATTGATCAAACAGGCAACAAAACCTCCAGAACTGCTGATCTGGAAAAACATATTCATTACTAAAAAACAGAACCTCCTGATGAATTTTGAAATTCTTGCCATGGATGACATCATCAAACTTATCAGATTATCAGATGGCAGCACAACACCAAGCTGGAAGCAGACACTGGTTGCACCATCAGTCGACCACAGAATTCAGGACAGAGAAGAAGTTTGCAGAAATTAGTCTTCACAAACTAGTCTTCATAAACATATGAATATGTTCTCCCATATGGAAAAATAAGGAGCGCGTAATGAACTTTGAAATCCCACCAGTAGATAATTTGACAAAAAAAATTCATAGTTCCACCACCAGAGAGAGAAGAGCAGACGACAACAGATGCTAGTTGGAGAGAGAGGTTGAAAATGGAGGCAATGGCCTTTGAAACTAGTCCTTCAATAACATAAAAACGTAACTGACGAGTGTCAATAAACAGACTACAAACAGTTTTTTACAATTAATTTTGATGTCACTGTTACTGAATTCCTCCAAACACACATGTTGGTACAACATTAAATTCTCCAACTAATTCGCATTTTCCTGGTAGACCTTGAGGAAATCTAAAATTTGAGATCACATATCCCAGTGGCAACTTAAAACTCATGAGTACTTAAATCCAAGGCTTTTTAAGATTTTATTATAGTTTCAATTTATAGGGGCACTCAGTGATATTAATGTTTAAACACAAACAAACCGTGTGTAGACAAACTTTTGAAAGGTAAATTCAGAACTAAAATAATTCAATGCCATAGTCAGGATTTGAACGTCTTCCATTCTACTGAGCTACCATGGCAACATTCCAGTATATCATTAAATTTTCCAACTGATTTGCAATTTCCCAATAGACCTGAGAAAATCTCAAATTCAAGATCATATACCCCAATAGCATTGAATTTTTCAGTTCTGATTCTACTTTTTAAAAGCTTCCTACATATGGTTATTTGTGTTAGAATAATCAATATCATTTATTTTCCTTATAAATAAAAGCACTTTTGGATAGGTTGAGTCTGACTGAAAGTTTTCAGTGTCATAGGCGGGATTTGAACCACAGATCTCCCGGTCCATTTGCTCTTAACCATTGAGCTGCTATGGCAATATGCCATGACTCAACAAGGTTTACATGACAGTCAGGCAGTAGATTAATTTGGGATGTTAAAAATAAAATAAAAGAAACAAAAATATAAAAGGATACGAACGTGAGTACCAAAGTGCCTTCTGAGCATTATTTTTATCATGTTTTGTATCCATAGAATCCATTTAAAGGGCTCATTTTTGGAGTGCAGGAGTAGTGTATCTGCCTCTCATTCAAGAGGTTCCAGGTTCAAATTTCAATTATGGTGAGTTACCCTGAGAAGGTTTCTTCCCAGGATTTTTGCTTATGCTGAGAAAATGAATGATGAGTAATTTTAAGGTTTATGAACCCCAGGTTTATTTGAACACCATTTTACCAATTTGATTCATTGTCCAATTGACCTACCAGGTTAAAGTAAAATAAAGTGGTTTGTGTGATATATGTTATAGAGCTGCTTTTAATTACCTGGAAAAGAATGCTTCCTAAATAAAGCTTTTATTTTGCAGCCTAATGAAATATCTGAGGCAAAGAGTGACGATGAGCAAATGGTAACATCCAGCTTAACTGCCAGTATGATGACTGGAAGGTATGTATGTTCATGTCAAACAGCTCATTACAAAATTTATTCAAATCAAATAAATCATCACAAAAATTACTGAGATAATTGAGGATCCAGTGAGCTCAAGGATTATAGTTCTTGAAATGTTGAGGCCCACTATATCCTCTTCCGGGACAAATTAATTTTGGGCAATTTTTGCATCCTAGCTATAGATTTGTATGCATGCATCAAATCATACAACTCCTTATTCTACACTGAGTTGATAACAAATCCAGTTTGTATACCAAGCCAGCTGGAGTCAATCAGATTGCCTTAAAGGGACTACTTTTGTTATTAGCTGTATGAAGTGCTCATATGAATTTTGTGCTTTTATTGAGTAGGAAGTCTTGTATCTTGTATCATGGCCTTTGATATACATTATATGGGATATTGTATGCACTAATTTTGTTCTATTGTGTCAGTTGCTATTTCAATTAAAATATTACCAACCAAAAATATCTTAAAGGACTAATAGCTGTCAAACTTTCAGTAGTGTAAGAAATATCTGCATATATTTCACACATATGTTGTGTGTCAAAATATCCCCGTTTTTGCTTACTCTTAGCATACTTCACTACTGTCTCTCATTCGCATATTAATCACAACATTTAGTTCAGTACCATTTTTCCACATTTATTTATGCTGTGAGATTAAAACATTTTAACATCAGTTAAAACATGTATTTAATGAATGTATTATGATTTGTTGTGATTGGAAAGTAGGCCTTGTACCAAAATTTTTCTTTATTTGTTTGCTCTTCATAGATCAATAAATTGTTCTCATTTTCACTAATAAAAATAAAACTAATACCAAAACTAACACTAACACTAAAACTACTACTCTTACTATTACTACTACTCCTGCTGCTGCTGCTGCTGCTGCCAGGGGCTCACATCTTGTGAGTTCGGGTTTGGCGCACCTGGGTTCCTGAGCTAGTCCACATCTTCCTTCTTCTATTCTTGGGGTGTGGACTCTGTCCTATAGTTCCTATTCTTCCTTTCCGCTTTCCTATCTGTTCTTCGTTCTTCGCTGGTTGCTTTGTGGTGCCAACTTGGCTATGTCTACGGCCCATTATATTTAACTATGGAAGGTTTTTTTCATGAATCGAACTTACGGGACAGGGGCGTCGGATCCCCAGAACTGGTCGGGTTTGGAGGTGGGCGAGCAGGCCCCACCCGACCGTCATCCAGCGACTGCTCAACGTCTCCAGTGGAGCCCCAGGCCAGGACATTAGACACTGCTACTGGGACATTGATCAGTTCATCAGTTGGTGTCTTCATGTATTTCAAGGAAAGTTCAGGTGCGGCTAGTTCCTTTCGACCTTCCTTATTGTCCCGTCAGCCCCTATCCCCTTCTAGTCGGAATGTCACTGCCATGGAGCCTGATATTCGGGACGGTAAACGCAAACACGCTTCATCTCCTAGCCATGAAGTGCCGGAAGAGGGAGACTGTACTTCCTTTATGCGACGCATGGAGAGTGAACATCGTGTGTTAAAGGAACTTTTTCGGAAAATTGTCTCCGAGGTGGATACCCTTGCCCAGACAGTTGCGGAGATTCCCAACACAAAAAAGGAGATAAAAAAGGCTGTTGGTCGTTTGGTGGACTACTCCCAACGTTTGCCGCTCGCAAGTGATTTTGTTGCTGAGTTATTAACCAGTCATGCGGCGGTCTCCCGGAAAGGTTCCTCCGTTCCGTCTCCAACGGTTGCCGAGGTAGGCACGCAAAATTCTAGCCCTCAGCAACTTGCTGCTGATCGTCTCAAGGCGCAGATTGAGCCGGGTTTTCGGCGGGATCTCTCTGATGCAGAGTTTCTGGAACTCATTGCCCTTAAATGGCCTGAGGAAATCTATCAACATTGCCCTTTGCAGCAACACAGCGCTGCTAAGCCAGCCCTGGACCGGATTCTTATCATGGCTCTGGATGAAGACCGTAGCGACCCTCTACTTCGGCATGTTCTGCTTCAGAATCCTTGTTTGTCGCATATGCTGGATGAACATCAGTTAGCGCCAGGTCAATCTATGTGTAGTTTCGCCCACCATGGTTGCTTGAACAACGACGAGAGCATCATTTCCAGTACAGAACATTTCACGCATTTGATTGTGACGGACGCAGCGAGTGGTACTACGCTGGATCGGACAGCTCTTCGGCGCTCTCTCGAACGCGTGCTGGACACTGCTCTGAGAAAAGGGAGGGTCCCTACCGTCTGTAATGTCACCCGCAATGCTGATGTCTGCACTATTAGGAAGGTGTTAGAATATGTGTGTCGCAGACGTTCTGTGTCTATACCTATCCAACTGCAGTCTCTTTTGAACACCCGTAGCGGCTCTGTTTCGGCATCTGGCACGACGGATTTTGTTCCCCATACGCAGACTCCTAATATAGAGACTATCATTCTCGAGCCACTACCCGGAAAGTCGTATGCCGACATGCTTCGGAATATGAAAACAGCTGTTCAAACGGATGGAATCACCGTGGAGCGCATTACCAAAATGGGTGGTGGTTCTGTGCATCTTAAAATCAAAGGTCGCGAGATGGACAAGCAGCAGGTCTTCCAGGAACAACTTACTCTGAAGATGACGGCGTTGGCGAAGGTCAATCTACGGCCAGTGACCCAAACTGTGATGCTGCTTGATATTGATGAACTTGTGGACGAAACCGGAGTGAAGGAGGTGATTGCCACTACTCATGGAACACCTTCGGCTGATATCAGGATTAATTTGGCGCCGAAGCCTAACAGTAATGGCGTTAAATACGCTCTCGCCACTCTTGATAAAATCTTGGCACAGCGGCTGCTGGCGCAACACAGGATAGGGCATGGCTGGGAAAGATGGTGAGTCCATGAAGCAACCCGTTTGCCCAGATGCTATAATTGTCACTGGTTGGGCCATATAGCTAGGGAGTGCAAACTCTCGCCTGCAGCGGAACTCTGTCATAACTGTGGCCGGAGTGATCATCATCGAAAGGATTGTATCTATACGCCGTCCTGCTACATTTGTAACATTGAGGGACACAAAGCGGAGTCGATGCGATGTCCCAAGTATCGAGACCTCATCCATCAGCGTATGGAGAAAACGGATCGTCAGCATCCTGTTCCATGAAACTTCTACAACTTAATGTTGATCGGAGCAGGCGGGCCATGGATCTACTACGGCATAAATGTTCATCTGAGCACTTAGGCTTTGCCATCGTTGCGGAACCCAATAAGGTTATGATGACTTACAGCTCGCGCTGGCTTATGGATCGTCGACTTGATGCCGTCATTTACCTCTCTAGTGATTCTGTTAAAGTGCGCGCCACTGGTGGTGGGGATGGTTTTGTGTGGATGGACACTGGCGATCTGGTTGTTTATTCATGTTATCTTTCTCTGGTGTCTACTACTGCTGACTTTGACCACTTTCTTTCTGTGCTGACCACTAGCATCCAGCCACACCCAGGGCGTCTGTTGATAGGTGGTGATTTTAACGCTAAGGCACATTGTTGGGGTTCCCCCATTGAAGACAGGAAGGGCAGCGCTTTGGCCGAATGGGCTGGTGAACGTGACCTCCTTATTTTAAATGATGGCACACTACCTAGGTTTGAACGCCATGGACGTTCATCATACATAGATCTGACCATCTGCAGCCCGGATCTTGGGAGAACCGTCCGCAATTGGCACGTAAGCGACGAAGAAAGTTTGAGTTACCATCGCAGCATCTATTTTGAGGTTTTGTGCCCGGTCCATTTCTACGGCCTGCCAGCGGGCCTCAAGGCTGGTCCTACCAACCGGAGAAGCAGAATCACTTATTGGAGCATTTGGAGGACCAAATTCGATCCAGCTTTATTCATCAGGCATATGGAATCGACCAGGCTATCTACAACGCCTGTGCCTGTGTTTTACCTCGGAAACGCTCCCGCGGGGGTCGCAAAGGCGCCTACTGGTGGAATGCTGATATAGCTGACTTGCGGCGGCAGTGCAATAAGGCTAAGCGCCATCTTACCAGAATCAATAGACGCTTCTGACAAACAAGATGCATTACGTGCCTACCGGGACTGTCGTAAAGCCCTTAAAGTTGCCATTTTGACGGCTAAACGTGCTGCCTGGAGCTCCCTTTGTGCCGACGTTGACTCTGATGTGTGGGCTACCAAATTGTTACTGGGAAACTTGGCTTCCGCTCACCTATGACTCTTAGTGATGAAGAACAGCTTCACATCGCCAGAACTTTGTTTCCTGCACATGCTCGGCGTATCTGGCCGGAGATTCTCGTAGACATTGCGACTATTCCCATCTGTACAGTTGCTGAGATCTGCACCGCAGGACACCGCCTCAAGTCTGGCAAAGCCGGTGGCACCGATGGCGTTCCTCCGGAGGTTATCCGACTTCATGCTGTTGAGAAACCGGAGCTTCTCCTGGACTTTAATTCTATTTTGTCCTCCAGTGAATTTCCTAGTGCCTGGAAACTTGGCAAACTTATTCTTCTTGCAAAACCCAGTTCGCCTGGAGGGAGTACGTCCTACCATCCCATTTGTCTGCTTAATGTGTTGGGAAAACTTATGGAGCACATTCTCAACAGACGTTTAATCTCGGAAATTGAGGACGGGGAGGGCCTATCTCTTCGTCAGTTTGGTTTTCGGCAAGGCTTGTGGACCATGGATGCTATTGAGGCTGTACAATCTTTCGTGACGATGGCCCAGGCGCTTTCTCCTTGCTATGTCGTCTTAGTAACGCTGGGCCATAACAATTACTTTAACTCGGCGAAGTGGACTGGCATTGTTGCGGACCTCAGGCAACGTTGCATTTCCCCTTATTTGCTTCGACTTCTCTGCAGTTATTTCCACAATCGGAGGCTTTTAGTTGGCGGCGCTGAAACATTGGATATGACTTGTGGAGTGCCTCAGGGTTCGGTTTTGGGATCCACTCTGTGGAACATCTACTACGATGATGTCCTCCGAGTGCCTTTGCCTTCGGGATCAACATCTATCGCTTACGCTGTTGATCTTGCTGTCCTTGTATCTGGAGGATCTCAAACGGAAGTGGTAGAGAGGATAGAATGGGCTGTTCATCGCCTTGAAATGTGGATGCTGCAAAAGGGGCTACAGTTGGCTACACAGAAGACCGAACTTTTATATTCACTGCGACATTTTTCCCTCGTCATGAAACAAGACTGAAGAACATATCTCTCTCAAGATTATTGATTTTCCGTAACTATCGTTACTCCTCTATTAATTTTGTGATTGGCCGATGTACTGCTATGTCACCGCATTACGTAATACAATTATTGCTACGGCCAATCACAAAATTACGCATATATTTGTTTTTAATATGTCATTACATGGCCTACTAAGTCATATCAGAAAACAATATTCATATAAAAAGTTCTAACTAAAACATATCGTTACAAGGGACACTATTTTGAGAAGGACCATCAAAATTATGAGGATGAGTAAAGGTACGTTGTAAAAAAAAAGAAAAAAAAAAGAAAATTGTGATCAGTGTTTATTGAACAGCCCTTGTTCAATTGAAATGATCAATTTTTGGAAGTAATGATGTAGAAACCTCATAGCGGAACATTGGACGTCAAACCCGTAGTTTGCTTAATTTTCAGAGCGTTAACCACGTAGGAATGCTAAACGCAGCAACTCTAGATGTTGAACCCGGTAGTTAGAAATGGATGATCAGCAGGTCGTTGGGTTTAAACCAACATGGTGGATGGAATGTTCCAGAAGCTTTTCTGCTGATCAAATGGAAAAAGTCCCTGGGTTCAACATGTGTTGGCCCCTCCTCTTTGGTTTGGCCATTAATACATATAGCCATGTTTGTCTGGGCGCAAGAAAGTCTAAAGTGTATCATTGCGACTGGAGACTATTCCGGATCTTCACCTCACCAAGCCACTGAAATATCCTTGGAGATAAGCACCACCAAATAGTTACATATGTCTTTGTTGTAATCTTTTGTTCAGTGCCTCTTCAAGGCTTTTGTGTGGGTTCTGTACTAAACAGTAGTCATTAAAACCCGCTTTAGTAACATGTGAGGAAACTAAGAGTTGTGTGTGGAAACGTAGAGTCAGACTGAAAAATTCAATGCCACGGATCTTCTGCTCTCCATCCAGCTGCTCTAACCATTGAACTACTATGGCCAACATGCGATATGACATTAAATTCTCTAGCTGACTCGTATTTTTCCCGGTAAACCGCTTAGGAGTTCTCATAAACACATGAGACAACTACCTTGTTTATGAGAACTCCTATGTGGTTTACTGGGAAAAATACAAGTCAGCTAGAGAATGTAATGTCATATTGGCATGTTGGCCATAGTAGTTCAATGGTTAGAGTGGCTGAACAGAGACCAGAAGATCCATGGTTCAAATCCCGGCTATGGCATTGCATTTTTCAGTCTGACTCTACGATTCCACAATTTAGCCTACATACGGCCAATGTGAAAGAACAATTAATTTCCAATAAGAGTTGTCTCTTCTACCCTTCTTTCCACTACCCCATCCTTGCTGTACCTTCTGAACTTACCACTACGTACCTCAGTCGCTATTCCAATCCTGGGATGTGACAATATTTATCTACCTTCATTCAACATAAAGGCTTCTTTTTGTTTGTTTCTTCATATAAAATCATCACTCGCATAATTGGCATGTTGTCACAGATGTATGCTAGTATTGCTAAATCACTCTGTAAATGGTATTTATTTAGCAGACAGTAATTTGACTGACAAATATAGAAATTTCAACATAGAGTTGTACTAATTAAAATTATACAATGAGTTGACTGAGTCACTGTATACTTAATATACCAGAAATTTTCTTTGAACACATTTCACCTCCGCATTATCAAGAAATTGTCGACTGGCTAGAACATTGCTGTTCCAGTTGATCATGATTCTCCGGAGACAAGACATTGGATGACGATCGATTGAGGGTAAGTAAAATATTTTCTTCTGCTGAAATGTCAAAATTAATTATATGTATACAAATATAATAATTTGTAACTCAAAAAACTTCACTTATCGTATAAGAAATGATGACCGTTTTCTTACAAATTGACTAGGATTGTGAAGATCTTATTCACATCATCAGCTTGAACCATCAACAATCTCGTTAACGCTACTGTCACTAGATGTCACTATGTTTATTTTAGTACTACCAACAAATTTAAAAACAGAATCAACTGCTGGAATTTCAAAATTCATTACACGATGTTTATTTCTTAAAATAATTTTTTTTCCCAAACCATTAGATCTATTGGACCATTTAATTGTTTTAATAATTTAACTTCTGGATTTATTTCAAGGTTAAATGACCAAAAAATGATCCGCTACGGCCGATTTATCAGTCTGTTTGTACTTAATGTTACAAAAATGTTCTTCCATTCTGGTTTCCAAGTTATGTTTTGTCTTTCCAAATCTTTTATAGAGAAATACATTAAATTTTTAATACTATATATATTTTGAGGAACTAACGTTATACCAAACTCTTTAAAAAAAAATTGAAAAAAAAAATCTGGTATTTATTAATTTAATTGTTTCATTTGTGATAAAGTTTATACAGGAAAGACAAAACGTAATTTGGAAACCAAATCAAAAGTACATTTTCGTTACATTAAGTATAAACAAAATGGAAATTAGTTGTTCTTTCACACTAGCCGTATGTAGGCTGAAGTGTGGAAAGACACTCAGACTGAAAAATTCAATGCCATAGCTGGGATTTGAACCATGGATCTTCTGCTTGCCGTCCAGGCGCTCTAGCCCTTGAGCTACTATGGCCAACATGCCGACATGACATTAAATTCTCCAACTGACTCGTGTTTTTCCCAGTAAACCACTTAGGCATTCTCATAAATACATGAGACAACTACCTTAATGGCGACTTAATATGCTGTAAGTACTTTAAGGCCTGGGCTTATGCCATAGCCGGGATTTATACCACGGATCTTCTGCTTGCCGTCCAGCCGCTCTAACCCTTGAGCTACTATGGCCAACGTGCCGACATGACATTAAATTCTCCAACTGACTCGTGTTTTTCCGGTAAACCACTTAGGCATTCTCATAAATACATGAGACAACTACCTTAATGGCGACTTAATATGCTGTAAGTACTTTAAGGCCCGGGCTTTATAGTTTGGACCACTATTAGGTGCAATTAATGGAAATTAATTGTTCTTATACACTAGCAGTGTGTAGGCTAAAGTATGGAAAGATAGTCAGACTGAAAAATTCAATGCCATAGCCGGGATTTGAACCATGGAGTGACTGGATGGCAACCAGAAGATCTGTGGTTCAAATCCCGGCTATGGAATTGAATTTTTCAGTCTGACTCTTTCTATAAACAAACTGATAAATCGGCCGTAGCAGATCATTTTTGGTTATTTAACCATGAAATAAATCCAGAAGTTAAATTATTAAAACAATTAAATGGTCTGATAAATTTAATGTTTTGGGAAAAGATATTTATTTCAAAAAATAAACATTGCATAATGAATTTTGAACTACCAGCTGTTGATACTATTTTTAAAAAATGTTTCATTTTCAGTACTAAAATAAACATAGTGACATCTAGTGACAGTAGCGTTAACGAGATTGTTGATAGTTCAAGCTGATGATGTGAATAAGATATTCACGAAATCGCGATCCTAGTCAGTTTGTAAGAAAACTGTGATTTTCTTATAGAATTGATGTTTTTTTGAGTGGCAAATTATTATTTTTGTATATATTTGTTTGCTTCACTGTTAATAGCTTAATATTTTACATATTCATTTAATGTGTTTCCAATTTCTTAATATAAATGTTTTTCCAGATTACTAAACTTAGGCAAATGAGTCAATCTTGTATATACGTTTATCCACTTACAAGTTTTTTAATGAAGACTAGGAACTTCTTCCCTATCCTCAGTTCTGTGGTTGACTGATGATGCATCTGGCTTGGTGTCGTGCTGCCATCTAATATTCTGGTAAGTTTGATGATGTCATCTACGGTGGGAATTTCAAAATTCATCAAGAGGTCCTCTTTCTTCGTAATATATGTTTTCCCAAATCTGTAGTTCTAGAGGTTTCTTTGCCTGTTTGATCACTTCTATTTGTTGCTTTATGTTGTGATTCTCAGACCAAAAGTACTGTGCTATGGCCGACTTGTCCATGTGTTTGAATTTAATATTTTTGACAGGATTGTGACAAGATATACATTGGTAAAACCAAAAGGAATCTAGGAACAAGAATGAAAGAACACTTCAGAAATATTAAATGCAAACACATGGACAAGTCAGCCATAGCACATCACTTTTGGTCTGAGAATCACAACATAAAACTAGAAATAGAACTGATCAAACAGGCAAAGAAACCTCTAGAACTACAGATTTGGGAAAACATATTTATTACGAAGAAACAGGACCTCTTGATGAATTTTGAAATTCCTGCCATGGATGACGTCATCAAACGTACCAGAATAGTAGATGGCAGCAGGACACCAAGCCAGATGCAGACACCAGATGTATCATCAGTCAACCGCAGAAATGACGATAGGGAAGAAGTTCCCAGAAACTAGTCTTCATTAAAAAAAACTTGTAAGTGGAGAAAAGTACATACAAGATTGACTGATTTGCTTAAATTTAATAACAATGGCATTCCACTTTCTGAAATACTTCTTTTTATTCTATATAATGTTTCTCCAGATGTTTAATTTTTTATTCAAGTGAGATGAGTTTAGTATTTGGGTTTTATGTTATATGTTATGATTCCAGAAATGTCCTCCTTATGTGGAGGTGAAACGTGTTGAAAGGAAATTTGTGGTATATGAAGTACACACTGTCTCAGTCAACTTAAACTATAACTTTTAATTACTACATTACTTCAGTGTTGATTGCAATTTACCTTTTCAAATAAAATTGTACATTTAAGGGCATTAAAGCTATAAGGAAATTATAACATTTCATTACTTTTTCTTTTATTTTTTATTATTTGTATTTTTTCATTTAAGACGGACGTCATCTCAGTCAACCTGTTCATCTGCTACTCCATTGGGCTGCAGTACACGCTTAGCAAAGCGAAAACATAACAAGTGTCTGTCTTGCAGTTAATTTCTGAGGGAGTCAACATCCTTATAATAAGAAAAAAGATCCAAATTATTTATATATAATATGAGGGTGGGTCAAACAGTAATGCCTCCTATTTTTTTATTTTAATTGCCAAGAAAATTGAATCCAATTTACATAGCTTGAAAACTACAACATTGACGATTAATTTGTCAATATTCAATATAATCTCTGTCCTTTTCCACAGTTTTGGTCCACCTTTTAACTAGAACATGTATTCCAGTGTGGTAAAACACACGGTTTTGCTTCCTACGCCATTGACGCACAGACGTTTTCACAGCCTCCTCATCTTCTAAATGAATCCCACAATGAGCTTCCTTTAGAGGCCCGAACAGATGGAAGTCTGATGGTGCCAGGTCAGGGCTGTATGGGGGTGAGGTAAGACTTGCCATCCCAATTTCTCAATTTCTGCAGTGGTGTAACGGCTGGTGTGTGGTCTTGCATTGTAATACAAAAGAAGAACATCCGCCATAGTTTTTGTTGGGCGAACTCGGCGAAGACGTGCTTTCAGCTTTTTGAGAGTTCTGACGTATTGGACAGCATTTATTGTGCATTCCTGCTCCAAAAAATCGATCATAAGCACACCCTCTGCATCCCAGAACACTGTCACCATAACTTTCCCTGCCAACCGCTGAGTTTTGATTTATTTTTTTCTTTGACATGTGATGCCATTACATTGGCTGTCTCTTTGATTCAGGTTCAAAAAATGAACCCATGTTTCGTCTCCAGTAGCAATTTTTTCCAGAAACTCCTCTCCCTCCAAATTCAAGTGCTGTGTTCAGAGGCTATTGTTTTCCTTGTTTCTTTGTTTTGGGCGGTTAACATTCTTAGTACCCAACATGAACAAACTTGCATTATTCAACAGTTGTTGAATAATCATCATCACGCTGCCTTTACTGAGGGAGGTAATGCGACACAATTCACCTGTTGTTACCCGGCGATCACCACGAATGATGTCATCGACTCGCTGAATGTTGCATGGAGTCACTGCAGTCACTGGCCTGCTGCTTTGCTTTTCATGTGCCAATGGTATTTGCCCTTCAGCTTCGTTACAGTGACGAAGCCATCGTCTAACAGTGCTGACATCCACCGTTGCATCACCATAAACATTTTTTTGGCTTTCGTGATTGCAAATTGGCATTTCACCTTCCGCAGTCAAAAATTCAATCACAGAACGTTGTCTAATACCAATGTTGATGTCAGCCATTTTGCAAGAGGATGCAGTGCTGCCACATGTTAACTTAGGAAGCTACTACTGCAGAGGATTGGAGAAGAAGGTTTAAAGAATTGCGCCAAATTCAAAGTTTTCACATAACTTATTGTGACTTTGTGGGTTCGTGAAATGAAAAGTCCAATTGCACCACTCAAAAATGTTCTTTATTTCCACCGACTTACAGTCGAACACTTGCCAATTACACAGAATTATGAAATGCACACAATTACAATTCACCAGCACGCACACAGTCTTCTCGTCCGTTCACTAGCTCGTCAAGCACTGACTAACTGTTCCAGCCCGACGTGTTGCTTATATAGGGTCAGCTGGCCAATCTGGAAGTTTCTGGTTTCAGTGAATCACCGCGAAAGTTCCAGAGGCAGGCGAAGGGGGAAGAGGCAGCCAGCGACAAGTGACACTCCCCTAATCGTCCCTTCAGTTAGTGACTGAGATTAATGAGGGGGTGTGGCTCGGCTGCCTCTGGTCCCTTCTCAGCTGTCATTCGTCTGGCGTTCCGATAATTGGGTCACATTATTTTAGAAAACGAAAAAATAGGCATTACTTTTTGACCCATCCTCATATATATATATACTTTGTAATTAGTTTTTATATCACATTTTAAACAATACTGCTTTAATTTTTATATTTCGTGGTTATGACACAATATACTGTTTTTCTCATGTAATACTCAATAAATATGAATTGTATAAAAAAGAATTTCTAAAATATATGTAATTTGATTTTGTAAGTGTAATTATTTATTTCAATACCTAATGTAAAATAGATTGCAGCTATCCTTAATCCTATATACTTAAATACATTCACAGAGGCATGGATATGTCTAGAGCGCTATACCGCTCGCAAAAGTTAATGGCAAATGAACGCTGGCCAATGCTCAGGCGTAGTACATGCACCTGCAGAGGTTCTATGTACATAAGAGCAGTTTTACCTGCCCGCAAAGGTTTTGGCTATTCTTCGCATAATTAAACAACATACTAAATATTCCTAAAAAGTTAAAATCTTATTACGTAAATAATGAAGCTAGTTACAGTGAAGCAATAAATATCACACAAATATAAATATTTGTTACCAAATCTCCACTTAACTTAGGAAATCAATGTTAATATTTCTTTCTTCTTTCTAATGAAGATCAATTTCGAAGGCAAATCGCATTCGTCCTCAGTTCAAAACAAACTCTGTTGTCAAGGAAATCTTGGTTACCATGTTTTTTCTTATGTTTCGTCAGCATTACCAACATCTGAAGATGAAACACTCTAACGACCATGGCTACGAGAGCCATTGTACATTATTAATTTCCATCAATTAACTAAAATAATAAGAATTAATGATAAAGCCTGGGACTCAAGTACTTATGATAGTAAGTTGCCACAAACAGTGTATCTTGAATGCGAGAGCCCCTAGTGGATTACCGGGGAAATATATGAGTCAAATGGAGAATTTAATGTCATGACGGCAGGTTTGCCATGGTAGCTCAATGGGCTAGAGCAACTGGACGGAAACCAGGAAATCTGTGACTCAGATCCCAGCCGTGACATTGAATTCATGTTGACTCTATCAAGCACATTAGCCTATATACGGCTAGTGTGGAGAAATAATCAATTTCCATCAATTAACTAAAATCTGGAAAAATATTTATATAAAGAAATTCAAAACACATTTAATGAATTTTGACAGTCCATTCGAAGAAATATTTTACTCAACCTCTTTGGTACTTCACCAGAAGTCTCATCTATGGAGAACCATGATCAGCTGGAACACCAAAGTTCTAGCCAGTCAACAATTTCTTGATGTCTTCAAGTTGAGGCAAAACAGGAAAGAAAAGCTGTGGTATGTGAAATACAGTGTGTCTCAGTCCACTCAAAGTATAATTTTAATTTGATGGTAATAAGTTTGCAAACAGCAATTAATGAATTGTACAGAATGGGGTATTTCAGTAAAGTTAGTTTTCAGAATAGGGGATAAACTACACAAGATGAATGATGCTTTTTGACTGAACAACTAGAGGTAACAATGTGATGGCAAATGGCAGACCTAATTGCAAAGGATATATGAAGCATTGTTAGAATGAAAAATACTGTGTACTGTAGAAATACGAGGGCTGTTCATTAAAGAATGATCATAATTTTTCGCACTAAAATTCAATCTTCTTATATTCTGTTAGCTTAATGTGAAACAAACACGCCGTAGTAGTTTCATTGTTGATACTCCTGGTTCCCGCCTGTGAAAGCCAGGCAAGTTCAGACATGTTCAGTATCGCCTACCGCTGCAATGGAGGTAACATGCGACGAACAATATACGGCTTTGAAATTCTGCTTTTGTCTCAACAAATCTTCAGTTGAGGCCTATACAATGTTACAGGAGGCCTATGGAGAGTCTGTTCTTCCCTACAGCACAGCTAGAAGGTGGTTTAAAATGTTTAAAGAGGGGAGACAATCAATTTAAAAGGAAGGTGGATCCGGTGCTCCAGTTACTGCTCTTACGGAAGAAAACAACAACACTGCTGCTGCCGTTGTGAGAGAGGATCGATGAATTACCTTAAGATCACTTTCTGAAATACTGAGCATTTCATTGGGTGCCACCCACACGTTGGTGACAGAAACATTACACATGAGACGCGTTTGTGCGCGATGGGTTCCAAGACTGTTGATTCCCAAACAAAAGGACATTCGCATGCAGGTCTGCTTGCAGTTAAAGTTGATGTTAGAGGAAGATCCGGAGTTTCTTTCAAACGTAATCACTGCTGACAAAACTTGGCTACATCATTTTGATCTTGAGAGCAAACAGCAAAGCTCAGTGTGGAAATCTCCTTCATCACCAACCCCCCAAAAAAGCAAAAGTGGTTGGTTCTGCTGGGAAAGTTATGGTCATCTCATTCTTTGATATTCATGGAATGGTTTATCAGCATGTTGTACCTGCACACACATCAGTAACTAGAGAATACTACAGGGATCTCCTGAAAACATTACAAGTCCATATCAGGCGCAAAAGACCACATTTCCGTGAAGCAGGCTGGATGCTGCACCACGATAATGCGCGGCCGCATATTGCGAATGTTGCGTGAAGTGCATCCCTCACCCTCCCTATAGTCCGGATTTAGCCCCATGTGACTTGTTTCTATTCCCTAACTTGAAGAAACGCCTTTGTGGGAGGCATTATCCATCATCAGAAGCAGTGGTGAAGGCTGCGGAGGCGGTTTTGAAGGATCTGTCAAAATGGTTTCCAGCATGTCTTTGAAGACTGGCAGAAACGCTGGGACAAATGCATCGCATTCAGGGGACACTATTTTGAGAAGAACCATCAAAGTTATGAGGATGAGTAACGGTACGTTGTCAAAAACAAAAAAGAAAATTGTGATCATTTTTTATTGAACGGCCCTCGTACACACGGCTAGTGTGAAAGAACAATTGGCATTTAACCGACTTAACAGTTTTGATTTTTTGAAGATAGGGTTCATAGAGCTCAGAGTTCCTGATATTTATCTTTCAGGATAAGGAAAAACCCCAGAAAAACTGTATCGGTGCAACTTACAGCAACCGAGATTGGAACTCGAGACCTCTTGAACGTGAAGTAGACACACCACAGAGGCGGGCGGAATGAGAGCGCCAGCCTAGTTTGCTGTATAATTGCATTTGTTACATTCGCTCCGCTCCTTTTATAAGCAAATTCCTCGGCTACGTTTGGGTCTCATATTGACTGACATCTTGGGAAAGGACAGATGGATTGGACCAGTTTACTAAAGGATTTGGCAAGAAAGAAAGTTTTGAAGCCATTCTGACGTTATACTACAGTATCGGAGTCAAACTCATTCATGCAGATACATATATAACATTTTTTGTGTATAAAGAACAACAATAATAATAATTAAGATCCCTGATATAGCAATTATATGCACTTCTGTTGGAAATAAAGTTAACTATGTGCAGTATTTGGGAGTGCGGCCAATATTTGAAACATATTTCCCACTTAGTAGGTAATATTTCATCCACATACCGTAACGTTTGTTTCCAAGAATGGAATATTCGACTTGTTTATAGTTGGCCAAGAAACAGAAGAAGTTTACATTTACTTAATTTGCTCTGTTTGTTGCATATTTAACAATAAAGTACTGCATTCGTCTTTACATTGTTGTGGATGATTTAGTAAGTTTTGACAGCTTATATGTTATACTAGTAAACTCATGAATGATTTCACTTCTCATGGCTAACATAGTTATGTAACACGTTTGTCTTTTTGTTACATTAAAACAAATTCTGCAGTTAAAATCAACAATTAATAATGTGCAACAAGATTCTGACTTCACTCTCAACCAAATATTTTAATCACTAAAATGTAAATGCATGTCGCTAATGCTCTATAGTCAACAATGAAGTCATTCCCAGTATTTCAAAGTTACATCTTGATAATTTTGTAAAGCTGCACGATTTTGTAGATGTGTTGTATCCATTTCTATATCTTGAGAGCACAACACACAATTTGGAGAAGTTAGAAATGTCAATGTTGTGATTTCAACTCGTGAAGTGGATTTAAATATTATTTAAATATTGAAAGTGAGTTATTGATTTGTAGAATTATTTTAAAGACGAGTTATTCTTATTTATAGAAATTTAATGTCGACTTTGCTTGGCATTAAATAAGATTGTGGTTTCATTTGTTTTTAATTCCGACGAATAACAACATTTTGAAAACGCATGATTCGTCCATGTTTTGTTCTTGAATAGTTAAACCATATGAAAGGGTAGATGTTCGGCTATTGAGTGTGCGAACCGCGGATGTATGCAGTGGCGTGAATTGTTAATACTTATTATAATATTACTTATAATTTCCTATGTCTTAAAGGAATTATTATTTCTTATTTAATGCATAACTGAATCCTTGCTAAACGATATGGATTTCGGTGTGAATTTTCTTTAAGAAATGATGGCGTCCTAAGTAATATCTAATACTGTGACTTTGTGGGTTCGTAGAAGTCCAATTTGCCGAAATTTTAAATGTTCTTTATTTTCGTAGAGATACACTGTTCAATTCTCACGTAACAACATTACAATCAACTCTCGTTACACAGCTGTTTACTGTTTACTCACAACTCTCTGCTGTTCTCCGCTTACCTCTCCCGCGACTGGTTTACAACTTGCAACTCACCTCTTGGCCAATCGTCGCCTCTTTAAATACTTCACTTATCATTTCTAGATTATGCGAAAATAAACCAGAAACCGAATAACCTGTCCAGAAGTAACTAGAAATTTCCATTTATCTCAGTTTGTTTGTTTCGGTAGACCTTTATCTGCCGGTTCTTGGTTTTCACAACTGCCCTTTTGTGTAAACAAGCCACGCGATCGTAAATACGGGTTCGCGACAATTTATTTTAAGTATTTATTTTTGTCTCCCTTGCTCACCAGTATTGGTGTTAGGAGTCACTTGGGTTCCCTTAGAGCGAGGAAGCCCAAGTATATTGACTTAGTAGATGAGATCGGCCCAACACCTGGGATGAATGAATGATGGAGCAATCGGTAGAATTATGCTGGGAAAACCGGAGAACCCCGAGGAAACCCACCCCAGCGCCATGTTGTCCACCACAAATCCCACTTTGCGGTCACGTGGGACCGAACACGGGCCACCTAGGTGAGAGCCAAGCGTGGCGCGGTCCTAAATATTGATTACTATACTTATTTGTTACTAAACTTCGACATCTGTTCCGGCTACCAGCGCTATGTATCGGTGGTGCCATCTTATTTATTTCCCTGAACTGATTATATTAACACTGCATATGTGTATTGTAATTACATTTACAGCATTATTAATACTACTTTAATTAATTGTTTTAATAAATATTTTATACATAAAACAATTGAAAAATTTAAATATCAAAACATGTAAATAATTATTAATTTATAGATGAGTCGTATTTATTACACATCAGCATCACTTGCGTACCTATTTTGAGGACATGTTTTGCAAACCATTGTTTGCATTGTCGGCTCTAATGTGACTAAAGCTTGATCCAATGGTGTGGGTAGTTCTGGAGTTGCTGCTGCCATCTGTTGATTTTGTGATGAATTTAAATATGGGGTTATCTTCTGGCGGGATTTCAAAGTTCATTAGTTAGAAATCCTGTTTTACCTAGAATTTATGCCCTTCCTAAAATCCATAAGCCGGTAATAAAATGATACCTATTGTTAATTGTATAAACTCACCAACTCACAATTTAGCAAAATGGTTACACAAAAAATTTAGTAATTTTGATAAATCTGAAAGTTTAAGTATTAAAAACTTTTTAGAACTAATAAAAAAAGATTGACAGTGTTGTATTATCTAAAACTGATAAACTTATTTCTTTTGATGTAACTGCCTTATTTCCTAGTATTCCTAGAGAAAAACTTTTAATTTATTTAAAAAAAGTGGTTGAATTCAATAAATTTACATGAGGACTTAATAGTTGATTTTGTTAAACTTACTGATTTTGTTTGGATCAAAATTTTTTCACTTTTAATGGTGAATTTTTTCAACAAACTTCTGGCTTAGCAATGGGTAATCCTCTTTCACCTTTTCTTGCTGATCTTTTTATGAGTTTTTTCGAAATTCAATTCACTAAAGCTTTTCCTTTAATTTTTAAAATATGGTATAAATATTACACAAATAAAAATATTTAGTAAATATTCTCCACTTAACTTAAGAAGCCAATGACAATACTTCTATTATGTTTTAGCGAAATTAATTTTACGGACATTTGCCCACATCTTCAGTCAACACACTTGGTTGTCAAGGATACCATGTATTTACGTATCACCAACATCTGAAGACGAAACAAACCTAAAAACAGAATCAATTGCCGATATGTCAAAATTCATTACGCAATTTTTATTTTTTAAAATAAATATTTTTTTCCAAACTATTAAATCTATCGAACCATTTAATTGTTTTAATAATTTAACTTCTGGATTTATTTCATGGTTAAATGACCAAAAATGATCTGCTACAGCCGATTTATCAATTTGTTTATACTTAATGTTACGAAAATGTTCTTTCTTTGTGGTTTCCAAACTACCTTTTGTCTTTCCAATATAAACCTGATCACAATCGAAACAATTAAATTGATAAATACCAGATTTTTTATTATTAGGAATTTTACCTGTTTTAGAAAAATGTAGTAAATTTTTAATACTATTTATTTTGAGGAACTAAAGTTATACCAACTTCTTTAAAAAAATTTGAAAATGTTTATTAACCCAAGGATGGTAAGTAAATTTTCTAAAATTATAATTGTGTTTCATTTTTTTAAGAGTAGAAATATCATTAATACTTTTTTGATATTTAAATTTTTCAATATTATTTTGTATAAAGTCTTTATTAAAGCCATTAATTAGAGCAGTATTAATAATATGTTCATATTCTTTATTAAATTCCTCTTTATTCAGAGGTTTATTTATTAATCTATACTTCAAACTATTAAAAACAGCAAATTTATGTGGAAAAGGGTTAAAACTTTTATTTTTTATGTTTTAATTATCGATATGAGTAGATTTCCTATAAATACCAAAATCTAATTTGTTATTATTTCTTATTATCTTCAAATCTAGAAAAGGAAGAAATCCATTAATTTCAGTCTCTAATGTGAAGTTTATAGCTTTATCTTGTAAATTTAGTAATTTTAAAGCGTCGTTAATTTGTTTTTCAGGAACAATAGCAAAAATATCAACATATCTATACCAAATTTTAAAAATTAAAGGGAATGCTTTAGTGACTTGAATTTCGAAAAAACTCATAAAAAGATCAGCAAGAAAAGGTGAAAGAGGATTACCCATAGCTAAGCCAGAAGTTTGTTGAAAAAATTCACCATTAAATGTGAAAAAACTTTGATCCAAACAAAAATCAGTAAGTTTAACAAAATCAGCTATTAAGTCCTCATGTAAATTTATTGAATTCAACCACTTTTTTAAATAAATTAAAAGTTTTTCTCTAGGAATACTAGGAAATAAGGCAGTTACATCAAAAGAAATAAGTTTATCAGTTTTAGATAATACAACACTGTCAATCTTTTTTATTAATTCAAAAGAATTTTTAATACTTAAACTTTCAAATTTATCAAAATTACTACATTTTTTGTGTAACCATTTTGCTAAATTGTGAGTTGGTGAGTTTATACAATTAACAATAGGTCTCATTTTATTACCGGCTTATGGATTTTAGGAAGGGCATAAATTCTAGGTAAAACAGGATTACTAACTTTTACAAAATGATTTTCTTTGTCCGATGTAACTTTCACTTCATTAAGTATTTTATTAAAATTATTAATTTTTATAAAATCTTCACCTTGAAGTAAAAGGTTTACTCTATTAATATAATCTAATTTATCTAAAATTTCAAAATTAATTTTGGGAAAAAATATTTATTTTAAAAAGTAAAAATCGTGTAATGAATTTTGACATACCGGCAATTCATTCTGTTTTTAGGTTTGTTTCGTCTTCAGATGTTGGTAATACGTAAATACATGGTATCCTTGACAACGAATTGTGTTGACTGAAGATGTGGGCAAATGTCCATGAAATTAATCTCGCAAAACGAAGATAGAAGTATTGTCATCAACTTCCGTAAGTTAAGTGGAAGATAATTACTAAATATTTTTATTTGTATAATATTTATTACTTCACTGTAACTAGCTTCATTTTCTGTATAATCAAGTTTATTTATTGTCATATTTAAACTTGTACTTAATGCAACTAAATACTGAGGTATATAAATGATTTTGTAAATAACATCAAGGCTCATAGCACTGTATTGTTTGCAGATGACACTGAAACAGTAACGAAACATTAAATAATACTTTAAGTCACACTAGTAAAGACTTGGTATCATGGATAGCTAATAACAACCTGGTTTTAAACACGGATAAGACAGTTTGTCTTAAATTTAGTATTACTGAAAGAGGAAATAATGAAAGTATTCCTGAAGTAAAATTAAATAATAAATTAATTTCATACATACAAAAGTGAAACAAACTTTTTAGGCTTGTGGATACAGGATAACTTAAAATGGAAAACTCATACAAACCATCTACTAACCAAATTAAGCAGGAATATATATGCTCTAAGAATATTAGGTCAAAATGTCAGCCTTCATGTACTTTTAATGTCCTATTATGCACATATACAGAATAATATTTTGGGGAAATTCACCAGGAGCCAAAGATATATTTATTAAACAAAAACAAGCCATTCGAATTATAGGCAACAAAAGAATGCTATGTTCATGTAAGCCACTGTTCAAAAAGCTTTGCATACTTCCTTTGGCATGTGTTTATATACTGGAGACAGCTTTATTTGTAAAAAGAAATAGATTTAACTTTCAAAACAACGGAAGTGTTCATATGCATTACACGAGGCATACTAAGGATATACATTTTAACCTCAATCACAATGGAGTACTGCATTCCTGTACAATAGTTTATGATTGCCTTCCTAATGACATCGAAAGCATAGATAACTACAATGTGTTTAAACCTTTCTTGCAGGAGCACTGCTTTTACACAGTAAAGGTATATCTGCAATTTAACAAGAGGATACTCAGCTTTTTCATTTCTCTCATTTATAATTATATCCAATTTGTGTTACATTATAATTGAATGTAGGTTAGGTATATTTGATGTTTAACTTTGAATATAAAGTGTAAATTTACTGACGTATCCTATATCAAGGTACTATGTACAGATTTGATTTTAAAGGATGAATAAATTTGAATTGAATTTTTTAAGACATTCAATATGTTTTTTTAGTAATTCAATATGGTAAATTAGTAGTCAATATGGTGTTATGACAACAAAACCATAAACATAAATAAATTTAAAAAATATCTTTATATGAAATTTATTTTTATGAAGAAAACTCAAACAAATAAAATTAATCATTTTAAACACTTAAGGGAATAAGCTTTACAAATATATTCTTGTGTTTTAATTATCAAATAAATGCATTTCTTGTAACTGTGTTCTTTTAATCATTATACTGCATCCTTAATTTGTCTACAGAGTGACACATTTCTTTCATTAATTGTTTCAAAATGGATTTTTCTAGCGAGAACTTATTATACCTAAAATGTAGAGGAATTTTGGGAGATTACTTACCTGTATAGGAAATGTTGAAAATGTCCTCCATCCCGCATAAGGCACAACTCAACATGTCGTTCCATTTAAGTCAATTGATGGAAATTAATAATTTCTTCACACGAGCTGTATATAGGCTAAGGTTGTTTTGGATAGATAGAATCAACATGAAAAATTCAATGCGATGGCCAGGATTTGAACCATGAATCTCCTTGTTTCCATCCAGTCGCTGTTACCCATTGAGCTACCATGGCCAACATGCCGTCCTGACATTAAATTCTCCAATTGAGTCATTCCATGTTACTAGCCACTCGTTGGAGGACTCTGTTGTCAATAGCTTGATGATGTTGTGCTTCAGATCGTCCAATATCCGGGGACGTGTGGCATAAACCCTGGATATGTCAAATCCGGAGATCTCGGTGGTCACAATTTCCTGTAAATTATCCGGTTATCAAAGAAACTTGCAATTAGTTTCCTGGATTCATTTGATGTATGGCATGTGGCACCATCTTGCTGAAAATATCCATGACTCAGCTCTACATTGTCCAGTTGCTCAACAAACTCCATGAAAATCTGCAGTGTGCAGTCTGGTTAAAAAACAATTGGCTCAACTATTCTCTGTGCAGAAATTGCACACCAAACTCCCATTTTAACCAGGTACATAGCTGCTTCATGGATGTTATGTGGATTTTTGATGGCCCAATGGCTTGAGTTCTGTGAGTTCACATAACTGGATAAATGGAACCATACTTCATCTGAGAACTATGTGATGGACAATATGGCAGGATTTTGCACAATGAACGTCTGAATCCAACGACAATAATTCAATCTTTTATCCTTATCTGTTTCCTGCAGCTGATGAACAACCATAACCCTATATGACTTTAGGTCTGCACTTTTCGCAGCTCTCTGACACATTGAGTAGGAGTACCCTGTCTCCTGCAACACGATTTTTTGGGTGACTGTTCCAGTCGTGCTCTTACGTCAACAACTGTGGGAAGTCTAGATGAACAATGCTTACCTTTTTCACTCACCAGAGATTCAGTTGTTTCCAATTTGTTTACCGGTCCCAGTATTTTGTTTCTTTTGGGAGGATTGTGAACACCAAATTCTCTCTGGTATTCCCTTTGTAATTGAATTAGTAATCCAATATTGCTTCACAAGGAAGAGTCATTGGTTTAATGTGCAGTGCATTTTCATGATGACTAGAACAAAATGTAGAAAACAGCTGCTAACAATATCAATTAGGAATAAAACATAAACGTATGAGCATCTAGTGACAAGGAATTGAAACTCCAGAACATTCTGTTTAATTTGGTGCTAAAATTAGTTCATTGAATGAATTTCCAATGGAATAATTAAAGAAAGAGATGTGTCACTTCTATATAAATTATATATAACTGACTTATTGTATTTCTTCTTAATTTTTTCTCTCTATTGATGTATCTCATATCATGTACAATGATCAGAGGATGAATAAATAAATAAATAAATATACAAATAAATGTATCACTCAAATTATTACACGACAGAGCATTGAGGCATATTGACCTTCAGTAACCAGTGCTATTTTTTTTTTTTTTTAAATTTTCAAACATTGGTATAGATATGTGGATGACATTTGGGCAATAGTAAATGAGAAACAAGTGGATGATGCATTAAAACTACTTAATTTACAAGATCCTGCAATAAAATTTTCCATGTAAAAAGAGACAAACAATGAAATCCCTTTCTTAGATTTAAAACTTCAGAAAACATACAAAACTTGAATTTGGCATACATAGGAAGTAAGTCCCAGGCTTACGATAGTAAGTCGCCACAAATGATGTATCTTGGTTGCGAGAGCCCCTAGTGGTCTACCGGGGAAATATATAAGTCAAATGGAGAATTTAATGTCAGGACGGCACGTTGGCTATGGTAGCTCAATGGGTTACAGAGACTGGACGGAAACCAGAAGATGCATGGTTCAAATCCCGGCCATGGCATTGAATTTTTCATGTTGACTCTATCCATACAAAATAAAAATTTATAAAATTGACCTAAATATTGATAATGTAAATCTGTGCATACTATTATGTCAGAAACTCAACTATGCTTAAAATGTGATTAATTTCCATTACGGATAAGAAACTCATTTTCGTTATAAAAACAATGGGTTAACAAATACATTCTGAGCTCTTTTTTAAAAGTATTTCTGTCTGTCTCTGACTTCAGTTTGTTTGGTAATATGTTGAAGTACTTTGATCCAGCATAAATAATATTTTTATTTCCAAACTGGCCCCTATATGATTGCAGAAAAAAATCATTTTGTCGATGAGTGTGGTGTTTGTGTGTATCTTTATTTAGACAAGGGGATATTGAGTCCTTTTTTACATACAAAATAACATAATTTACGTATATGCAAAAGAGCAATAAGATTTTGAATTTCTTAAAGTATGGTCTACATGACTCAGATTGTGGCAACTTAGCTAAAACTCTAATAGCCCTCTTTTGGACTGAAAATAGGTGTGCTAAAAGAGTCTTACCAGTAGAACCCCATAACATAGCCCCATATTCCACAGGTGAATGAAATAAAGAAAAATATACGTTATGAATTGCTTGAGGAGGCAAAATGTTAACTAGTTGACATAACAAAAACACAGTCTTGTTAAGTTTAGAGTAAACAGTCAAAATGTGATTTTTCCAGGCTTAAAGAGCATTTTAGGAACATCAGAAACAAAGAAATGGATAAATCGGTGGTAGCGTACCATTTTTGGAAGGAGAATCATGATATAGAATGAGAAATCCACTTATTAAAAAGTGTCCAAGGTCCAGCTGCATTAAATACATGGGAAAAATATCTTCATAAAGAAATATGAAAGAAAATTGTTTAATTTCGACACTACCTTTGAAGAAAACCCAAACTTCAAGTTCATCAAGATACTGACAGAGACGTACCTATCGCCTCCAATGAGTTCACCAAACCCACGTCCATTAGTCGACAACATCTCATGATGTTAGGAAGATCCTAACGAAACACGTTCTAGGTAAATACTAGCAATAAGTGGAGCATTGAGTATTAGTTTGACTCAAAATTATATTAACCAGTGCTGTGTTCTTTTTTTTTATCTTGTTGGTTAGAAGAGTGAAATATTAGTAAGAGCCATTCCATGGCTGAATGGTTAGATCTCTTGGCTCTCACCAAGGTAACCCAGGTTAGATCCCAGGCAACCGCAAAGTGATATTTGTAGTGGACAACATGTTACTGGGGTTTTCTCCAAGTCCTCCAGTTTCCCCTGCCAGAATTCCACCAATTGCTCCATCATCATTTTTCCTATCATTTCATCTCGCCTTCATTCTTCATCCACTACCCTCACTCTCATACCAGGTATTGGGCTGATCACCCATCCTGGATTCTGCCCCTCACTGATCCAGAGATTCCATTCTTCAACTCGTATAACAGTTAAGAGGAACAAGACTACCCTGACACCACTTAGTGGTATAAGAGGACAGTTGAAGAAAGAAAGTAATTTTAGTTAATTGATGGAAATTAATCATTTCTCCACACTAGCCATATATAGGCTAAGGTTTTTGCTAGATAGTCAACATGAAAAATTTGATTTGATTTGATTTATTGATTCCATCCATTAAAACATGTACATGTTATAGGACAATTCAAATTAAAAACTAAGTACAATATTTATAATTAAGGTAGCTAACTAAATATTTATAAATATAAAAATTCATCCATGCTGTAGAAGCTATTGACTCTAAGGAAGTTTAATAACAATTTCTTAAATTGATGTTGTGATTCAATCTTTTTTATAGATTCAGGTAGCTTATTGTAAAGACGTAAGCCAGTATATGTGAAACTATTTTCATACATCTTTGTATTGTGTGCCTTCACAAATAAATTGTTCTTTGTTCTAGTGTTGTGTATATGAATTTCAGAATTTATTTTGAATAAACTTAGACTTGCTTTCATATGTACAAGAGTTTCATATATGTATACACTTGGCAGTGGTAAGATACCTAATTTACTGAAGTATGGCTTACAACTAGTTGTGCTTGAGAGATCCGCTATGATTCTAATTATTTTCTTTTGGTATCTGAATACTTTTATACTGTCTTTAGAATTTCCCCAAAAAATTATACCATACGCCAACAAACTGTGAATATATGAAAAGTACACTACTCTCCGAACTTTCAAGCTCGACATGCCTGTAATTGCCCTGATTAAGAAACACATTTTACTAAGTTTTTTCATCAATGTCTCTATGTGAGTTTCCCAACTTAAATTTTCTTCTAGTATTAGTCCCAGAAATTTGATAGTTTTTACATAATGTATTTGGTCTTGTCCCAGCATTAATTTTGGATACAATTGACTTCCACTCATTTTGTTATAGAAGCTTAGGGCTGCTGTTTTCTTCTTACTCAATATTAACATATTGGCACTAAACCATTTTTTAATATATTTTAGACTATTTTCAATATGTACATCTGCCCCTTCCTTATTCACCCCTTTGATAAAAATATTTGTATCATCTGCAAAAAGCGTAACATTTATATCTGTTCTGTTTTCTACATTATCTGCCAAATCATTAATGTACACTATAAATAAAAGAGGCCCAAGCACCGAACCTTGAGGGACCTCATATTTCATTATAGCGCTACTTGAAATCTGAGTTTTAACTTCACTCATTTCGCTATCAAAATACTCTTATTTCCACTGATTGCTCTCTATTCTCCAGATAAGATCTGAACCAATCTAAAGCTAACCCCCTTATGCATACAAGGATATTTTTTCTAATAGAAGTTTGTGATCAACCAGATCAAACGCCTTTGTAAGATCTAAAAAAATGCCTATCCCTAATTGTTTAGTATCTAGTGTTTCATACACTTGTTCAATGAAATTCATCAGTGCAGAACTTGTTGATTTATTTTTTCGAAAACCATTTTGATTGTCATTAATTACTTTAAATTTTTCCAAAAAGCTTGTTACACTTTTATACATTATTTGTTCGAAGATCTTTGCAAAAGTTGAAATTATGGAAATTGGCCTGTAATTTCCTACCTCCCCTTTGCTACCTTTTTTAAAGATGGGTTTCACTTTACCTTTTTTTAACCTGTCGGGGAACGTCCCACTTGAAAGTGAAAGATTTATAAAGTACGTCAGTGGTTCAGTTAGGAATAAGGAGCAACGCTTTATGACGCAGTTAGAGTAACCATCTATTCCTACCGATTTCTTATTCTTCAATTTTTTTATAACGTCTTTAACTTCCTCAACTGTTACTGGAATTAAAAACATGCTATGTTCATTTTTCTTTACACTTAACTTTCCCTTCTTTCCTAGAGAATGAGTATTTAACATTTTCTCCGCTACAGTTGAATAAAACTGGTTGTATAATTCCGAAATTTGATTAGTATCACTTACTTTTTGGCCATTATTTTCTAGGTGGTAATTTTCTTTCAATTTGGGTTCATTTTTTATTTTGTGCTTAATTACTTGCCACATGGATTTAGTTTCATTAACTGCTTTATTTACTGTTTCATCGTTATGTAACTTTTTGGCTGCTCTTACAACTTTAGTATATATATTTAGATATTTTACGTAATAGGCCTTAAACTCCGGTGTAGTCTTGTTTTCCTTCATGAATTTGCTCAAGAATTTTAACCTATCACCAGATTTGCGGATTCCTGTTGTGATCCACTTATTACCTAGCTTGTTCATTGCCACTTTAACCATTGGTATGGCTGTTACAAAGTGAAAATCAAATGTGTCCAAAAATGCATTCATGGCATCGTTTAGATTTCGCTCAGTGTACACGCTTTCCCAAGATTCTTTACTTAATAGAAAATTTAGATAGCTTAGATTGTCATCATTAGCAAGTCTAACCTTTTTGAATATTCTTTTTTGCATTCTGTTTTGGGTTATGCTGATCTACTAGGACAACTAATTTTAACATTTGTGCGTAATGATCTGACAGGGCTGTGTTAAAAATCTGAATTTCATATTTCCACTTATTTATATTCAGCACTACTTGGTCAATCGCATAATATGACGAATTCAATGCCATGGCTGGGATTTGAATCACGGATCTCCTGGTTTCCGTCCAGTCGCTCTTAACCTTTGAGCTACCATGGCCAATGTGCCGTCCTGACATTAAATTCTCCAGTTCACTCGTATATTTCCCCGGTAAACCACTAGGGGCTCTCGTATCCGAGATACACCGTTTGTGGTGACTTACTATCGTACGTACTTAAGTCCCAGGCTTCATCATTTAACTGTAATTATTTTAGTTAATTGATGGAAATTAATCGTTTCTCCACACTAGCCGTATATAGGCTAAGATTTTTGATAGATAGAGTCAACATGAAAAATTCAATGCCATGGCATTTCTATCTATTGCATACAGTAAGTTACGAAACACAAACAGAGCTGTGTGCCTGATATGAAAGATTAGCCAATGATTATATGCAGCAGGTAGATAATAATAAAAAATAACCTTAATGATTATAAATGCATTAAATATGTATCAACATAATTATTTATTGTAATATTTTTCAAAGAATGAAAATGAGGCTAAGCAGCCCATCTTCTGCAGTTTTCATAACAGAAAAAAGAAAGAGAAAACCAACTTAATTATTAGTTACTACACTTTTGTTATTAAATAACTGTTGCAACTAAAGGAAGAACATGGAAATATAACTAATTTTCTAGGTGATCAATCTGTACAATGGGAATAATTTTTAAGGTGATTTACTCAACTGACAAAAGCTATCATCAGCAACGTTCTGTCATTGAAACATATCTCACTGTCTTTGTTGCCTATAATTGTATACAAAGCAAAATGATAATGAGAATATGAAGGTCACACCTCATGCACATATCTTCCAGGAAGAAGGGTGACCCAAACAAATGCTGCAGGACCAACCAACACTCTGGGGTCAGAGTGAGGATAGCCACAACAGCTGTCTGACACTACGAGTCTGAAATATGACTCCATCAATCGAACCTAAACCTCCCTTGGTTAGATCATTGTATAATGGTTTAATAAAAAACTGGAAGGTAAATGAATTCAATCAAATTGTGAAATGCGTTTACAAAGGTAACCACATAGCACCAAGTAAAGCACTTAAAGAGAAGCTTTGGAAGCTCAAATTCTCTGATAATCCCACAAGATGTCGCTAACCATTTCCGTGGAAGGCAATAAGCTTTCATATGCTGAACCAGGGGTGGTCACAACGAGGCTTGCAAGCCGCATGGCGCTCTTGGCATCAAGCTTAGAGTAAGATTAATGGAAACTAACATCTTGAGGCCAGCAAAAAAAGAAAACTCTTTCCCTGAATTTATGACCCCCTGTGGTAGTTAGATTTGGCTTTTTTACAGATGTGGTCCAGAACATATCTTTACAAGGAAGAGAAAAGCTTGCTTTGATTTGGCCCAGATTATATTTAGCTTTCATAGCAGTTAAAGCTTCAGACTAAAACATTTGCTTACTTCAAATGTTTGAAGAAAATTACTGCAAGCCGTCCTGAAGATTACTTGAGTAACTTGTCTGGCAGATTTACGAGGGGGTGTCGTAAAGTTTTAATGATCAGCCGGTAGCTTTTATGCTACAGTAATGAAGATTTTTCAGTGTCATCATTGAACCCTTAGGACATAATGTTGGTAGTTTCAGTGATTTGAGTCCCTTTGTTTTTTTACAGCGAGTGCCAGAAGTGACTGAGGAGTAAGATGGAGAAAATTGAGGCTCGTAGTGTGATCAAGTTACTGCATTTGAAGGGCAAAACTGTCCGAGATATCCATGTTGAGATGACAGCTGTTTATGGAAATGATTGCTCATCGTATGACACTATTGTAAGGTGGAAAAGGAATTTTTAAACTGGTCACATGTCCCTGACAGATGAGCCAAGAGCTGGTAGACCGTCAGCTGTCACAGTGAAGAAAGTGGAGTGTTTAATACTGGAAGACAGACGAGCAACCATCCAAATAATAATGAATGAGACACATCTTAGTCATGGTAGTGTGTGGAAAATTATTCATGACAAACTTCACATATCTAAGGTGTCTGCACGTTAGGTTCCAAATTTGCTAAGCACTTCCAAAAGCAAACATGACGTGACCTTTCAAGACAGATATTGATGCAATTGGAACAGGATGAAGATGATCTTTTTATGATCGTCTGCTAACTATGGATGAATCCTGGATCTATCAGTATGATCCAGAGACAAAAACCATGACATGGAATCGAAACATGCCAATTCCCCCTCCCAAAAAGACAAAGGTGCAAAAGTCAGCTGGGAAAGTCATGCTTTCAGTTTTCTGGGACTGTCGTGGAG
Organism: Mantis religiosa; assembly: GCA_030765055.1. NCBI lineage: Eukaryota > Metazoa > Arthropoda > Insecta > Mantodea > Mantidae > Mantis > Mantis religiosa. The sequence goes on from CM060950.1 coordinate 35,050,431, forward strand.
TCATCCTTACAGATTATCTTGCTAAGAGTCAAACCATCACTGGCAGATACTGCAATGTTCTGGACAAGTTATGACCAGCTCTGATTAAGAAACGATGTGGTATGCTCTCCAAAGGTGTTTGTCTTCTGGCTGAAAATGTACCAGCCAGAAAGGTGAAAAAGGGCGAGTGTCCCAAGGAGCCACCACAGTGTAGAAGGCAGGGTTCCTATGTTTCACTTAAATGGAAACCTCACCCGATAGGCCAGGACAATGTAGCCTGCCTCGTAGTGTGGTGGTAGTGTGTCTGCCTCACATTCAAGAGGTCCCGAGTTCGAATCTCAGTCAGAGTGTTACCTGCATAAGGTTTATTCTGAGGTTTACCCTTACCCTGATACACAAATGTTGGGTCACTCTAAGCATGGGCTCCATGGACCCCGGACGCATTTGAGCATCACTTCACCCATTTCATTCATCGTCCAATATGACTTAACAGAGGTTTTCCCTTATCCTGAAAGATGAATGTCTGGTAACTCTAAGCTCTATGTACGCTGTACTTATTTGAGCATCATTTCATTCATCATTTGATATGACTTAACGTTGGAGGTTTTCTCTTATCCTGAAAGATGAATGTCTGGTAACTCTAAGCTCTATGTACCCTGTACTCATTTGAACATCATTTCATTCATCGTCCGATATGACTGGTTTTCCCTTATCCTGAAAGATGAATGTCTGGTAACTCTAAGCTCTATGTACACTGCACTTATTTGAGCATCATTTCATTCATCATTTGATATGCCTTAAAGTTGGAGGTTTTCTCTTATCCTGAAAGATGAATGTCTGGTAACTCTAAGCTCTATGTACCCTGTACTTATTTGAACATCATTTTATTCATCGTCCGATATGACTGGTTTTCCCTTATCCTGAAAGATGAATGTCTGGTAACTCTAAGCTCTATGTACACTGTACTTATTTGAACATCATTTCATTTATCGTCCGATATGACTTAACGTTGGAGGTTTTCCCTTATCCTGAAAGATGAATGTCTGGTAACTCTAAGCTCTATGTACCCTGTACTCATTTGAACATCATTTCATTTATCGTCCGATATGACTTAACATTGGAGGTTTTCTCTTATCCTGAAAGATGAATGTTAAGCTCTATGTACCCTGTACTCATTTGAACACCATTTCATTTATCGTCCGATATGACTTAATTTGGAGGTTTTCTCTTATCCTGAAAGATGAATGTCTGGTAACGCTAACCTCTATGTACCCTGTACTCATTTGAACATCATTTCATTTATCGTCCAATATGACTTAACGTTGGAGGTTTTCTCTTATCCTGAAAGATGAATGTTAAGCTCTATGTACCCTGTACTCATTTGAACATCATTTCATTCATCGTCCGATATGACTTAACGTTGGAGGTTTTCCCTTATCCTGAAAGATGAATGTCTGGTAACTCTAACCTCTATGTACCCTGTACTCATTTGAACATCATTTCATTTATCGTCTGATATGACTTAACATTGGAGGTTTTCTCTTATCCTGAAAGATGAATGTTAAGCTCTATGTACCCTGTACTCATTTGAACACCATTTCATTTATCGTCCGATATGACTTAACGTTGGAGGTTTTCTCTTATCCTGAAAGATGAATGTCTGGTAACTCTAAACTCTATGTACCCTGTACTCATTTGAACATCATTTCATTCATCGTCCGATATGACTTAACGTTGGAGAAGGTAAATTACAGAAAAAATAAATTGGTTGGGAAGTGGTCCCAGCAGCCTGTTGGGAGACTGGCAACCGACCTACCAAAGAAGGAAATGGTTCACTCAGAGCATATCATCCTGGCATTCACCGCCGAGACCGACACTTCTACCCTGAAACAGACCACCAGGTGAGAGATGATGTGAAATGATAATGGAGATTCGGGGGATGTGATTTACCTACCCAGCATTCGCCTGGTGACCCGGGAAAAGCCCATCGGTCAGGGGAAACGAACGCAGACCTCCCGAATGCGGGCCACAGACGAAACCTTAACAAACGCCCCTCGGTTCGATCTTATATGATGAACATTTAAGTGAACTTGTGCGAACTGCTCTTAACAATTGCGTTTACTGTCAGATTTCTAAACGCTAACAGCAAAAATGAACACTCGAAAAAGCACGATAACGTTCTTGTAGTACAAAAAAAAAGTTTTCCTTCATTTGCTATAAAATAAAAAATGTGTCATCATTTTATAAACATCTGTTACAATGTTGCTGGCTTTGAATGACCACTCCGCTGGACACCCCTGGGCTAGCTTGCACATCTGACACGAGGGGTCTCCTTTATTCACCATTAAGCTTACAAGAAGCAATAGGTTTCGTCAGTTATTTAATTAAAATTTATGCATTTAATTAAAGGCGATCTTTGTTGTTTAACAAACAGTAAAGCACAAAATTATTGAAATAGATCCAACATCGACACAGTAAACTCAAAGAAATAGTAAACGAATGAGCTTTGCGACTTTTGCTTGAGTCATTGGCTAACCTGGAGAAATATATAATTAGGGAAGCTAGAACTGGCGGCATTGTGCAACCTCATTAACGGTCAGCAGTGTTAAGGTGTTATTGTAGAATTTACTGTACGTATAATGTCGAAAACAAAGAATACTAGTGATTTTGATTGTGAAAGTGATGACAATTTGAGTTCTGAATTATTAAAGCAGAAGTATAAATATAATTTTAATCAAAAAAAACTATATAGTGCATTTACAGATTCTGATAATGAATGGAATCAACGTATAAATAAGCAAAAGAAACGAAAATTATGCAGAAGAGCAAATAAACGGCCAGTGACACAATCATCTAGCGGAAAGAGGCAGAGTTCTGAAATAGAAGAGGATGAAATATCAGATTCAAGTGAAAGTTCTCTCAGTCAGGAATATAAAGATGGTTATGACGAAAACTTTCTGGGGGATGAAGAGGATCGGCAACGTTTGGCTCAATTGACAGAAAAAGAGAGAGAACAGGAACATCTCAAACAAGTTGAACAAAGAGAACTCATGAAAGTTGGATTTGAAATTGAGAAGAAGCTTCGACAAGCCAAAAAGCAAAAGAGGGGGGATGTGCAGGAAAGCAAGAATGCTTTAGAAGGGAATGAAGGAAATGCAAATAAAAAAGACATTGCCATAAATAAGTTAAAGATGAAACTACAGGAAAAACGTGAAATAGAAAACAAATATAAGGTCATTGAACAAGAAAAAGAAGAGGAAGAAGAGCAGAAATCAAATGCGAAGAAGAAGAAACTAAAAACTTCTGATATCTATTCGGATGACAGTGACAAACCAGAAAAGGCAGAAACTAGCAGCAGCAAAAACAAGTTGGTTACCAGCAACGAAGTGCAACAATATATCACAACGCGAGAAGATTTAAGCAAAATAAGACTATCCAGACACAAACTGGAAAAATTTGTATATCTACCATTTTTCAATCGAACTGTAAGGGGTTGTTTTGTTCGACTTGGAATAGGATACAACAATGGTAAACCAGTATATAGAATATGTGAAGTAAAAGAAGTATGTGAAACTGGCAAAGTATATCAACTGGGCGACACTAGAACTAACAAAGGACTTTTACTTAGACATGGCAATCAAGAACGAGTATTCAGAATGGAATTCGTTAGTAATCAGGATTTTACCGATAACGAATTTCTGAAATGGCAAGAAACGTGCACACTCCAAGGGATCCCGTTACCCACGTACGATGAGCTGCAACGAAAACTGAATGACATTAAAGAAGCTTTGGTTTATCAACTTAAGGAAGAGGACATTGAACAAATGATACGAGAGAAGCGACGACTCCAGACAAACCCTTACAATTATGCAATGAAGAAAACAGAACTGATGAAAGAAAGAGACATGGCGCAATCAAAGGGCGATGAACAAGAAGTAAATAAGATCACACAGAAACTATGTGAACTGGAGGAAAGGGCACAACAATTGCATAAACTCCGTACCTCAACCATTGCCAGCATCAGTTCTCTTAATGATCGGAACAGAAAGAAGAATGTAGAAAAAGCAGAAAAGGCTATCGTGGAGGAAGTGCGTGCAAACAAAGGAACAAACAAAACTAACCCCTTCACACGTCGTAGCACCAAGCCTTGTATGTCAAGTGACAAAGAAACACGAACCAAAGCAAAGAGAACACCGAACAAAGAAAAAAGAAAACGGTCAGAAACAGCCGTAACACGACCTGGCGAAATAGATCTGTATGCAGCCCACGATTTCGATATTCAGATAGAACTAGGTCCCCCACCACCAAGTTTGCCTGTCGCTGTTCTACCGAAACCAGCGAGTACTGTCAGATACACCGGTCCACGAAAACCCCTCAGTTTCGAGGACTACAAGAGGAAACGCGGACTTTTTTAAAGGTATGTTAGAAACAACGATTGCATGAACGTGTTTGCATTTGCTTGTTTTCTTCAACTAACTTTATATTGTACCCAGACTCAAGATTTAGGTTAGTTGAAATCCTGATTTATCATGTTATTGCGAAACATCTTATACCTTTAATTGGTGATAGATTAACAAAATATTACTCAATTTAACTATCTTCAAAATCAAGAAGAGTATATTCAAGGTTTAAACAACAGAATTTGCTATTAAATGTGAGGTTATGTACACTGTAGATTAATCCAGCCATCATTTTGTTTAATGTTTAGCCAAAGTGTTATATCTATTTTATAAATATAGAATATGAAGCTTTAGTGTGTATAAGTAAATAGTTTTTCCCATAATAATGCAAAACATTAAAGTGGAGTAACCAAAAATTAAAAACTTGTTCATATGAGTGGTTTCAAATAATTTTGGATACAATTTCTGTGCCCCCAGGAACCCTACTTGTCAACTTCGCCAACCTCGGGAAACAACATGCAAACTTTAAGGCAACCTCGGAATTATAGAAGCAGGAGACTGTGAAATAGGGAAAATAGTGTGATGAAAACCTTAAGCTTACATTAAAAAAGCCAGACCTAACCTAAAAAAAAGGAATGTTACAATTCTTGCTGTGTGCTGTGTTCCTTCTTGCTATAGGATATAAGAAGTACAAGTGCTACCTCCAAATGTCACTCTAGCAGATTTCAGTGTTGAAGAAGATATACGATTTCCATGTGGAACAAATACTTGTTAAAAACGTAATGTTGTACTATTACTAGTGTGGCATATATTGAAAGATTACTCAAAACATACTGTAAAGGTAAGAGTAATGACTTTTATGATATAATTACTTTTGGGCCCGGCATTACATATGTAAGAAAGGCCTACTTTTGAAACACATTAAGATAATTGTATGTTTATTGTTTTGCTATTACTCAGGAATGTAGTAAAACACTGGAATAGAGAGATTATATTTGTTAAAAAAAAAAAGGACTTTGGAATAATTATAACATGAAAAAGACTAACTCGTGTAGAGAAAACTTTACTCTAAAGGCATATTTAACATCTTTTCTCTCTTCATCTACAAAATTGTATTCTTTGTAGAAATAAAACCCTCAACTTAGTTTTAAAAACAGTGATATTTGTACCTTCTCAACAAAAAACAGAAATGACATGTATTGGATATCGGCTAACAAAAGACATTATTGTACAATAAATTACCCACATCAATTAACTGCAGATAAAACATTAAAAACAAGACTTAAGGAAGTTTTAATTTTCAAATACTTATACTTGTTAAATGAATGGTTCACATAATCCAGACAAAGTCAACAAACTAACTTTAATCTTTTAATTGTAGCATATATTTATTTAAAACAAAAATTAAAACTTCCTCACTTAAAAGAAAACTTCCAAATAAGTATCAATCCTCTAGAACTGTTTGATATTGAACACTATCTACACTTAGCTGTAGAAGTTACAAAATCTGAAACCTCTTCATGTTTCCTGAAACAAATGACAGTAAGGTATCCAGCCAATGAATGGCTACATGTTTACACTGTTCCAGCTTACCAAATAACTGTGGTACTAATACAATATGCTCACTTTTCTCTTTCTATAAAAGATTAAGTTAAATTCTACGAATTTTGATGAAAAAATTTCAGCAATCCTTCAGAACTTACAAAATCTTGTGTATGAAATATATAAATTTGTAAAAGTTGTAACGTTATCTGACTCTAAAGCAGCGATAATATCCAAACATCTTATATAACACCTAAAACCTAAATATTGCAGAATGTCGTAAAATCATAAAACAGTTAATTTAAATAAGAGATGAATATTACAATGTAATCAGCACATTGCAGAATATATGGTAAGGAAACAGTTGACTTTCTAGCCAAAAAGGGCAGTAAAATTAGGTCAAACTGAAATTTAAAGGGAGTCAATTAGTGACACTAAACAACACTTACTTTTAAATTTTCCCGGAACCAGTTTCTGAGGCCTTCCCTCTATCTTCAGCCGGACATCGACTTGTTCTCATTGGTGTAGCTGGCAATATTTTGTCATCGGTCTCCTCTGGTGGCGGTTCGAGGAACTTGCTGAACAAATCTTTCTGGGGGATGTCGAAATTGAATACTTTGTTCCTATTTTTTGAAATAAAGATTTGTTCCCATGTGGACAGTTCTTCTTTTCCTGTTGTATGTTTTAGTAATTTTGGTTCTGGATTTATGTTGTGGTTTTTTTCCAAAAATGCGTGGCAACTGCTGATTTTTCTAATTGTTTGTATTTTATGTTCCTAAAGTGTTCCTTTGCTCTTGTTCCTAAATTTCTTTTGGTTTTTCCAATATAAATTTGACTACAGTCACAGCATTCAATTTGATATATACCAGATTTTTTGTTAGATGGAATGGCATCTTTGATGTTTGAGCAAATTAGGTTTTTTAAGGAGAAATGGTTGACTGGTGCTAGTTGAGTGTTTTGTTTTTTGAAGACTTTTTTGAATTTAACAAAGGCCCATGGATGGTAAATGAATTTTTTGAAGATCATATTAGTTTCTGTAACTGAGAGGGTTGTGGTTTCCTTTATTAGCTTCTTCTTTTTTGCTAAGTTCACTTTTTTATCAACTAATGATTTGGGAATGTCATTTTTTTGTGCTATTTCAATTAGTTTTTGAAGCTAATAAAGGAAACCACAATCCAATGAGTTTAGTGAACTCATTGGAGGTGATAGGTGCCTCTCTGTCAGTATCCTGATGAACTTGAAGTTTGGGTTTTCTTCAAAGGTAGCGTCGAAATTAAACAATTTTCTTTCATATTTCTTTATGAAGATTTTTCCCACGTGGTTAATGCAGCTGGACCTTGGACACTTTTTAATAAGTGGATTTCTCATTCTATATCATGATTCTCCTTCCAAAAATGGTACACTACCGCTGATTTATCTATTTCTTTGTTCCTGATGTTCCTAAAATGCTCTTTAAGCCTAATTTTCAACTCTAAGCTCCATGGACCCCGGATGCATTGAGCATCATTTCACCCATTTCATTCATCGTCCGATATGACTAAATGTTGGAGGACTTTTTTTCCAAAAAAAAAAAAAAGTTACGTTTTGGTCAACAAGAAAATTGATAAATTCAAAAGACAGCAAAGATGCAAACAAGTAACTACTCTTTCCCCAATCAGCAATGAAACTTCATACAAAATATTTACATATCATCCCAGAGCTATACACCTTTTCCAAAAAGTCTTCAAAGAACACAATATTACTTTGGCCCCACAGAACAAATTTAGTGTACAATCCCTTTTGAAATCATAGAATACAAAGGAGATACCCACAGACAAAAAATCAGGTGTGTACCGATAAATTGCAAGGGCTGTGACAACTTTTACATTGGAAAAATGAAAAGGAACTTGAACATTAGGCTTAGAGCATTTTAGGAACACCAGGAACAAAGAAATAGATAAATTGACGCCTGTCTCAATAGCGTGGATGGTAGCATGTCTGCCTCACATTCAAGAGGTCCCGAGTTCGAATCTCGGTTAGGGTGAGTTACATTGATAAGGTTTTTTCCAGGGTTTTCCCTTATCCTAAAAGACGAGTGTCGTGTAACTCTAAGCTATATGGACCCTGGGCTCATTTGAGCATCATTTCATCCATTCCATTCACCATCCGATATGACAACGTTGGAGGACGTAAATTACAAAAAAAAAAAAAAAAAGATAAATCGGCAGTAGCAATTTAAAAAAAATGAATGTCATGTAACTCTAAGCTCTATGGATCCTGGGCTCATTTGAACATCATTTCATCCATTCCATTCACCGTCCAATATGACTTAATGTTGGAGGACGTAAATTACAAAAAAAAAAAAAAAGATATATCGGCAGTAGCGTACCATTTTTGGAAGGAGAATCATGATATAGAATGAGAAATTCACTTATTAAAAAGTGTCCAAGGTCCAGCTGCATTAACCACGTGGGAAAAAATCTTCATAAAGAAATATGAAGGAAAAGTGTTTAATTTCGACACTACCTTTGAAGAAAACCCAAACTTCAAGTTCATCAAGATACCAACAGACACGCAGCTATCACCTCATATGAGTTCACCAAACCAACATCCATTAGTCGACAACTGCTGATGATGTTAGGAATATCCTTATGAAACACGTTCTAGGTAAATACTAGCAATAAGTGGAGCACTGAGTATTGGTTCGAATCAAAATTATATTAATTTTGTGCTTCATTGTATCATAGTCCCTACACATTGGAAAAAGGAAAAGTATGGAAAAATTTATGTAACAGCATGACAAGAGTAAATACCCTAACAAGAAAATCTTCTGTAGCAATTTTCAGACTTCTAAAGGTCATGACTGTGTCAATAAACATTTATTCAGGATTGGTATAGTAAGATGTCTTCTGTTTCCCACTTAAAGAAGATATGTACAGAAGCCACCTACTCCGCTGCCCAACATAACATTATAATATTGGAGTACAAGAGAGCAAATGGCTTCATTGCCAAACTGCTTATCATTAGATACTAACCAACCATATTTATTTAAAATTTTAAAGTAAAAATTTTAATATATAATTTTTGTAATAGCATATCTATATTTGTGTAAATAATTGTTTAGTATTTTCATATTTGTAACATGATGATGATAAATTTAGTCTATAGACTGCCATAAGGGCAAAGGCCCCCTTGTTTACACAGGGACGAGCTCTTTGTTTGTTGTCACACAATGTTCTGCCTTCATTGAACTGTCACACCCATGAACACACATTAGACACATCCATGGTACCATCACCACATGCCTCCCTCAACTGGCGAAGAATTTCAATAAGTGTAACACCACGAAAATGGAGAAAACAAATGATTACACACTGTTCTTGCTATGAAAACGTTGCCATTTTAAGTATCAAAAACAGTCCTAACTCTCTTCACTGCCACTAGAGCTCCATGCACTGTACAGTGCTGCCATCTCTGTCACGCATTCACAAAGATCCAGATGTATTTTAAAAATTCAGAAGTTCCTATCTGACCCCAGTCCTGCAAAAAATAGGTGTTATAACTTGAATGCACCTCATATAACAATGGTTTAAAATAAGAGTTTATTTTAGTTAAATAAAACCAACTTAATTTCCTGTGCTCACACTTCAAAAATTTATAACAGCAGACTATTTACAAGTTTAAAAGTTAACTGAAAATATTTGGTTGGTATCTGATGTTAAGCAGTTGGCAATGAAGCCATTCGCTCTCTTACAGTCCAGTTTGTTGATGTTATGCTGACTAAAGGTTGGGCAGCAGAGTAAGTGGTTAACATTCATATCTTCTTTAAGTATACAGAAAGGGCACAGAGGAGATCTCGCTATACCAATCCTGAATAAATGTTTATTGAGACAGTCATGGAGTGTTGGAGTCGTGCTGTTACATAAATTTTCCCATAGCTTTCCTTCTGTTTGTAATATTATATCTTCTTTAAGTTTTTGATTATATGTTGATATAATTATTCTGTTGATAGAGTGATAACCAGGGCTAGGAAGTTCATACCGCTCGCCGTTCCCTATGCAGATTGAGACCGACCCTCTCCCGGCATCCAAACAAGACATAGATAAGAAATTCACAGCGGAGAGACATTGAAACTGGTTGCCCAGAGAAAAAAAAACATGACTTATGAGGCATTTGTAAATGCACATCTATTTAGATCATTATGTACAACATACAACTTCTTATATAGTACATATGGACTTGTCTCTGGCTGATCTAATAATTTAAATAGGCACATTGTGGCAACATCTAAACAATTATAATACAGATTGTAACATTTCCTGATCGAATGTAAAATAATATCCAAACAATAAAACTAATTTCTTAAATATCTGAAGACTCTCATCAGACAAAGTGCCAAAGCAGGAATTTTACTACATATTTACTCACCTGCGGCTGTATTACTAAAAACAGTAATGTATCTCGGAAGCCTTTCCAAAGAAAAACTCATTCTATGTCCCGTAAAACAAGATTTACTTGATTGATAATCTGTTGCAAATTCGTTAATGATTTCAGCTAATTTAGTTTCTCGATCTGACTTCTCTTTTTTCTATGTTTGTTGAAGTATCCCACTGAAATGTAAATGTAAATAATGAAGGAAATAAGGACATGAATAAGTACACTTCTAGAAAACATACAATGGCTGTACAGCAAATTTAGTTGCTCATCTTAGAAGCACAACTTTGCCCACCTTGGTAGCGTAGATGGTAGCATATCTGCCTCACGTTCAAGAGGTCCCGAGTTCGAACCTCGGTCAGGGTGAGTTACCTGGATAAGGTTTTTTCCGGGGTTTTCCCTTATCCTGTGAGGCAAATGTCGCGTAACTCTAAGCTCCATGGACCCTGAACGCATTGAGATCATTTCACCCATTTCATTCACCATCCGATATGACTAAATGTTGGAGGACGTAAATTTAAAAAAAAAAAAGATGTTATTCGAATGTCTTCCTTCCTACCAATGTGCTCTGTGTCATGCAGTTACACCTGTTTTGTAGTAATGAGTTGTATTCTATGACGAACCTTGCCCTTGCTAGTAACGCTGTATTGTATAGCCATGCCTGGCTGCTCTTACACTGCTCAAGGAAATCGGTACAAACTTCCTAGCTCTGTGTCATGCAGTTACACCTGTTTTGTAGTAATGAGTTGCATTCTACAATGAACCTTGCCCTTGTTAGTAGCGCTGCGTGATATAGCCATGCCTGGCCGCTCTTACACTGCTCAAGGAAATCGGTACAAACTTACTAACTCTGGTGATAAGTTTGTTGCTCAAATGAGTTTGACCTAATTTTACTGTGTTTTTTGGTTGGAAGGTCAGTTGTTTCATTACCATGTATTCCACAATGTGCTGGTATCCACTGAAGTATTAGTCTCTTATTTAAGTTAATTGTTTATGATTTTACGACATTCTGCAATATTTAGGTGTTAGGTCTTATATCGGATGTTATGGATGTTATAGCTGCTTTAGAGTCAGATAACATTACAACTTTCATACATTTATTTTATATACAAAATTTTGTAAGCTCTGAAGCATTTCTGAAATTTCACCATCAAAATTCATAGAATTTAAACTTAATCTTTTGTAGAAAGAGAAAAGTGGACATACGGCACCAGTACCACCATTATTTGGTAAGCTGGAATCGTCAGTATAAACATGTAGCCATTCATTGTCAGGATATCTTACATTGATTCATTCTAGTGTCATTTGTTTCAGGACACTTGAAGAGGGATCAGATTTTGTAACTTCTATAGCTAAGTGTAGATAGTGTTCAATATCAAATAGTTCTAAAGGCTTGACATTTGTAAGTTTTCTTTTAGGTAAGGAAGTTTCAATTTATGTTTGATTTCTTTGACTTTACTAAGAGAATTTAGTCGAGTTTTTAAGTTTCCTTGTGATTTTCTATTTTACCAGTCATTATAAGGTAATCTGGTTCAATTTTCATATTGTATGACGGCTGCTTTTTCAATGTCAAGATCTAATCTTGGATTATTTCCTAAAATTTGTAGAGTGGGGTAGTTTTGAAGTAACTGAAAATGAGACTTTGTGATTCTTGCAAATGTTATCAGCTTCGGTTGCAACATTAGAACAACATCCAGTTTTATGATGCAATGGCCGCAGCAAACTTGAATACTGTTTGTTGAATAGCATATTTTTATATTTCATTTTTCAGTGCTCTTTTATGCATTTAGAAGCAAAGCAAGCAGTGAATGAGGTTTTTCCTTGAATGTAATAGTACCATGGTGAATTTTAGTTAATTGATTGAAATTAATAATTTCTTCAAACTAACCATATATATTTGAGTTTGATTTATGAGTCACTATGTTTACACTCAAACTTCACTTACTTCTTGTTGTATAATTGAAACGTTTTCAAGATCATTCGATCTCATCCTCAGCTTATATCGAGATTCAACTGTATTGGAACACCACAGTGAAGCGAAAAATTATTAAATTTTAGATGAGTCGCATTTTTTACACATCTGCTTCACTTTACGAAAGTGAAGCAGATGTGTAAAAAATGCGACTCATCTAAAATTTAATAATCATCCTCAGCTGTTTGGCGACTAAATGAACATTCCTCTTCCACTACTACAGAGCTAAGATCACTCTGCCATCTGGTGTTAGGGGCACTACGTTTTAATACTTCATTTAATGCCGGGATTTCAAAATTTATAACTTTATCACGGTTTTTGTTTATGAATATTTTTTCCCAAATATCCAATTCTATGGGTGTACTTAAAGATTTTAACAGTTTAATGTTGCGGCCAATGTTGTGGTTTTCTGTCCAAAAATGGTGTGAAACTGCAGATTTTTCTGTTTGTTTCAACTTAATGTTCCTCTGGTGTTCTTTTTGCCTGGTTAACAAGTTTCTCTTAGTTTTTCCTATGTAGCTCTTTTCACAGGTTTCACAATTAATCTGATAAATTCCTGATTTCAAATTGTTGGGGATTGTATTTTTCAGTGGTTTATTTAGCAGGTTCCTCAGACTAAATTTGTTTTGGGGTGCTAGTTTTAAGTTTAGTCTTTTGAAGATTTGTTCAAATTTTCTAATAGCCCATGGATGGTAGGTGAATTTTCTATATTGCCAATTTGTGTTTTTAAGTGGTGTGAGAGTGGTATTTTTTCATATTATCTTCAGTTTCTCCTTTCTCTTCATCATGTTCTTTATGATGGCTGGGTTGAATCCATTTAATACCGCTATGTCTTTTATGTGTTTTTGTTCTTTCAAAAATTCCTCCTTACTCAGTGGGATGTTGTATAGCCGGTGAATTAGACTTCTAAAGGCAGCTAGTTGATGTGAAACTGGGTTGTATTCATTTTTCTTTATGTAATTATCTATGTGTGTGGGCTTCCTGTATATTCCAAAATCTATACCATGACGATTTCTAGTTATCTTGAGATCCAAAAAGGGTAGGGTGTTGTCTCTTTCTACTTCCATAGTAAACTGGATGTGATTATCTTGCAGGTTTAGTAATTTTAGAGAATCTTCTCTAAGAGAAATAGATGACATTATTAATCTTACAGATTTATGCATAAGGAATAATTACTTCATGTTTAACCAAAAATTCTACAGACAATCAAAAGGATTAGCTATGGGGAGCCCACTTTCGTCTATTTTAGCAGACCTATACATGAGCTATTTTGAAACACATAGTAAAAGCCTTCCCACAGATTTATAAATTTTGGCGGAGATATGTTGATGATGTTTTTGCTATCATTCCGGAAAAAATTAGAGAAGATTCTCTAAAATTACTAAACCTGCAAGATAATCACCCAGTTTACTATGGAAGTTGAAAGAGACAACACCCTACCCTTTTTTGGACCTCAAGATAACTAAAAATCGTCATGGTGTAGATTTTGGAATATACAGGAAGCCCACACACATAGATAATTACATAAAGAAAAATGAATACAACCCAGTTTCACATCAACTAGCTGCCTTTAGAAGTCTAATTCACCGGCTATACAACATCCCACTGAGTAAGGAGGAATTTTTGAAACAACAACAACACATAAAAGACATAGCGGTGTTAAATGGATTCAACTCAGCCATCATAAGAGACATGATGAAGAGAAAGGAGAAACTGAAGATAATATGAAAAAATACCACTCTCACACCACTTAAAAACACAAATTGGCAATATAGAAAATTCACCTACCATCCATGGGCTATTAGAAAATTTGAACGAATCTTCAAAAGACTAAACTTAAAACTAGCACCCCAAAACAAATTCAGTCTGAGGAACCTGCTAAATAAACCACTGAAAAATACAATCCCCAACAATTTGAAATCAGGAATTTATCAGATTAATTGTGAAACCTGTGAAAAGAGCTAGCTACATAGGAAAAACTAAGAGAAACTTGTTAACCAGGCAAAAAGAACACCAGAGGAACATTAAGTTGAAACAAACAGACAAATCTGCAGTTTCACACCATTTTTGGACAGAAAACCACAACATTGGCCACAACATTAAACTGTTAAAATCTTTAAATACACCCATAGAATTGGATATTTGGGAAAAAATATTCATAAACAAAAACCGTGATAAAGTTATATATTTTGAAATCCCGGCATTAAATGAAGTATTAAAACTTACATAGTGCCCCTAACACCAGATGGCAGAGTGATCGGAGCTCCGTAGTAGTGGAAGAAGAGGAAGTTTCATTTAGTCACCAAACAGCTGAGGATGAGATTGAATGATATTGAAAACGTTTCAATTATACAACAAGTAAGTGAAGTTTAAGTTTAAACATAGTGACTCATAAATCAAACTCAGATATGAAGAATACTTCACTGTGAATAATGCTTCTGCTTTTAATATTTATAGCCATATATAGGCTAAGGTTTTTGATAGATATAGTCAACATGAAAAATTCAATGCCATGGCCGGCATTTGAACCATGGATCTCCTGGTTTCCGTCCAGTCGCTCTTAACTTATGAGCTACCACGGCCAATGTGCCATCCTGACATCAAATTCTCCATTTGACTCGTATATTTCCCCGGTAAACCGCTAGGGGCTCTCGCATCCGAGATACACCGTTTGTGGCGACTTCCTATCGTAAGTACTGAAGTCCCAGGCTTCATCGTTTAACTCTTATTATTTTAGTTAATTGACGGCACTTTGGCCATGGTAGCTGCTGATGTAATGCTGATGCAGATGTAATTAGGAATAGCAAAATAATTACTTACCATGCCACCTTCACTTTTTTTCTCTTTTTCCTTTTATTCATTGTTTTTATTCCCTATATTTCCCTTTCGGTATTACTTTGTGTTCATTTATGTTTTTCTTGTGTTTTATTTGAATATGTATATTATTATATGTAAACACCTATGTATGATGAACATTGTAATTGGGCTTACAAGCCTGTTATGTTCATAAGAGTATATAAATAAATAAATGATGAAGCCTGGGACTCAAGTACTTACGATAGTAAGTGTATCTCGGATGTGAGAGCCCCTAGTGGTCTGCCGGGGAAATATACTAGTCAAATGGATAATTTAATGTCAGGACGGCACGTTGGCCATGGTAGCTCAATGGGTTAGAGCGACTGGACGGAAACCAGGAGATCCGTGGTTCAAATCCCGACCATGGCATTGAATTTTTCATTTTGACTCTATGAAGTATTCTGCTTTATCCATGAGTATGTTGAATAGTCCGTGTGTTTATTGCATATTTATGTGTAATCAGATTCTAGCTATGACTGTGTTGGCTTGAACTAAATTCCAAGTTTTATTTCTGTGTCGTTCCTGATGAACTTGGTAGTTTTTTCTTGCAGACTGAGTAGTTTTAATGTATCAAAAAGGAAAAAAAAGTTAAGCTAAAGAGAACCATTAAGGGAGTCGAAATGCCCAATCTTTCCAATGTTAATGTATTTATTCCCCATTTGCTAATCCCAATGATTACAATAGGCTTCGTCAGAGAAAGAATAAAAGAACTTATAACTATACATTATTACATTAAATTAATTATAGATATTTACATATCACATTTACTTGTTGCATGAAATTCTTGTACACTGTATAAAGGATGACATGTGTATAGTCTCTCACTCTCTCTCTCTCTCTCTCTTCTCTCTCATCTCTCTCTCTCTCTCATCTCTCTCTCATCCTCTCTCTCCTCTCTCTCTCTATCTCTCTCTCTCTCTCATCTCTCCTCTCTCTCTCTTCTCTCTCTCTCTCTCTCTCTCCTCTCTCTCTCTCTCTCTCTTCTCTCCTCTCATCTCTCTCTCTCTCTCTCTCT